>CM041780.1:661382-1056668 GCA_023374045.1 Limonium bicolor
ACATCCTACTTAATAAGTCACTCATGGTATTCATCCCTAGAGTGTTCCTCCTCTAATGGAGCTACTTCCTTAATAGATGACACATACCCTTAAATCGGGTTATCCTTAAACGCCTCTTATCACAAACTGGGAATCATATCCATGATCCACACACTCCACATTATCAACCTACAACATACACTACATACAACACTTAACAACACTTTGCACGTTTCCACGTGCACAACATAATACCGCAATAGATATTGCATCACAACAAAATACATAACATAGCGGGAATGGTTCTCTTAGGAACCGACCCAAACATTGTTTATACACTGGTGAGCCTAGAGAACGTTGCCAGTCTCATGATAAGCTCGTTATACAATAGCAACAACACTCATTACCGTCCTAATAGTTGGACGAGTAACTTAAGTTAAGGCGGTTCGGGTTTGGAGGCCCGAACACACCACACAAACACATGTTCCCCCTAAACCGATCATAAGTCAGAATAGCTAAGCTTTGGAGTAAGCTAATGGGAGATCATAACCCGTGAGGGAAACAACCATAACAAAGAGAAGGGTAAGGCTAGGAAGGATACCCTCTCCCAAACAACGCGCGACCGGCCAAACCGGATTCCTCACTACTGTTAGTACATACTTACTTTTAGATATTAGTTAGAACCCCACTATGGAGTCTATCATAACTACACTCATACAGTATTAGAACTGGGTTAAACATACAAGGGAGATCCCTACATTCACTTACACAACATCACATAATCAACTCACGCATAGCCGTGGTTAGAACGCCCCATGGTTCGGGTCGTTTAATCCGAATACCGAACTCTCATGTGATCCTAGGCTCAGTTGACTAAGGTTAACACTGCCGTGGTTAAATGGTATCGGAGTTGAACACGCCACATATATGAATTACTGTAAACTCATTACATGTTTCATCTTACAACGTGGCAAACATACAGAAAACACATTGGCATACAAGCCGGTGTAATCTGGTAGGACACAGGTTGCAAGAAAACCATACCTGTCACCGGAGTCCACTTTACCACGTCCACTTATGTTCCTCGAGCAATTCTCGAACAACTGTTAACATCACATGTGTTTTTATTAACATTGGGGTAACATGTTTGTTTAAAGTCTAATGCTTATAACTTTTCCCCGTTAACTTGGTTAAATAACTTTACATTTTAACTTGTTTTACTTTCACATTTTATTACAACTTTTCACCCACTTAATTGTCATTAAAACTCACCTAACATGTCCTTAACAACCTCATAACATCATTAACCATCAATCCCCATCATTACACATCATTTCCATACCTTGAAACAACAATTTTGGTCCATACAGTGGCCTGTCCGAACTTGTGTCCGAACCTCCAAGTTCGGACGCAAGCCGCGACCTAATACTGAAAACTATACACACGTCCGAACTTGTGTCCGGACTTCCCAAGTTCGGACACAGTTCGAGAGTAATCCCAGATAGAAACAGTCACGTCCGAACTTGTGTCCGGACTTCCCAAGTTCGGACACAGTTCGAGAATGAGAAAATCCTTTACCCAACAGAGCCTGTCCGAACTTCCATGTCCGGACGGAAGTTCGGACACGGCAAAACATTCAATTTCCAAGTCTTTAAACACTTAACCAATTTCACCAAACTTCTCCTAAAGCCTCATAATGTTTCCTAACATCATTTGGCACATCAAACACACCTTTAGCCATGTGCTAAACTCTTTAAATCACTCACCAAAACCATCTTATCATTCACTAATTTCTTACAAAATTCCTAGCACTTGGGATGTTTTCTCCTTAAGATTTCTAAGTGGTAGTTCACCAATAATGACCACTACACCAAGGTGTTTCCTCTACACCTTAACATCATCTCTCAACTTCTTTTCTTACTAACTAAATCTCCTTTTTACAACTTCTTGAATTCTTTTCTCAAAACCTTACCTAAACATCATTCTCTCCTTATTCATCAACATTACCCAAACCTTAAACAAACTTCTCCAAGACTTAAATACATCCTAATAACACTCATTGGGTTTCCTAGAACTTCCAAGATAACACCTAAATCCTTGCATCACTCTAAATCACCTTAACACATGTTTTCTTCTCAAGTAAACATTTATTCACCTTTAACACTTCCTAGTTCACCAAGACCATTTAAAACACTTAGAACTTCTCACACATTTTCCCAAATTTGGCCATAGCTTCTCTTGTATATACTCACATCCAAACACTTAGGTTTTTACCTTTTTCATTCAAAACACCTAAAATCCATCCAACACATTTTTATACACAAACCTCACACATTTAGCACTACATCACAATATAGTGCATAACTTAAATTGCTTGGCACTTAGGCCCTTAAATAACATGGCTCTTAGGCCCTTAAATTACATAAACCTTAAACACTGAATTTCCCACATAAGTAATGCCTTTGACCTGCAAATACATACACCAATACATATGTTCTTTTACTAGTCTCCTTGAGAACACTTTACTAGGTCATTCACCATTTGCTCTTTAGGTAGTTTTAACAAGCATTATAAGCTTATTTCTCCTAAGGCATTAAACCACATTAAGATAGCATATTTACCTCTTTTCCTCCCAAATTTCTTTCTTGTTTCCTTACAAAACCGGTAAGGCATTTGGTTCCTTGCCAACTACTAAACATTATACAAACAACATAATGAGCATTCAAGCTTTAAGCTCCATCTCATTGTAAACCCTAGGTTTACATTATTTCAAAACATTAATGTAGTTGTTTTACCTTAATCTTTGGAGGGTGTTTGAATATCTATGAAGAGACTCCACCTAGTCCTTGAAAGATTCAAATGGAGCTAGAACAAAGCAACACAAGGAGCTCCATCAATGAATATTTTCGGTCACACACAAAACATGGAGGAAACTTGATTTTCTTTGAGATTCCTTACCTAGGAGCAAAGGAGATCAATAATATGTGGAAAGACAAGCTCAAGCTCCATCAATGGTGGAACTCCATGGCACCGAAATGGGGCTTTTGAAGTTTTGAGAAGATAGAAATGGAGAGCTTGGTCTAACTAGAAGAAAGGTGGTCTTAAATTAAATTTGGATCATGGAGCTAGAATTACAAGTGAAAGAAAAATGGAGAATGGCATGGTTTGCTGTAGCAAAACCGACGGAGTTTGGGAGAAGATGAAGAAGGCTACGGGGGTGTGAGTGGGGAAAGAAAGAATGAAGATTGGAATTGCTTTTGAAAGATATTTACATGTTATAAAGGTAACTTCACTTTTCACTTACTTTCCTCTTCTTAATTTTTACTAGCTCATGGTGGTGGTCACCACATGATAAAACGGCCCCATATAATTAGAAGGGTGTTTGGTCTTTATTGTCAATTAATTACTTAACACAACATATGTTACAAAACTAGCTATATAAAATCACTATTGCACCTAAACAAGGCACTTAGAAGTGAAATTTTTGATTCCCATTAATATAGCCACCCAAATGTGATACTTATAGTACACATGTTAATTAAAGAGTAATGATGGACATTTAGCCATTCAAAACTCATTTACAAGCAATTTTTCAAAAACGTGCTTTAAGACTCCTTAAAGCACTTTTTGTGTTTAAATTGTTTTCAAGCTTGGTTTCTTGGTAATTGATTTAATTTGTTCATTAACATATAAATAAGGTATAGGTATGACCATTAGGTCTTATACAAATTTATCCCAAGCTTAGAGCACATTTTGCTCATATTGACTTTAAGGTAGTTTTTTGTGTTTTAGTTGGTTTAACTGTCCACCACAAAGTTCCTAAGGACTTTATTTAGCCCTATCAATCATAAATAAATGTATCAAGTCTTGTAGGCTTTGGGGTCCTAACCAAGTTCACTCATAGCTTAGAGCATGTTTTTGCTCAAACTGTGTCCTAATGCTTATGCATTTATATAGTCTAAATTGTTCACTGAGGTTACTAAGGCACTTTTTAGCCTTTACATACCATAGTTGATATTTAAACCACATATCAAGGTTTGGGGTATTTCAATCTACCCCCCTTAAAAGAACTTCGTCCTCGAAGTCACATTTCCACACATCATTAGATTTGACACAGGAATCATTGGAAATAAAACTTCCAAACCAAACACACTTTACATCACACCTCGACTTAATGGTCCGGGCAACACAACACATTCACATCCACACATAAATAATATCCAACATGATAACCTCGGCTATTGGTCCCCGGGTATCTTAACAACACTTACACATACATAACAACCCCTTGATCACCGTCTTGGGTAACATAAAACATTGGACACATAGGTCCCCAAACATAACCGTCTTAAGACACTTAGGTCTATGTAACACAACACATTTAGACTCATAGGCCTTGATAGTATACACTTTAGGAAATCAAAGTCAAAACAACATTCATTACACATACCACACAACATGTCAGAGCATGTATAGCAATCAAAAATATCCTTGATATCCCTGTGATCCCGCAGAACCCGGTCGCGATGGACACCTTCCGTCCCCGTGCCTTTGGGGGTCAAAACAATCACTTAATTTAAAATTTCCTTTGTGGGTTAAGTAAGAAGACTTTAATTATATAGAGTATCTATCAACGTTTATAAATACCAATTGAAAATCCTTTTGAAAACACACACAACTCCAAGTCCAACTTAAGCTCTTTGCTTCTTTCTTAGCGTGGATTTGTGACCATTATAGGGAGTTTCAAGTCATCCAACCCTGATGTGATCAGCATCAGTGTTGAACTATCCTTCCACCCCAATTTGTGTTGGCTTCCCTTGATCACATGCAAATCAAGTTCCACCTCCCACTTCATTTTCAAGCATCAATTAAATCACTCATTTCCAATTTTCTATCTTCCAAATCATTCTAATCATGAATCATAACATCTCAAAGGATAGAACTCCGTCTATCAGTTACCTCCATCGCTTTAATCATGTTGCCTAGGGAATCTTCTCACTAGGTTCTATGTCGGTTTATACCCTTTCATGCATCACTATATAGTATATAATATACACATATATTTTATCAAAATACAACACCTGGTTTTACATTTATACACTGTCGGGCTTTTGTTCCCCGGGAGTCTCTACTACTCCCCACACTTGTACTATCACACACAACTGTTAATAAATATACGCACTTATCACAATGGTATTCGCATCTTCTGTGCGCAATACCACAATTAAACCATGAATGAATGTGTATGTTTACGTAACACACACACCAATCATCAAACAAAATTTTGTGCTATGCACAATATAAGTCACATACACTACGTACACTTGTACGGTAATATACACTAAGTGGTTTTGCGCTCTACCCCCCTTAAAAGGGATTATGCCCACGTAATCAATCACTAAACATTGGCTTATAATGTTCTGCCGTCGTGAAGTGTTTTAACTTCCACGCGGTCTATTACACAATGGATTCCGATTAGAGGATCTTAACCATTTTGGCGGTTTAGTTCCTAAACCAAGAATTCTCATTGGAGTTTATTTAAACTCTAGTTGGTTTCGTTCTGGCCTGTTAGGCTTCTAGGATTAATAATTAGCCATTCACTCATGTTCACCATGTACATTCAACTTGAATCACTGGCTCACTAGTTTCTGCTGCGAAACTCTAATAACTGTAGAGCTTAATTGCCCCTTTTTGTTATTCTTACTGTATTGTACATCCCCATATATCACCTTTATCTTGGTAATAATGGTTTCTCAACCGCCGCGTGGTATCTCTTACCGTGAGCGAATTCGGTGAGTTATAAACTTCTAATCCACTTCCATAACAATTTACTGTGTATACAGCTATGTATTTCACAATGTTGACTTGTTTCCTTCCGACTTACTGTCGGTTGAGATTGAGCTACTACCTAGTGTGTAGTGCTCTCTCAGCTATTTACAACATTTGGGGTATATTCCATACCGATATTTGGCAGTTAGTGCTACTGTAGTCACTTACTGTTAATCATGTCTCCACATTGGTTTTGTACAGTACTCTTTTATTGGTGCGGCCTTGCATTTCCTATGCATCGGCCATTATAACATTATTGCTCCACAATTAACATGTTTCCAATTCCTAGATCCCACTCGATCATTACTGCGCAAGTGCAATACCAAAACACTCAGTCATACAGAGTGCAAGGTGTAAACTCTTGACAGTAAATCCCTTATGCGATTCGCCATGGAATTCACACTGAGTTCCTTCATCACATAGTACCGACCATTGGCTTATTGCCCAGTCTGTGATACATCACTTACCTTGCATCTCCACTGAGTTTAACTCACAAACTGGTCTTATCTGCCACATTATTATTCAATAACATTGATACAACGGTCGCTTACTGCGCACCGCGTGCTTATTGTATAACACTAACTCACATCGTATTACTGTCACATTAACTTCCACGCATATACTTACATCACTCGTATTATGGTTGTCATTCTTTTGGATGACTACTGAATACTCCTTGAGCGTTGCTCACTCGAGTCTCAAACCGATATTTTAGCTCGGTTGCCACTATACACATACTACTAAGCTAACTGCTCTCTTTCAATAATAATATCATCCATCCTTAACATATTTCTTGACTTGATTCACATAACTACCGCTCCTGCGGTGTCACAATATCGAGAGGTATCCCCACTCTTAATGCAGTGGTCGTTTACCACTCTATTCACTTATAAACATAAACTTCTACCATCAATCGAATTTATATAACATATCTGCTTATGGCTTATAAGCCTTATTTGCCCTGAGCTGAGCTCATTGTAGGCTGTCCACACACATATACTTCTCTGTACAACATTATATGGTTTGGATGTTATATTGAGCTCCATGACAAGGTCGTTGCACCACGTTTCCTTTCGTGGGATGTCCCTTAGGATTGTCAGTCCGTCTCCTGACAACTTATGTCTAAACTGGGTTTAGTTTCAACCCTTGTGTTTCTGTCATGCCATTTCGTGCAACATTGTTGATGCGAACACCCTTCAAGGATTGCTCCTGGGTGTTGCTAAGTTATGCTTTACATTTAGTTCACACTTATTGGATATTGAGTTAGCCACGCCGTTTGCGTTCTTAATGGCTTATATCTCTTCTGTGAAGATCAAATTTCCTGGTAGTGTAGGTACTCATTCTGGGAGTTTCATCCCGTTATTGCACATTAATGTGTCCACATTAGGTATCTGCTTGCCATGTACAGGCTGGGTCACCGTTCCAGCTATCATGTTTATCCCTGAGGATCCTTAAGTCATATTACGATCTTTATATTCAGTTTGTGCACTTCGCACTTCCTAACTCTTAAACATTCCTTGAAAGGAATTCACTAATCCTTTAATCTAGTTAACTTAACTGAGTTCCTTAGCTTCAACTATCCTTGTAGTCCTTAGCTCTTGTTTGATTTATACTGCTGACCGTAGACGGAGTCGACTACTTCCGTGTTTCGGACTCTACTCGTATACATATGTGGGGTACCATACTGATACATTGCTACTTACCCAACTAACCCATAAGTAGGTCTGTCAGGCCCACAAGCTCCTATCGGAGTGCGGTCGTCCCACAATTCAGTTGGTACACTCGTAGTGTCCGTCACACGCCTAGGTGAAGTATTCTGTTGTCAACTCCCTTATATTGTCCCGTGACAATATTCATTCCGTGCTTCCCGAACTTAATCGAGGGAAGTTTATCCATTGTTGTATCTTATCATCCGCCCTTGGTTTTACTGGTTTGGTTTAAAAGAAGGTCGGGAAAGAAGTGTTGGTTTGAAAGAAAATCTGGTTTTTGAAAAGAACAGGGTTTGAATAAATCTGGGTTGAAAGAAATTTTCATGGTTTCACAACATCTTCTACCTTAGCCAAGTCTAGCTTCTTGCTGACTGGTGTACTTACAATTACAGAGGTTAGGCTATTAAGCCCTTCCATGGTTATAATGTTCACACTTAACTTCGTGTGGTACTTACTAAGTACTTGTAGTGGTTATAAATTTCCCGAACAGCCTGTTATTGCAGCACTTGCTATGGCAAGTGCGCCATGCTAACTGGCTATCGGTTTAACACATACCGGGTTGTGGTATTGTTTTTACCTGCACTGTCATCAGTGGCCTTGTTGGCCCTCACTTGATCTTACAGTCTTGATAATAATTCCTCGGATGACTTCCCACTGTCTTTACATGATAAACTAACTAGGGTGTTTCCCATTCTGGAGACCCCTTTTTCTTAGTATTGTATTTCTTGTAGCCCGTTCCACGTATTTGGGCACTACGTTGTAGTTCCCTTGTCGGTTGGTACACCGTTGGTGTATTATTTATCAATTGTGGTCCCGTAGACACTCGTCTCGGGTTTTCAGAATCCAATCTTGCCTGTTGCACGGTAGTGCGTTGCAAGCTGGTTATTCTCGACTGCTCTGCATGTCGACCCAGGTTGTCGGAAATTCTATTCTCTTATACACAAATCCTTCACTCTTCGCTATAATGCGGTTAACATTGTTCAGATGGAGACCGTCTCCGGGATTCCCAGTTTTCAGGATCTACCGTATGACAGGTTCTCCGTACCTTAAAAGTATTTAATAACAGCCAGATCGGGTATTCCCGAGTAAGAGAGGACTTCCATCTCTCTGGCGTTGTTTCCCAAGTTATAAAACAGGGATTGTGGAGGGTGGGATGGAGATTGTAGGTTTCCAGTACACACTGGTAATTCCTATCTAGCGTATCTCTCACGCTATCACTCAACCCTAACCCAAAGTACTTAAATCCTAACTCGGTACTTCCTAAGCTCGGTTAATTCAGTCATCAGAGCGATACTTCGCTCTGATACCACTTTTTGTAACACCCCATCCAAAAACAAATACATAACAACAATCTGCAGCGGAATACAAAACTCATCAAATAACTCAACTCGCTGGTGTTACACGCCGTTAACCACCCACGTGGCTAACAAGGCTAATACACATACATTGTACCGGTCTGATGGGCTAAATTCCCCGAGCGACTACACATTACTATCCTTTTCCATTAACAACAACAACGTACATTTCAACTATACCGAGTATTTATAAACTGATGCCGACAACAATTTCGGTCTTACTACACCTACTGTATACATACACTTAAATGATTACCCATGTACAATGTCCACCCCGTCTTACTCTCGGACGGCTTCCAGCTCTCTGTACTGAAATAGGAAAAGAAGAGAAAGGGTGGCCCCCAAGGGGCTCAGCACCTTTGCTGGTATGGTAATCCCGCAGCCCACATGCTACCGGGCCACGCACAACTAATTGTCGTCTTAGCATGCGGTTGATTATATTTAAATCATGCATGTAACAGTAAACACACAACACTTAACATTTCGCCTCAATGGGCTCAACATCGGATAATACATCCTACTTAATAAGTCACTCATGGTATTCATCATCCCTAGAGTGTTCCTCCTCTAATGGAGCTACTTCCTTAATAGACGACACATACCCTTAATCGGGTTATCCTTAAACGCCTCTTATCACAAACTGGGAATCATATCCATGATCCACACACTCCACATTATACAACCTACAACATACACTACATACAACACTTAACAACACTTTGCACTTTCCACGTGCACAACATAATACCGCAATAGATATTGCATCACAACAAAATACATAACATAACGGGAATGGTTCTCTTAGGAACCGACCCAAACATTGTTTATACACTGGTGAGCCTAGAGAACTTGCCAGTCTCATGATAAGCTCGTATACAATAACAACAACACTCATTACCGTCCTAATAGTTGGACGAGTAACTTAAGTTAAGGCGGTTCGGGTTGGAGGCCCGAACAACACACAAACACATGTTCCCCCTAAACCGATCATAAGTCAGAATAGCTAAGCTTGGAGTAAGCTAATGGGAGATCATAACCCGTGAGGGAAACAACCATAACAAAGAGAAGGGTAAGGCTAGGAAGGATACCCTCTCCCAAACAACGCGCGACGGCCAAACCGGATTCCTCACTACTGTTAGTACATACTTACTTTTAGATATTAGTTAGAACCCCACTATGGAGTCTATCATAACTACACTCATACAGTATTAGAACTGGGTTAAACATACAAGGGAGATCCCTACATTCACTTACACAACATCACATAATCAACACGCACGCCGTGGTAGTGGTTAGAACGCCCATGGTTCGGGTCGTTTAATCCGAATACCGAACTCTCATGTGATCCTAGGCTCAGTTGACTAAGGTTAACACTGCCGAGGTTAAATGGTATCGGAGTTGAACACGCCACATATATGAATTACCGTAAACTCATTACATGTTTATCTTACAACGTGGCAAACATACAGAAAACACATTGGCATACAAGCCGGTGTAATCCGGTAGGACACAGGTTGCAAGAAAACCATACCTGTCACCGGAGTCCACTTTACCACGTCCACTTATGTTCCTCGAGCAATTCTCGAACAACTGTTAACATCACATGTGTTTTTTATTAACATTGGGGTAACATGTTTGTTTAAAGTCTAATGCTTATAACTTTTCCCGTTAACTTGGTTAAATAACTTTACATTTTAACTTGTTTTACTTTTCACATTTTATTACAACTTTTCACCCACTTAATTGTCATTAAAACTCACCTAACATGTCCTTAACAACCTCATAACATCATTAACCATCAATCCCCATCATTACACATCATTTCCATACCTTGAAACAACAATTTTGGTCCATACAGTGGCCTGTCCGAACTTGTGTCCGAACCTCCAAGTTCGGACGCAAGCCGCGACCTAATACTGAAAACTATACACACGTCCGAACTTGTGTCCGGACTTCCCAAGTTCGGACACAGTTCGAGAGTAAATCCCAGATAGAAACAGTCACGTCCGAACTTGTGTCCGGACTTCCCAAGTTCGGACACAGTTCGAGAATGAGAAAATCCTTACCCAACAGAGCCTGTCCGAACTTCCATGTCCGGACGGAAGTTCGGACACGGCAAAACATTCAATTTCCAAGTCTTTAAACACTTAACCAATTTCACCAAACTTCTCCTAAGCCTCATAATGTTCCTAACATCATTTGGCACATCAAACACACCTTTAGCCATGTGCTAAACTCTTTAAATCACTCACCAAAACCATCTTATCATTCACTAATTTCTTACAAAATTCCTAGCACTTGGGATGTTTTCTCCTTAAGATTTCTAAGTGGTAGTTCACCAATAATGACCACTACACCAAGGTGTTTCCTCTACACCTTAACATCATCTCTCAACTTCTTTTCTTACTAACTAAATCCTCCTTTTTACAACTTCTTGAATTCTTTCTCAAAACCTTACCTAAACATCATCTCTCCTTATTCATCAACATTACCCAAACCTTAAACAAACTTCTCCAAGACTTAAATACATCCTAATAACACTCATCGGGTTTCCTAGAACTTCCAAGATAACACCTAAATCCTTGCATCACTCTAAATCACCTTAACACATGTTTTCTTCTCAAGTAAACATTTATTCACCTTTAACACTTCCTAGTTCACCAAGACCATTTAAAACACTTAGAACTTCTCACACATTTTCCAAATTTGGCCATAGCTTCTCTTGTATATACTCACATCCAAACACTTAGGTTTTTACCTTATTTCATTCAAAACACCTAAAATCCATCAAACACATTTTTATACACAAACTTCACACATTAAGCACTACATCACAATATAGTGCATAACTTAAATTGCTTGGCACTTAGGCCCTTAAATAACATGGCTCTTAGGCCCTTAAATTACATAAACCTTAAACACTGAATTTCCACATAAGTAATGCCTTTGACCTGCAAAAATATACACCAATACATATGTTCTTTTACTAGTCTCCTTGAGAACACTTTACTAGGTCATTCACCATTTGCTCTTTAGGTAGTTTTAACAAGCATTATAAGCTTATTTCTCTAAGGCATTAAACCACATTAAGATAGCATATTTACCTCTTTTCCTCCCAATTTCTTTCTTGTTTCCTTACAAAACCGGTAAGGCATTTGGTTCCTTGCCAACTACTAAACATTATACAAACAACATAATGAGCATTCAAGCTTTAAGCTCCATCTCATTGTAAACCCTAGGTTACATTATTTCAAAAAACATAATGTAGTTGTTTTACCTTAATCTTTGGAGGGTGTTTGAATATCTATGAAGAGAGGACTCCACCTAGTCCTTGAAAGATTCAAATGGAGCTAGAACAAAGCAACACAAGGAGCTCCATCAATGAATATTTTCGGTCACACACAAAACATGGAGGAAACTTGATTTTTCTTTGAGATTCCTTACCTAGGAGCAAAGGAGATCAATAATATGTGGAAAGACAAGCTCAAGCTCCATCAATGGTGGAACTCCATGGCACCGAAATGGGGCTTTTGAAGTTTTGAGAAGATAGAATGGAGAGCTTGGTCTAACTAGAAGAAAGGTGGAGAAAGGTGGTCTTAAATTAAATTGGATCATGGAGCTAGAAGTTACAAGTGAAAGAAAATGGAGAATGGCATGGTTTGCTGTAGCAAAACCGATGGAGTTTGGGAGAAGATGAAGAAGGCTACGGTGGGTTGTGTGAGTGGGAAAGAAAGAATGAAGATTGGAATTGCTTTTGAAAGATATTTACATGTTATAAAGGTAACTTCTACTTTTCACTTACTTTTCCTTCTTTCTTTAATTTTTACTAGCTCATGGTGGTGAGTCACCACATGATAAAACCGGCCCCCATATAATTAGAAGGGTGTTTTGGTCTTTATTTGTCAATTTAATTACTTAACACAACATATGTTACAAACTAGCTTATAAAAATCACTATTCACCCAAACAAGGCACTTAGAAGTGAAATTTTTGATTTCCCATTAATATAGCCACCCAAATGTGATACTATATAGTACACATGTTAATTAAAGAGTAATGATGGACATTTAGCCATTCAAAACTCATTTACAAGACAATTTTTCAAAAACGTGCTTTAAGACTCCTTAAAGCACTTTTTGTGTTTTAACTTGTTTTCAAGCTTGGTTTTCTTGGTAATTGATTTAATATGTTCATTAACATATAAATAAGGTATAGGTATGACCATTAGGTCTTATACAAATTTATCCCAAGCTTAGAGCACATTTTTGCTCATATTGACTTTAAGGTATTTTCTTGTGTTTTATTTGGTTTAACTGTCCACCAAAGTTTCCTAAGGACTTATTTAGCCCTATCAAATCATAATTAAATGTTATCAAGTCTTGGTAGGCTCTTTGGGTCCTAACCAAGTTCACTCATAGCTTAGAGCATGTTTTTGCTCAAACTGTGTCCTAATGCTTTATTGCATTTATTATAGTCTAAATTGTTCACTGATGTTACTAAGGCACTTTTTAGCCTTTACATACCATAGTTTGATATTTAAACCACATATCAAGGTTTGGGGTATTTCAAAGATGGATGTCAATATGTGGTATAGGTTGTTGTGTGAAGTATGTGGATCTGGATATGAATCCCAGTTTAATAGAAGACGTTTTGGAGAATAACCCGGCTAGTGGGTAAGTGTCGTCTATAAGGAAATAGCTCCAATAGAGGAGAAACCCTCTAGGGTAAAAGGACACAATGAGTGTTCTAATGAGTAAAGATGCGTTGACTGTTTTATTGAGCCCATTGTTATGGGTATGTAATGTGTTATGTGTTTACAGTTACATGCATGCTTTAAATATAATCAACCGCATGCTTAGACGACAATAGTTGTGCGTGGCCCGGTAGCATGCGGGCTGCGGGATTACCATACCAGCAAAGGTGCTGAGCCCCTTGGGGGCCACCCTTTCTTCCAATTCTATTTCAGGTACAAGGAGCTGGAGACCGTCCGAGAGTAGGACAGGGTAGTTGATTCTACACGGGTAGCTAATGAGTTACTTAAGTATTGTAGGTGTAGTAAGACCGAAATTGTTGTCGGCATTAGTTGTAAATACTCGGTACAGTTGGAATGTAAATGTATGATGAATGTTGGTAATGGAAAGAGATTGTAATGTGTAGTTGCTCGGGAATCTGGTCCATCAGACCGATACAATGTTATGTATTAGCCTTGTTAGCCACGTGGGTGGCAAAGGCGTGTAACACCAACGAGTAAGTAATGTGATGAAGTATGTTTTCCGCTGCAAATGGTTATTAAGTGTATTGTTGTAGTTGGGGGGTGTTACAAAAAGTGGTATCAGAGCGAAGTATCACTCTGATGACTGAATTACCGAGCTTAGGAAGTACTGAGTTAGGATTTTAGTACCTTGGGTTAAGGGTTGAGTGATAGCGTGATTGATACGCTAGTTAGGAATTACAAGTGTGTACTGGAGACCTACAACATCCATCCCACCCTCCACAATCCCTGTTTTATAACTTAGGAAAGAACGCCAGAGAGATGGAAGTCCTCTCTACTCGGGAATACCCGATCTGGCTGTTATTAAGTACCATCGTGAGTACGGAGAACCTGTCATACGGTGGATCCCGAAAAGTGGGAATCCCGGAGACGGTTTCCATCTGAACGATTTTAACCGCATTTAATAGCGAAGAATGAAGAATCTTGTGTATAGAAGAATGGAATTCCGACAACCTGGGTCGACATGCGAGCAGTCGAGAACAACATGCTTGCAACACACCAACTGTGCAATAGGCAAGAAGTGAAGAAATGGAAACCTGGGACGAGTGTCTGTGGGACCACATTGTTAAATAATACACCAACGGTATACCAACCGACTAAGGAACTACAACGTAATACCCGAACAAGAGACAAGTCTCAGTAACCACGACAAATGCATGGAACGGGCTACGAAGAAAGAAAATACTAGGTGAAAAGGGGTCCCCAGAATGGGAAACACCCCAGTTAATGATTATTATGTGAAGACAGTGAGAAGTCATCCAGAGGATTTCATGTTGATAAGCGAGAAATACAACTACTTTTAGGGCTTTAATTCTTCCTATTTTCATAGCAATTTGTGTCGTATTTCTCACTTTTTACGATTTTCCTAGATTTATGTTTTGATGTAAATTGATATATTTTATGTGTTAAATGTAGGAAAAAGCCATGTTAATGGATAGATAATCTCATGAGCTTTCCAACGCAACAAACGGCGAGTAAAACAGACTTATAACGAAGGATCTGGAGCCGGTTGAAGATTGCAGTAATAATATTAATAATGTACGACTATATATATATAGTCCGCCCGGCGGACATGTGTGAGTACCGCCTGATAAGGCGCGGACAGGAGCAGGCACGTCCGCCTCTTTAGGCGCGGACATCACACAGGGCGCAGACATAAGGCGAGTCCGCCTCTTTAGGCGCGGACAGCAAACAAGGCGCAACCGCCTGTTTTCGAGCGGACGGAGAGAGACAGGCGCAACAGAGGAGTCCGCATGATTTCGCGCGGACAAGGAGACGGACGATGTTAAAAATGCGCACGCCAGAACAAAATTCGACGCGAATTTTCCTCTTCGTTCTTCCTTCGCGGCGCCGCACTTATTATTTACAGACGCCGCCTAATTTACTCACGCGTGACGCCGCTGCTCTCTGACTGCAAATCTCCACGATCTGCTCACCAACTGCACCGCCTGCTCCGTTGTCTGCTTCTTATCTCCTTTCCTATAAATAAACTACGCTCTCTTCATTATTAATCATCCCTTCTTTAATCCAAAGTCCATCACTCGTTCACTCACAGCACTCACTCACCACACTCGCTCACCACGTACGACCACATCCATTTCTTTTCTCCCCATTTTCTCCATTTTTATTTGTTTTACCACCACACCACATCTCTGCCATTAATTAGTTACGGACGACGTGGATACAGAGGCGGAGCTAGGATTCAGAGTCAACTTGCTAGCTGGAGTTTTCTCTACCCTTTCTCTTATTTTGTTTAAAACGTTTTTATATATAGTTATGTTTAATTAATAAACTTAAGCCCTCCCAGGTTTGGGATGCGAGCCTATTTTATATATTATGTTATGTTAAGCTTTCCACTATGATTTTATCTAAAGTAGTAGTTTAATTCCAGTTCTTCATCTGCTTTAATTCTCTGATCAATATTAAAGCAATATTTGTAGTTTTCTAATCAACACGCGAGAGCTGAGATAGTAAACAAGACATAGGAATTAAACCTGATTAACAGCTAGAAGCCTGATCCGGCCTATAGGTTAATTAGTCTCAAATGGAAGCTGTTCTTTATGCGATTGGTTGTGTCCGGATTAGAGCATTAGTCTGCTGCTAGTTCTAGCAACTGGTTAGGGTTCGTTAGATTTAGTCGTCAACGAATTATTTATAGTTTCTGAGTTTATTACTTAAGTGGTGAAGTTATTTATATTAATACAATTGATAAAATAGGTGAGCAGAACAACCGGGATGAGCTTTTCTAAAACCAAAAAGATTTATAATTTCTATTTTTATTATTTTGTTTATTATTTCTCTCCTAAAAAAAACGATAAAATCTATTTACTAAAAGTCTCAGTAAAAATTCCACTGTCAGTTATCCACAGCGAGGTCCCCAAGAGTACGACAACCCACGAATCCACTATCCCGCAAACGATTAGGTACACTGCCTATGTGGTAGAAGTAGTCACATATTTCTCCAACAAGTTTTTGGCGCCGTTGCCGGGGACCTCCAGCACGGTTAATTGATAGTTTTTAAATTTTATTGGGATTTCTATTTTTATTTAATTTTATTTTACTTTCGCTTTTAATTTACTAAAACAAAAAAAAATTCTTGTATTTCTATATTATTTCTTATTTGTTTCTCTTTCTAGTTAATTTTGTCTATTATTTTTATTTTCTGTTTCTATTTTCTTTTCTACTTGGTATTTTTATTTTGTTTTTATAGGATAATTACTGACAATGGAGAGCAGCCACGATGAGGTGAGAAGATTGTTGATCAATCTGGAATGGACACGAAGAAATGCAAGGAAATATCCTCATATCAAAGATTGGTCAAGGATTATCAACCACCTCAACCACATCAAATCGAGAGCCGTATTGGTGGGAAGTCAACCAGGCTAACGCACAATACAACGAAGCTCAGTTGGGTATTACTACTTCAATCAGAACGAGCAGCAATCTACACAAGGGCCAGATGAATTCCTCCCAAGTCAGCCGAGCCACCAGAAGAGATTCCAGTGGTGACTCAAGGAGTGAAAACCAATCGAGCCAGGTATTCATGACGCAGCAAGTTCTGATGAGGAGATAATGAAACTTCTCAAGACATTTTTCTCCGACACCGAGTTGGAGCAGATGTCTGAGAGTTACATTTTCTCCTCCATCCCCAACCCCAGCACAAGAGGAGCAATTAAAATATGAAGATAAGTTGTCTGAGCCGGTCTGCGAGCTTGAGAAAGGTGATCCTATTGAGCCTCACCTACCGGAAGAGGAAATTTACATCCTCGAATCTGAGGAAGGAACACCACTACCACCGGTCTCTCATCAACTTCCATCCTGCCTCCATAAGCCTCAACAGCAAGAGGATGATTTTTACATCCTCAATTTGAGGAAAAAAGTCATCACCACCTGGTCTCCTGTTACAACTATGTTACGGCAGAGTACCTCCTCAAACACCAGGGTTTGTGGAGTATTCATTTTCCAATTTTATTTGCCGAGAAGTAACGTTTTGTTTTGATCCAGGTGGTTTGCTTTCTATTACTACCTTCGTTTTCCTGGCAAAGGTATTGTCTACTTTTATTTTTGATCTAGGATACGAAGCGATAGTCTAGCCAAAAGACTAAACTACGGGCAGCTTACTGGGAGGCAACCCAGTGGTTAAACTTTATTATCCTATTATTATTATTTTTATGATTTTATTTTAATTTTAATTTTTAACGAAAAGAAGTGGAAATGGTGTCTATGCTTTCATGCAACGCTTTTTAGCGTTTATTTTGGGTAGTGTGTGCAGGTGAAATTCTTATCATGGTATCTGAAGAACTCCAGGCTGGACACTTGCTTGAACGCAAGTGTTGAGGAACGCTACTACCCCCATTGTTCGCACTTAAGTGTGAGGAAGGACACCTTCCTCAATCTACGATATCAGGGGAGTCTCAGTTCTTTATTTTAAATGTTTGTGTCCAGACTATCACGCTTATGATTATTATTATATCAGTCCATGATTGTCCTGAATGAAATTCTTCATGAGTCTGGCATATTTTGAAAGGTCTTTTCTTGATTATTTTATGAACAATAAGGACATTGCTCCTCTTAAGTGTGAGGAAGTTTAGACCTTTCCCTGAAAAATTGCCAGTTGCACTTAATGCCACACATGTTTTTAATTGTCTTCTTGCATTGAGGGAATCACTGCTCTGAGTGCTTATAAATGTTGAATTCTTAGGTGAAAATTTTTGCATAAATTTTGAAGTGAAGCCAGGTGACCACCTCAAGAATCTTTCTGCTTTAGGTTGTTTGTATATATAGTTTTATTTAAAAGAATCTGTTTCCCAAAAATTTGGTGGATTATAAATGATTGGGGAAACTGAATTAGTTTATCTTGGGATTTTGGAAATGATATGAAAGTTTGGAATGAAAGGATAAGGCAAGGTACTCCGCTGATCAAAAATTTTCCTAACAAAAGCAGGCCTCGTCTATTAGGTTATTAAGTCCTAGGGGTGCCTTAACACCTATCTACCTAAGGTCTCGTGATCTGGGATAGTTGGCCCAACACCGTTACAAGGATAGAGAGAAAAGTCTGGGTTACGGAAAAACTCTGCAATTCGCAAATTATTCAATTGTGTTGTATATATTTCTGAAGAAGAATGTTTTTGCATACGAAAAGAGTTAATTGCAGTTAATTTTGTTTTTGATCATGAGTATGTGGTGTTGAAAGGTATCGCGGAATAAGGCGTTACTTCACACCCCTTGTCATCCAAAGGTTAACGGAAAGAAATGGTGGAAGATCCCAAGTTAATCTACATTCAGATTTTGTAGTCTAACTTATCCATGCTTTTTAAAAAATCTTTTTCACTGTTTGCGAAAACCTACAACCAGGAGCAGAACTATTTCTTTTGATTGTCACTTTGCTTGGCTCTGTTTTGCATCTGTTAATCCTGAGGTTTGACACTACGGCCTTAGAGATATATTTATTCTCTATTGCTTGAGGACAAGCAAAAGCTAAGTGTGAGGAAGTTTGATAAGCGAGAAATACAACTACTTTTAGGGCTTTAATTCTTCCTATTTTCATAGCAATTTGTGTCGTATTTCTCACTTATCTTACGATTTTCCTGGATTTATGTTTTGATGTAAAATGATATATTTTATGTGTTAAATGTAGAAAAAGCCATGTTAATGGATAGATAATCTCATGAGCTTTCCAACGCAACAAACGGCGAGTAAAACGGACTTATAACAAAGGATCTGGAGCCGGTTGAAGATTGCAGTAATAATTATAATGTACGACTATATATATATATAGTCTGTAACACCCCAACTCAATCCAATTGTGGTCTCGCAACTTAACAATATATATATACAAATGTCACAGCGGAATTCCTTACAATCCAGGACCTTGCCACGGTCTGACTACAGAATATACCGAACATTAGTCTAACAACCTTAACCATTTACATAACCTTCTTACAATCCACTCACAACCTATACATCTTACTAACTCAAATTGCCATACGAGTGTACATGCACAACTCGTAGGCCACACTGATCCCTTAACAGCTGTATCCTCTTCTTACTCTTGCGACAGCCGCCTCCTGATGTTCACCTGTGTAGTAAAAAGAAGCCCCCGAGGGGGTCAGCACGAATGCTGGTACGATCCTCTCATGGCCCCCAAGCTAACGTGGCTACGACGACTAATTGTCGATAGCATGGAGGTTGATTAGATGCTCAACATAATAGAAAGTGCAGTAAACAACAACTCAGATATGAACAATCAAAGTTCACACACACACATGAACGACTTAAATGCGTTCCCTTAATTAGAGAGTTAGATATTTAACTCCTTAAGTAATGTTCTCTCTTAATCTTAGTCCATCCTTAACTTACCTCAATCTGATTCTTATCTTAATCTTAGAAACAACCATCCTTTAATCAGGAGTGGGTGTAGCTTATCTTAATCTTAATATTACAACCATCCTTTAAAAAGGAATGGTTGCAACTTATCTTAACCTTACCTTAATCTTAATCTTAATAATACAAATCATCCTTTAAACAGGAATGATTGTAACTTAACTTAATCTTAATCTTAATAATACAAATCATCCTTTAAACAGGAATGATTGTAACTTAACTTAATCTTAATCTTAATAATACAAATCTTCCTTTAAAAAGGAATGATTGTAACTTAACTTAATCTTAATCTTAACTTAATCTCAATATACAAACCGTTCCTGGAAGGGATTGGTTGTAACTTATCTCAGTCTTAGAATACAAACCATTCTTTAAGTAGAAATGGTTGTAACTTATCTCAAATCTTATCTCAATTAAGTCAACCGTTCTTTAATTAGAATGGTTGTTCCTTAATTCATTGTTTATCTGTCGGGTCACGTAACCCTAACCAATGAGTTATCATCAGCTCCATTGGTTTACATAAACAATATTTGTTAGAATTAGTTGGGCATTTAGGTAGATCCCACTACACCATCTCAGTATGCCTCCCTCCTAAAACAAGAAGTCCGAGGAGGTCGAGTCTATTTGTCGACTCTAGGCGACGAGTCCAAGGACAAGTCATCTTTGGAAGACGGTATTTGATAAGGATACCGACTTCCCCCAATACACATGTGCCGGTACCATTCCGGATTCCTCACTCAAGTTCAGTTAGTAATAGTCTCAAGACCATGTTTGTTGGTCAACCTCTTTCGGTTCATATCGTCCCTCATTAGGGGCGTTCCTTATTCTCACTCAATTTCTTACTAAACATTGGTTAGTAAGTTCTCACGGTATGTGTGTGTTAGTTTTCAAACATCACACAACAACACAATATATATAATATGTTCCGGTTGCATGCTTTATCTTGTTTAGTGAGCAGCACACAAGCCGAGGGACACCTCGTTAGCAAGCAGGTCACAAGAAAAACAACTGTACCGTTCACCGTTGGTCGTTCGGCTGCTTACTCTCTTCGGAGTCCAAACTCCCAAGTCCTAAAACATTCATTCAGTTTTAGGTTGTTAATCACTTAACTTAATTCAACTTACTTAATTTACTTACCTTACTTAACTCTTAATGATCCCAACCTAACACTTCTTAAGTCTTACCACTTAATCTTAAAACTTAACCTTACACTTTTAAGTTTATATTTAACTTAACTTAATCCCTTAAGTTCTTAGGGTCCTAATCATTACCACCCTACCAAAGGTATTCCTCATTACCCATCACCATTCTTAGAATTCAAAATTTCTTTTTTTTTTCTAAGTGTTAAGGGTCGACCGACCCACCGACCGACCCAACCCCTGGGTCGGTCCATTACAGAAACTCCTCCGTCTTTTGGAACCCATCCGACCGACCCACCGACCGACCCATCCTTATGGGTCGGTCTATTGCCGAAACATTTCTGCTGGGTTAACAAGGTCCGACCGACCCAGAACTGGGTCGGACCCTGGGTCGGTCCACTACAGATTTTCCTCTTAAATTGCTCTTCCAATTCCAAACTCTTCCACAAGTGTCCTAATAGGTCCAACACCATCTTGGCACCTTAAATCCACCTTAGAACCTCCACCAAACTCATTAAACCATTCACCAAAATCCACCTTAGTCATTATGCATTTTCCTTGTAATAATGCTACACTTGTAATGCTTTCCTCTAGGTTTCTAGGTGGTGGTTCATACTTAATGTAACCACTATGCCAAATGTTTCCCTCATCACTATAACATCATCTCCCAAGCATCTTTCACCATCTAAAACCTCTTATGCATTTACTTAGAGTTCCTCCAAAAGCTTAAGCTTCCATACACCAACACCTTATTTCCTTCCTAGTTGTTTACCAACATTTGCCTAAGTTCTAAATACTCAATTACATTCTCTTGTTTCCTAAATCCTCCAAGGTAATGCCTAAGTCATTACCACTCATTACAACACCTTATCTTACTCCTTTTCATCAAGACAACCTCAAAGACTTCCTAGTACTTCCTTAATCATTAATTCCCCTTAGAACATATCTTAATCACCTTAAACATCATACCTTCTCCTTAAACTTATGCTCAAGTCTTATATTCCTCATCTCATGACTTTGGTGTGTTCAATACACCCACCTAAACTCTAAATTCCTCATAGACCATTCTAGGTCATTCTCATCCTTAAAAACTCCTTAGTTAACTCATTTCCACTCAAATTCTTCATAATGACTCCTAGTAAATCCTAGGTCATATTGATTCACCACCTTCACCTAAACACTTATTTTCTACTCAAATTTTGCCATAGCTCCTCTAGTATATTCTCATGCCCAAATGCATTGTTTTTCTCACACAATAACCTCACACACACCAAGTCCTTTCTCATCACAATTCCTCATCCAAATCAACTCATTCTTAATAACTCAATATAGTGCAATAATCTTAAATTGCATAGCACTAAGGCTCTTAAATGACATGGCTCTTAGGCCCTTAAATGACTTAAACTTAAACACTGAATTTCCCACATATATAAGCTTTCAAACCTGCAAATACACTCATCAATCTCATAATAGTTATAATGCACTTAAAATCCACCTTAAACTTATATTGCTAACTCATTCTCATTAGCTCCTTTATCACAAGTTCATAAGCTTGTTTGAGTTCCTTTTCTTAGGTTATATAACCCAATACACAATGTAAGCTCTAAGCCACATTGGTACTTATCTAAAACTCATTCCTTAATCTTAAACCACCATTAGGTAAGCATTTTACCTTGTTTTCTCAAGCTTATCTTAATCTCCTCCTTAGGCCTTCTTCTTGCATAGATCTCGGCCACCACTTAAATTCCTTTTGCCAATGTTCTAATCAATATTCAAGGACTCATATGAGTACTAAACAATGCACTAACCTCAAGGAATAAAAACCTAGGTTAGAAATGTGTTCTAAGGCATAAAAGTGGATGATTACCTTTGAAGTCTCAAGGTAGACTTTGGCATTGAATGAAATAGGACCTCCACTAGTCCTTGGTGAATAAATCAAGCTAGAACAAGGCATAAAAACATAGCCCCATGAGAAGGAATTTTCGGCCATGTATAAGGAATGATGGAAACATGGTTTTTCTTACATTTTCTTTACCTTAAGAGAATGGAGAAGCTAATGAGCTCTTCAAACTTGATTTTCCTCCATCAATGGAGTTTTCTCATGGCACCAAAATGGAGCTTTGAAAGATTTGAAAAGATAGAAAGATAGGTCTTGACCTAACTAAGAATAATATGTGTTTAGTTTTTGATTTGGAGCTAAAATGAGCAAGTTGTTGCCAAAGCAAGGTGAAGCAACAATGGAGGCTGCTGGGCACGGTTTGGAACAGAGAAAACAAGAAGAAACCGTGGGTGGAAGAAGAAGAAATGAAGAAGAGAGGAGAGAGTAGGCTAATATAAGGTATTTGCTTTAATAAAGAATAGTACTCTTTTACTATCTCTTCTTTTCTTTTCTCATTTGATGACTAACTGTGGTGACTCCCCACCTTAGAAAAACCGGCCCCCTACTTAATAGGCTAACATGTTCTTTGTTGACCAATTTAATTAGCTTAATGATTAAAACTTAACTAGTCACTAATAGTTATATTCACTAATCAAGGCACATAATCGGGAAATTTTGATTTCCCATTGATTTAGACCTCCTAATGTGATACTAATTAGCCACATGTTTGATTACAGAGTAATGATGGACATTTAGCCACTCAAAACTCAATTCTAAGACAATTTCTCAAAAATGTGCTGTAAGAATTCTTAAAGCACATTTGTGTTTTAACTTGTTTTCAAGCTGGTTTTCTTTGCTAATTGATTTAAAATGACCAGTAGAATATTACTAAGGTTTACAATGATATGGGTACTCACCCCAGTCTCTCCAAGCTTAGAGCACGTTTTTGCCCTGATTGCTTCGTAAGGCACTTCTTGTGTTTTCCTTGTGTGTAAATTATCTACCAATCTTTCTAGGCATATTTTAGCCTTAATACATCATGATTTGATGTTTTCTTAGCATACTTAGGTTTGGGGTATTTCAATCTACCCCCCTTAAAAGACTTTGTCCCCAAGTTCCATCTTTCTTCTTAGAATGCATGTCTTACTCATTCCTTAGATCATATAGATCATACTTATGTATACTTAATCTCATTGGATCATTGGATCCACCATGTTCTATACCTAAATATCACACAACATGCCTAAGCATGTGTAGCACTCAAAATTCCTTTTTGTTCCTTTTGATGATTAAAACATTCACATAACTTCCAACGTATTCTCCCATGTCACCGGTCCGTAGACAATGGCTCATTCGTCCTCGTCACCATGGGCTAGAATACAAAACACGCTGTCTCCCCATGTCACCGGTCCGAAGACAAAGGCTCGTGCGTCCTCGACTTCATGGCGAGACTCAGTAAAAAGGTAATCCTTTTTACGAGGTCATGTGAGGAATAATTCCTCTAATTAAAAATACAAGCAATTCCAATTTCATTTTTTTTTTATCCTAAGGCCTCTATCCTTAGTGTGATTTACTTGTGACCACTGGTAGGGAGTTTCAGGAATAATCCTACCCTGATGTGATCAGCATCTGTAACACCCCTATCATAATAAAAAACAGCGGAAAATAAACTAAAGGTGCTACAGACCATCGGGCTCCAAACACCCGGTACCAACCTCACCAATTACAACCATTACCATTAACTAAGTTACGGTCTGAACTTCGAGAAAACTTAATATAAACAAAACAGTAATAAAATACATTCACTCTCCATAAACCTAATCCCATCCCAATCACTCATGCTCTTCGTGGCCACCTGTAAATCAATTTGTACCTGCAAGATGAAACCAAGCAGCCCACCCCGAGAGGGTGAGTCAGTTCCCTGGAATGGAACTGGTACAATTCTCCAAAAACAAACTTAAAACATAACTCTTCAAAATAAACAGTAACATGAAAACAAACTCTTAAAAGTAAAACAGAGATAAAGCACTTCAAAACAATCAAGTTAAAGAGAAAAGAAAACAGACAAAGATAGAGATAAAGAACTTCCAAACCAAGTCATCCACTTAAGTAGTCACACCACATAGTTAGTAAGCACCCATTGCTGAGGTTAGAACCAATTCTGGTTAAGAAGAGAAAGACTTAAGTAGTCACAAAGGACTAGGAGTGACATGAATATCCATAACCCGTGGTAGACAGTTTATGTCTCCACCATTTCAGAAGATGATTCCCATAGACAAAATATACTCAAGAGTGGAATAAACCAATTGGGAGAGATGGCCCCCACCGCCAGTCAGTTGCCACAAGGGCGAGGTAAACAGACCTCCGCTGTCAGTTGCCACAAAGGGCGAGGTAAACAGACCTCCGCTGTCAGTTGCCACAAAGGGCGAGGTATAGCAGACCTCCGCTGCCACCGACCCGTTCTCAGTCATCGGTGAAAAGTGTGTGCACCACTTAGTATAAATAATCCATACTCAGTACCAAGATTAACATTTCCCATATTCCCATTAGATTATTAACTGCACAAGAGCAATACCAAAACACTCAGTCCTACAGAGTGTAGAGGCGTAAACCCTCAACAATTAATACCCAATAGAAAGAATCCATTCCCAATTAGGCTGATCAAACTCGACTCATGGATGAAACAATACCCATAGTCCAAAGGAAGAATTTACCAATACCAGATACTTTCCTATATTCCTAGTTACCCCACTAGATCATTAACTGCACCAGAGCAATACCAAAACACTCAGTCCTACAGAGTGCAGAAGCGTAAACCCTAGGCAGTTAATATCTAGTGAAACAACTAGATAGGAGGAACCAATAACCAAGGAAGTTTCACATACAGGCTCAGTTAGTCACACAAGCTGAGTTAGTCACACAACCATTCCTTTTTTAGAAATTCCTCTTAAAGTCAGTCAGCATTTTCCAAAACATTCCACAAGTCAATCGCAAAAGATCGGAGTACGAGAAATCGTACAAAACATTCCATAAGTCCAAAACACAACAAGCTGAGTACGAGAAATCGTACAAAACATTCCATAAAGTCACCAAAAGCTGAGTACGAGAAATCGTACAAAACATTCCATAAAATTTGTCACCAAAAGTATCTGAGTACGAGAAATCGTACCTGGATAACGTTGTAGCAGTTCTAATCAACTTGCGCAAACAATCAACAGTACTCTGAAGAATATTAAAGATAATCTACCATCAATCACTTGTAGCCTATGTTACGCTTAAATAAACTCCTTACTCTTATTCCAAAGTCTCAATTATCTTTTAAGCCCTCACTTAAATGTTATGTATAATCTGACTTGATTTTAGAAGGTTGTATAGCCCAAGGTTGTAGGATCAAGGAATGTATTTTATTAACACTGCTAATTGTCCACTCTATCCACTTAATTCATATTTAACCACAATCCTCACATTCAAGATTTGAGACCTTTCTAACATAAATGTTTTTAGTATATAACTAAATCTAAGAATTTCAATAATAATCTTAAGCTCAATACCTTTATTCTTAATTTAGAATAAACAATGTGTTATGACCAATGATGACTTTATCTTAGAATACTATACTATTATCTCACAATATAAGGATTATATATTAAACAATTTCTACTAGACAACCCATTAGGATTAAGTTTTCCCTTAACTTAACTAAGACCTACATCTTGTATATTGAAATCGTAGTGTTGTAGACGCATTTTAGTATAACTTATTTGAGCTACTAAACTCAATTATCTTATCTTTAGTTCAGAATGGCCTTTAATTACAACCATCTATTAATCTTGTCATAAGTTGTTAAATTACTTTTCATCTTGAAATAACCATATTATAGTTAACTCAAACTTATCGAACCTTCACATTTAGTATCCACAAGGTATATTATTTACTTAACCATATCTTTATAATAAGGTGTTTCAAGATAACTTTTTTTGTATCCTTACTTACATTTAATTCCCTAACTGTTATACTTTTATACACATTCTCTCTATAGACCATGTATAATCCTTTTGTATTAAACTTCGTTAAACTCAAGTCTTAAATACATTTTATATTGTTTACAAAACCTAAGGTTTCAAAAGAATAACTTAATAAATTAATTTCCTTTATTGTATTTAGGATGGACATTATATCTTAGCATAAGGTAGAATTTATCAAAGAATTAATATTCTAGTTCGTAAGTGAAATTGTTAATTATTTAATAAGATAATCTATTATGAAAAATCCCATACCTTATATTCAAATGACACATTAATATTTCCCGTGTCAAAAGGTAAATCCTTATAGCCTCTTATGTAACTTAGTTCCTCTAACTAAAGGTTCAAAGGTTTATGTATCTAATTTCTATTTACAAACCTTTTAGTAAATCTTTAACTATTATGTACAACACTTATTTATAAACTCACATCTTGAATATTAGTAATAAATGTATTTTATATGGCAACTAATTCTAAGAAACTTAAGGATTATTATTTAGAGTAATTCCTAATCATAGTTTATATAGTCTTATACCATAATCCCTTTTAATGATTTATCTCAAAATATTAAGTTATTACTCAATACTATAAATATTAAGAAATGATTAAATCTAGACTTATTTATCATCTTCACATTTAGATGTAAAAGTAACTCATTTACTTTATTATTGTTTATATAATAAGAACATTTAAATGTAAAAGTATTTCATTCCTTTTATTATTAATTATATAATAAGATCTATTTGTGTAACACTTTATGTAAACTAATTCCAAATATTCCTAAATTTCAACTTATTAATTTCTTAACCAAATTATAGATTTACATTGTGGTCATTGACTAAATATATACGTGTATTTAAATACTTTATATAAATCTTAGAAATTCAAAGATAACTAAAAACTCAACCTATAACCATAAATTAATACCACCTCATAATATCTTTATTAGTATCATGTAAGGTTTAGTTTAACTCATTAATTCCTTCATATCCCATTTTCTATAAGGTATTTTATTTCTTTTATTTATTTATTTATCGTATATATATATATATCCTTCCTATTATATTTCTCACAAGGAATGTTATTACCTTTATCTATTTTTATTGTATTTATATATATATATACATATCCTACACATATTAAGATTTATCGAGAACATTCTTTAAGAAATTCTATTATATTTAATTATATCTAATATCTTTTAGACAAATCCAAAACTGATTTATGGTTTATAAAATAAAGTATTTCCCTTAGTTTTAGTTAAACATATTAGCTTCCATATTATATATAATAAAAAAATGTAGTTTAGTTAAATTCCTTGATAAGTTTCTATTTATTTCTCTCATATAAATATATACATAAATATATGTAACAATTTTTACTTCACTTAAAGTTAATACCCAAAATATTTATAAACATACTGTATTAAATGTTAATTAGTCTTATTATATTTTCCCCAACCTATAAAGTTCATTAATCAACTATACTTTAATTTTTGATTACATTAAAAACTATATATTATAAGTTACTCTTATGAAAAACTCACAAACACAATTTTTAAAACCTTTTCCCATTGCCCAAAAATTCCCAAACTTAATATACAGTAACTATAACATTTTAGACATATTATAAAATTTTTGTTTCATAAAAATATCTTTTTAATTTAGCCAAATAATTCCAGAAAAGCCGTAACTTGTAAAAATCATAACTTATGTTTAAAAACTCCAAATCCATAATAATTTACATCAAAATAAACTACATAAAATAAGGAATCTATGGTTAAAATTTCAAGTCAAAATACATTCGGGAAGGCACTTAAATTAATTAAACAAGTTAGGGTTTATTCCTGGAAACAATATAAAAACTTATACATTTAAATTCGTATGTTTTAATCGTGGCCGTCCATCTCTATTAACTGAGATCGAACGGCTCCTGCTGCTCGAGTTCTTCAGAGAACTCAAATCGAAACCGAGTACTAATCTGCCTATATCTCCTAATCTACAGAACGAAATCGAATGGTTTTTGTTTCTATGGATTCGAAATTCGATTTCGGTTCTATTGGTACCGTTTTCCCCAATTTTAATGCAGAGCTCATCAAGATTCGTATTCAATTCGAACGTTAGGGCTTATATCGGTACAGACTTCAATTCGAACGAAATCCTCACAAATTCTCCTAATCTAGAGCGTAATTGACACAATTGAAACATGGGTTAGATCGGGATTGTAATACCGGTTAGCATAATCGGAGGAATTTGAAGAGAACTCACCGGAATTGCCCGAATCGAAGCGATTCGAAAACGTTTTTCTGGAAAAACTTGAACTTTCGACCAGTTTAGGAAGCCAACTTCGAGGATCTATAAGTTATTGTACAGATCGAGTTAGGCTTTGTTTTTGGGCTCATTAGAAAGATGAAACTTAGATCTACACATTGATAACTAGAACTAATCCTAACTCGCACTATACAGAAAGAAAATTGACCCGAAAGTTACGAGTTTACCTCTCTGTTTCGGTATGATTTTATGTGCTGAAAATCCGAAACTTTGAGCGACTATAACTTCCAAACGGTTATGATTCAGGCTTGGGCATAAACATAAGAATTGTAGACGGTTAGAGATCTACACAACGAGCTAAAGAAATCGAAATTTGGTTGAAAGACGAGGAAGTTATGGCATGACGAACTTTACCTGAAATCGAAGTATAACTGGAATCTGGGTTACGACTGAGAAAGGTGCCAACTTGAGAACGACTTTCCCGTTGATGTGGATGGAGTTAGGGCTTGTATGAGCTATGAATGTAAAGAGGGAATTAAGGAGAAGAGAGTGGTGAAGACGGCACTGGAAAATTCGAAGTAATGAGAGAGATATGGCCGTCACAAGTTAGGTCAAAAACGGTTGTTTGCTGGAGAAAATCAAGGAGGTAAAAATCTGCTAAGTGTTGGGACGCACGAGAGGCTGACACGTGGCACTTATGAAATTTTGGCTCTAAACTTCAAACTAGCATAACTTTGGCTAGGATGATCCGTTTTTGACGTTCTTTTTATCGATCTTCATGGTTTTCCATAACCTATTTATTGGTATAGGTTTCATGGCCTGGTTTGACCATTCTCAAAAAGTCAACCCTAGCAAGGCTTAATAAGCTTTAAGGTTTCTAGAATTTTATATTGACTTTTATTTCAAAACAATGTTCCAACACTTCCTAAAATCTTTATAATATATTTGGAGTGTTTAATAATTTTCCCAAGATTTATTGACTTATAAATCTTATTATTAAATTCATAATACTATATAATAATGTATAATAATTAGGGTTAAATAGGAGAAAACCCCTAAATAAATTTCACAATTCCATATACTAATTTAATATTCATAATCCCATAATAATAATATTCATAACTCCATATAATAATTTAATATTCATAATTCCATAAAATAATTTAATACTTAATAGTATTATTAAAGGTTTAATAAAAGAAATCCCCTAAATTAATTTAAATTATTTAAATTAATTTAGGGGTATTTCAGCATATCCCCCTTAAAAGAAACTTCGCCTCGAAGTTTAAAAATCAACAATAAGCACTCACACGCTTCGGGTGTGCTGAGACAAAAAGTTCCAATGAAGTTCCATACCAAACAATCCTTTATTTCCATCCACTTCCATAACAACATTCCACTCAAGATTACTCAAAATCAAACTGAATCAGGATATACCAAGATATACATGATGAAAATCAAAAGTCACATACTGAGTCATAATGCAAAAACCAAGCACATACAAACACCCTCATTCTGCTAATACTGTTCTCCCTTTGCTAATAACGAAACGCGGCATAATCCGGATGAGATAACGAAGGAGGAGTATGCCAGCATATCCCCCTTAAAAGAGCTAAGGTACGCCCTCGTACCGCTACTAATGGCACATTCAAAGAATTCAACACCTTATTAACCAGTTTGTTGTAATTTTACTGCACCGTTGATTTTATCTATGATCGTTACATATATCTGTATCTCTTGATTGTTATGTATTTGTATTTCCTTGGTGATTATAAAATTTTATCTTATGATTATTATCCATTCGTTTAATGACTGATACGAATTTATATGTCCATATATGATCATTTATCATATCAATTATATTAACAAGCTATAAATCAGGTGTAACATACTTGAGTAGTTTAGAATAATATTTCCAATCATTTAATAATCCTCAATAATCTTCCAAAATTATCTTCAAAGGTTTATTGGCCAACCATATGTTAAAACTCTATAAGATAAATATTTTCTGTGACTTCAATTGTTTCTATGTTTACTTATAAAATTTACTTATTATATAACCTCACCCAAGACAGAATTTTGGAAAGTTCGTCCAAAATCTGATTCCTTTATCTTAAATTTATACATATATATGTTTTTAAGGTAGGGACCCTGTATAAAATTTTAGGTCAAATGCATTAGTCTAATGAAAACTCGCTCACTCTTGATAATTATTTTCCTTAAGGTTTGTTCTATGCAAGTATTCCTCTGATTATTAAATCTTAGTACTCTCTTAGACAATGGTGGCTTTTGGTAAATATCACTCTTAGTGTGTCTTTTAAAATTTTATACCTGTATAATGTTAAACTTCCAAGTAAACATGAGGATTTTCAATCTTTAAGTAACTCTCAATTCCTCACTAGATGCTCAATACTCAAGTATTTAAGGATCAATGATACTTAGTTTAGTATTACTCCACTCAATCTTTAAGTAACTTCTTTTATTGATTTTTTTTTTATATTCAACAAGGGGTAGATATTCTACCTTGAACTACCCAAATTTTAAATTCCTTTCCTCTATATATAGGTATTTTTCCCAAAGATTTAACTCAATAAACCCTTTACATTTATGAGTTTTAATACCGGATCTTAAGATACAAATTTTGATTTCTCATTGTGGTTAGCAAAATGAAATATGCCTAGCTCAAGATTTCATGATGGTAACGTCTTACCACCACTTCCCCTCAAGTTCAACACAATCCATCACCTGTGTAGAAGATTATTTACAGTTAGATGACAAGGCTTGTCTAACCCCTAAACTTCTAGAAGTGGGTGTGCACCCCCACTACTTCCAGCCTAGGAGTTCGTCGCACCAGGCACTTCCCGTAGGGTGTTAGGTTTACGTGTTTTCTTTCTAAAGTTAACATAGAGTTTTAATGTGTTTATGAGTTCAGATGTTGATCTTTTCTAATACGCTACTGGTTCTTGTTAGCTTAATAATTTCTAGACTTAAGATTTATCTTAAACATTATCTTTAGGTAATAATTTGTACCAAGTAGTACTTGAGATTTATTTGCAAGCTTTAAAGGAATTGAAGTACCTTCACATAATATCAATACTAATTTAGTTATTTAAAGTTCTATTTGGATACTGTTTTCAACCAAAAGTATTCTTTACCATTCCAGGAATTTGTGTACTACTTTTAAAGGATTGCATTTTTTTTTTTTAGCAATGTATTCTCCATGAACATATTGAACAATAACTTAATATTTGGTTTATCTCAACCAAATCTTATCGTACTTAATATAGGACGTACCAAACTTATATATATATGTATATATATATTTTCTGTAGTTTATTGTTGGGACGGTATAACAACACATCACACTCAACAGACATTCACAAAAGAAAAGCTGTAAGGGAATCGTTCACAATTCCAAAAAGGGTTAGGAGTCGTGCCTTACTGGAGTCCTCACTTCCCAATTCTACCCCAGTTCCCCAGTTTTAAGTGCACCTATAATTAAGTATTTCACTCGGCTTGTTTTCTCGGGTTCAGAGCGTAACTACGCTCTGATACCACTTTCTGTAACACCCCTATAATAAAACAACAGCGGAAAATAAACTAAAGGTGCTACAGACCATCGGGCTCCAAACACCCGGTACCAACCTCACCAATTACAACCATTACCATTAACTAAGTTACGGTCTGAACTTCGAGAAAACTTAATATAAAAACAACATAATAAAATACATTCACTCTCCAAAACCTAATCCCATCCCAATCACTCATGCTCTTCGTGGCCACCTGTAAATCAATTTGTACCTGCAAGATGAAACCAAGCAGCCCACCCCGAGAGGGGTGAGTCAGTTCCCTGGAATGGAACTGGTACAATTCTCCAAAAACAAACTTATAAAACATAACTCTTCAAAATAAACAGTAACATGAAAACAAACTCTTAAAAGTAAAACAGAGATAAAGCACTTCAAAACAATCAAGTTAAAGAGAAAAGAAAACAAGACAAAGATAGAGATAAAGAACTTCCAAACCAAGTCATCCACTTAAGTAGTCACACCACATAGTTAGTAAGCACCCATTGCTGAGGTTAGAACCAATTCTGGTTAAGAAGAGAAAGACTTAAGTAGTCACAAAGGACTAGGAGTGACATGAATATCCATAACCCGTGGTAGACAGTTTATGTCTCCACCATTTCAGAAGATGATTCCCATAGACAAAATATACTCAAGAGTGGAATAAACCAATTGGGAGAGATGGCCCCCACCGCCAGTCAGTTGCCACAAGGGCGAGGTAAACAGACCTCCGCTGTCAGTTGCCACAAAGGGCGAGGTAAACAGACCTCCGCTGTCAGTTGCCACAAAGGGCGAGGTATAGCAGACCTCCGCTGCCACCGACCCGTTCTCAGTCATCGGTGAAAAGTGTGTGCACCACTTAGTATAAATAATCCATACTCAGTACCAAGATTAACATTTCCCATATTCCCATTAGATTATTAACTGCACAAGAGCAATACCAAAACACTCAGTCCTACAGAGTAGAGGCGTAAACCCTCAACAATTAATACCCAATAGAAAGAATCCATTCCCAATTAGGCTGATCAAACTCGACTCATGGATGAAACAATACCCATAGTCCAAAGGAAGAATTTACCAATACCAGATACTTTCCTATATTCCTAGTTACCCCACTAGATCATTAACTGCACCAGAGCAATACCAAAACACTCAGTCCTACAGAGTGCAGAAGCGTAAACCCTAGGCAGTTAATATCTAGTGAAACAACTAGATAGGAGGAACCAATAACCAAGGAAGTTTCACATACAGGCTCAGTTAGTCACACAAGCTGAGTTAGTCACACAACCATTCCTTTTTTGAAATTCCTCTTAAAGTCAGTCAGCATTTTCCAAAACATTCCACAAGTCAATCGCAAAAGATCGGAGTACGAGAAATCGTACAAAACATTCCATAAGTCCAAAACAACAAGCTGAGTACGAGAAATCGTACAAAACATTCCATAAATTTGTCACCAAAAGTATCTGAGTACGAGAAATCGTACAAAACATTCCATAAATTTGTCACCAAAAGTATCTGAGTACGAGAAATCGTACCTGGTAACGTTGTAGCAGTTCTAATCAACTTGCGCAAACAATCAACAGTACTCTGAAGAATATTAAAGATAATCTACCATCAATCACTTGTAGCCTATGTTACGCTTAAATAAACTCCTTACTCTTATTCCAGTCTCAATTATCTTTTAAGCCCTCACTTAAATGTTATGTATAATCCTTTGACTTTTTAGAAGGTTGTATAGCCCAAGGTTGTAGGACCAAGGAATGTATTTTATTAACACTGTTAACTGTCCACTCCTTATCCACTTTTCATATTAACCACAATCCTCACATTCAAGTTTTTGAGACCTTTCTAATAAATTGTTTTTAGTATATAACTAAATCTAAGAATTTCAATAATAATCTTAAGCTCAATACCTTTATTCTTAATTTAGAATAAACAATGTGTTATGACCAATGATGACTTTATCTTAGAATACTATACTATTATCTCACAATATAAAGATTATATATTTAAACAATTTCTACTAGACAACCCATTAGGATTAAGTTTTCCCTTAACTTAACTAAGACCTACATCTTGTATATTGAAATCGTAGTGTTGTAGACGCATTTTAGTATAACTTATTTGAGCTACTAAACTCAATTATCTTATCTTTAGTTCAGAATGGCCTTTAATTACAACCATCTATTAATCTTGTCATAAGTTGTTAAATTACTTTTCATCTTGAAATAACCATATTATAGTTAACTCAACTTATCGAACCTCACATTTAGTATCCACAGGTATATTATTTACTTAACCATATCTTTATAATAAGGTATTTTAAGATAACCTTTTTTGTATCCTTACTTACATTTAATTCCCTAACTGTTATACTTTTATACACATTCTCTATAGACCATGTATAATCCTTTTGTATTAAACTTCGTTAAACTCAAGTCTTAAATACATTTTATATTGTTTACAAAACCTAAGGTTTCAAAAGAATAACTTAATAAATTAATTTCCTTTATTGTATTTAGGATGGACATTATATCTTAGCATAAGGTAGAATTTATCAAAGAATTAATTCTAGTTCGTAAGTGAAATTGTTAATTATTTAATAAGATAATCTATTATGAAAAATCCCATACCTTATATTCAAATGACACATTAATATTTCCCGTGTCAAAAGGTAAATCCTTATAGCCTCTTATGTAACTTAGTTCCTCTAACTAAAGGTTCAAAGGTTTATGTATCTAATTTCTATTTACAAACCTTTTAGTAAATCTTTAACTATTATGTACAACACTTATTTATAAACTCACATCTTGAATATTAGTAAAAATGTATTTTATATGGCTAATTCTAAGAACTTAAGGATTATTATTTAGAGTAATTCCTAATCATAGTTTACTATAGTTTATACCATAATCCCTTTTTATTTATTTTATCTTAAAATATTAAGTTATTACTCAATACTATAAATATTAAGAAATGATTAAATCTAGACTTATTTATCATCTTCACATTTAGATGTAAAAGTAACTCATTTTTTATTATTGTTTATATAATAAGAACATTTAAATGTAAAAGTATTTCATTCCTTTTATTATTAATTATATAATAAGATCTATTTGTGTAACACTTTATGTAAACTAATTCCAAATATTCCTAAATTTCAACTTATTAATTTCTTAACCAAATTATAGATTTACATTGTGGTCATTGACTAAATATATACGTATTTTACTATTTATATAAATCTTAGAAATTCAAAGATAACTAAAAACTCAATTATAACCATAAATAATACCACCTCATATATTCTTTATTAGTATTATGTAGGTTTAGTTTAACTCATTAATTCCTTCATATCATTTTCTATAAGGTATTTTATTCTTTTATTTATTTATTTATCGTATATATATATATCCTTCCTATTATATTTCTCACAAGGAATGTTATTACCTTTATCTATTTTTATTGTATTTATATATATATACATATACCTACACATATTAAGATTTATCGAGAACATTCTTTAAGAAATTCTATTATATTTAATTTATCTAATATCTTTTAGACAATCCAAAACTGATTTATGGTTTATAAAATAAAGTATTTCCCTTAGTTTTAGTTAAACATATTAGCTTCCATATTTATATATAAACAAAATGTAGTTTAGTTAAATTCCTTGATAAGTTTCTATTTATTTCTCTCATATAATATATACATAAATATATGTAACAATTTTTACTTCACTTAAAGTTAATACCCAAAATATTTATAAACATACTGTATTAAATGTTAATTAGTCTTATTATATTTTCCCCAACCTATAAAGTTCATTAATCAACTATACTTTAATTTTTGATTACATTAAAAACTATATATTATAAGTTACTCTTATGAAAAACTCACAAACACAATTTTTAAAACCTTTTCCCATTGCCCAAAAATTCCCAAACTTAATATACAGTAACTATAACATTTTAGACATATTATAAAATTTTTGTTTCATAAAAATATCTTTTTAATTTAGCCAAATAATTCCAGAAAAGCCGTAACTTGTAAAAATCATAACTTATGTTTAAAAACTCCAAATCCATAATAATTTACATCAAAATAAACTACATAAAATAAGGAATCTATGGTTAAAATTTCAAGTCAAAATACATTCGGGAAGGCACTTAAATTAATTAAACAAGTTAGGGTTTATTCCTGGAAACAATATAAAAACTTATACATTTAAATTCGTATGTTTTAATCGTGGCCGTCCATCTCTATTAACTGAGATCGAACGGCTCCTGCTGCTCGAGTTCTTCAGAGAACTCAAATCGAAACCGAGTACTAATCTGCCTATATCTCCTAATCTACAGAACGAAATCGAATGGTTTTTGTTTCTATGGATTCGAAATTCGATTTCGGTTCTATTGGTACCGTTTTCCCCAATTTTAATGCAGAGCTCATCAAGATTCGTATTCAATTCGAACGTTAGGGCTTATATCGGTACAGACTTCAATTCGAACGAAATCCTCACAAATTCTCCTAATCTAGAGCGTAATTGACACAATTGAAACATGGGTTAGATCGGGATTGTAATACCGGTTAGCATAATCGGAGGAATTTGAAGAGAACTCACCGGAATTGCCCGAATCGAAGCGATTCGAAAACGTTTTTCTGGAAAAACTTGAACTTTCGACCAGTTTAGGAAGCCAACTTCGAGGATCTATAAGTTATTGTACAGATCGAGTTAGGCTTTGTTTTTGGGCTCATTAGAAAGATGAAACTTAGATCTACACATTGATAACTAGAACTAATCCTAACTCGCACTATACAGAAAGAAAATTGACCCGAAAGTTACGAGTTTACCTCTCTGTTTCGGTATGATTTTATGTGCTGGAAAATCCGAAACTTTGAGCGACTATAACTTCCAAACGGTTATGATTCAGGCTTGGGCATAAACATAAGAATTGTAGAGGTTAGAGATCTACACAACGAGCTAAAGAAATCGAAATTTGGTTGAAAGACGAGGAAGTTATGGCATGACGAACTTTACCTGAAATCGAAGTATAACTGGAATCTGGGTTACGACTGAGAAAGGTGCCAACTTGAGAACGACTTTCCCGTTGATGTGGATGGAGTTAGGGCTTGTATGAGCTATGAATGTAAAGAGGGAATTAAGGAGAAGAGAGTGGTGAAGACGGCACTGGAAAATTCGAAGTAATGAGAGAGATATGGCCGTCACAAGTTAGGTCAAAAACGGTTGTTTGCTGGAGAAAATCAAGGAGGTAAAAATCTGCTAAGTGTTGGGACGCACGAGAGGCTGACACGTGGCACTTATGAAATTTTGGCTCTAAACTTCAAACTAGCATAACTTTGGCTAGGATGATCCGTTTTTGACGTTCTTTTTATCGATCTTCATGGTTTTCCATAACCTATTTATTGGTATAGGTTTCATGGCCTGGTTTGACCATTCTCAAAAAGTCAACCCTAGCAAGGCTTAATAAGCTTTAAGGTTTCTAGAATTTTATATTGACTTTTATATTTCCAAACAATGTTCCAACACTTCCTAAAATCTTTATAATATATTTGGAGTGTTTAATAATTTTCCCAAGATTTATTGACTTATAAATCTTATTATTAAATTCATAATACTATATAATAATGTATAATAATTAGGGTTAAATAGGAGAAAACCCCTAAATAAATTTCACAATTCCATATACTAATTTAATATTCATAATCCATATAATAATTTAATATTCATAACTCCATATAATAATTTAATATTCATAATTCCATAAAATAATTTAATACTTAAGTATTATTAAAGGTTTAATAAAAGAAATCCCCTAAATTAATTTAATTATTAAATTAATTTAGGGGTATTTCAGCATATCCCCCTTAAAAGAAACTTCGCCTCGAAGTTTAAAAATCAACAATAAGCACTCACACGCTTCGGGTGTGCTGAGACAATAAAAGTTCCAATGAAGTTCCATACCAAAACAATCCTTTATTTCCATCCACTTCCATAACAACATTCCACTCAAGATTACTCAAAATCAAACTGAATCAGGATATACCAAGATATACATGATGAAAATCAAAAGTCACATACTGAGTCATAATGCAAAAACCAAGCACATACAAACACCCTCATTCTGCTAATACTGTTCTCCCTTTGCTAATACGAAACGCGGCATAATCCGGATGAGATAACGAAGGAGGAGTATGCCAGCATATCCCCCTTAAAAGAGCTAAGGTACGCCCTCGTACCGCTACTAATGGCACATTCAAAGAATTCAACACCTTATTAACCAGTTTGTTGTAAATTTTACTGCACCGTTGATTTTATCTATGATCGTTACATATATCTGTATCTCTTGATTGTTATGTATTTGTATTTCCTTGGTGATTATAAAATTTTATCTATGATTATTATCCATTCGTTTAATGACTGATACGAATTATATGTCCATATATGATCATTTATCATATCAATTATATTAACAAGCTATAAATCAGGTGTAACATACTTGAGTAGTTTAGAATAATATTTCCAATCATTTAATAATCCTCAATAATCTTCCAAAATTATCTTCAAAGGTTTATTGGCCAACCATATGTTAAAACTCTATAAGATAAATATTTTCTGTGACTTCAATTGTTTCTATGTTTACTTATAAAATTTACTTATTATATAACCTCACCCAAGACAGAATTTTGGAAAGTTCGTCCAAAATCTGATTCCTTTATCTTAAAATTTATACATTATATATATGTTTTTAAGGTAGGGACCCTGTATAAAATTTTAGGTCAAATGCATTAGTCTAATGAAAACTCGCTCACTCTTGATAATTATTTTCCTTAAGGTTTGTTCTATGCAAGTATTCCTCTGATTATTAAATCTTAGTACTCTCTTAGACAATGGTGGCTTTTGGTAAATATCACTCTTAGTGTGTCTTTTAAAATTTTATACCTGTATAATGTTAAACTTCCAAGTAAACATGAGGATTTTCAATCTTTAAGTAACTCTCAATTTCTCACTAGATGCTCAATACTCAAGTATTTAAGGATCAATGATACTTAGTTTAGTATTACTCCACTCAATCTTTAAGTAACTTCTTTTATTGATTTTTTTTTTATATTCAACAAGGGGTAGATATTCTACCTTGAACTACCCAAATTTTAAATTCCTTCCTCATATATAGGTTTTTCCCAAAGATTTAACTCAATAAACCCTTTACATTTATGAGTTTTAATACCGGATCTTAAGATACAAATTTGATTGCTCATTGTGGTTAGCAAAATGAAATATGCCTAGCTCAAGATTTCATGATGGTAACGTCTTACCACCACTTCCCCTCAAGTTCAACACAATCCATCACCTGGTAGAAGATTATTTACAGTTAGATGACAAGGCTTGTCTACCCCTAAACTTCTAGAAGTGGGTGTGCACCCCCACTACTTCAGCCTAGGAGTTCGTCGCACCAGGCACTTCCCGTAGGGTGTTAGGTTTACGTGTTTTCTTTCTAAAGTTAACATAGAGTTTTAATGTGTGTTATGAGTTCAGATGTTGATCTTTTCTAATACGCTACTGGTTCTTGTTAGCTTAATAATTATCTAGACTTAAGATTTATCTTAAACATTATCTTTAGGTAATAATTTGTACCAAGTAGTACTTGAGATTTATTTGCAAGCTTTAAAGGAATTGAAGTACCTTCACATAATATCAATACTAATTTAGTTATTTAAAGTTCTATTTGGATACTGTTTTCAACCAAAAGTATTCTTTACCATTCCAGGAATTTGTGTACTAACTTTTAAAGGATTGCATTTTTTTTTTTTTTTAGCAATGTATTCTCCATGAACATACTTTTGAACAATAACTTAATATTTGGTTTATCTCAACCAAAATCTTATCGTACTTAATATAGGACGTACCAAACTTATATATATATTATATGTATATATATTTTCTGTAGTTTATTGTTGGGACGGTATAACAACATCACACTCAACAGACATTCACAAAAGAAAAGCATGTAAGGGAATCGTTCACAATTCCAAAAAGGGTTAGGAGTCGTGCCTTACTGGAGTCCTCACTTCCCAATTCTACCCCAGTTCCCCAGTTTTAAGTGCACCTATAATTAAGTATTTCACTCGGCTTGTTTTCTCGGGTTCAGAGCGTAACTACGCTCTGATACCACTTTCTGTAACACCCCTAATAATAAAACAACAGCGGAAAATAAACTAAAGGTGCTACAGACCATCGGGCTCCAAACACCCGGTACCAACCTCACCAATTACAACCATTACCATTAACTAAGTTACGGTCTGAACTTCGAGAAAACTTAATATAAACAAACATAATAAAATACATTCACTCTCCATAAACCTAATCCCATCCCAATCACTCATCTCTTCGTGGCCACCTGTAAATCAATTTGTACCTGCAAGATGAAACCAAGCAGCCCACCCCGAGAGGGGTGAGTCAGTTCCCTGGAATGGAACTGGTACAATTCAAAACAAACTTATAAAACATAACTCTTCAAAATAAACAGTAACATGAAAACAAACTCTTAAAAGTAAAACAGAGATAAAGCACTTCAAAACAATCAAGTTAAAGAGAAAAGAAAACAGACAAAGATAGAGATAAAGAACTTCCAAACCAAGTCATCCACTTAAGTAGTCACACCACATAGTTAGTAAGCACCCATTGCTGAGGTTAGAACCAATTCTGGTTAAGAAGAGAAAGACTTAAGTAGTCACAAAGGACTAGGAGTGACATGAATATCCATAACCCGTGGTAGACAGTTTATGTCTCCACCATTTCAGAAGATGATTCCCATAGACAAAATATACTCAAGAGTGGAATAAACCAATTGGGAGAGATGGCCCCACCGCCAGTCAGTTGCCACAAGGGCGAGGTAAACAGACCTCCGCTGTCAGTTGCCACAAAGGGCGAGGTAAACAGACCTCCGCTGTCAGTTGCCACAAAGGGCGAGGTATAGCAGACCTCCGCTGCCACCGACCCGTTCTCAGTCATCGGTGAAAAGTGTGTGCACCACTTAGTATAAATAATCCATACTCAGTACCAAGATTAACATTTCCCATATTCCCATTAGATTATTAACTGCACAAGAGCAATACCAAAACACTCAGTCCTACAGAGTGTAGAGGCGTAAACCCTCAACAATTAATACCCAATAGAAAGAATCCATTCCCAATTAGGCTGATCAAACTCGACTCATGGATGAAACAATACCCATAGTCCAAAGGAAGAATTTACCAATACCAGATACTTTCCTATATTCCTAGTTACCCCACTAGATCATTAACTGCACCAGAGCAATACCAAAACACTCAGTCCTACAGAGTGCAGAAGCGTAAACCCTAGGCAGTTAATATCTAGTGAAACAACTAGATAGGAGGAACCAATAACCAAGGAAGTTTCACATACAGGCTCAGTTAGTCACACAAGCTGAGTTAGTCACACAACCATTCCTTTTTTTAGAAATTCCTCTTAAAGTCAGTCAGCGTTTTCCAAAACATTCCACAAGTCAATCCGCAAAAGATCGGAGTACGAGAAATCGTACAAAACATTCCATAAAGTCCAAAACACAACAAGCTGAGTACGAGAAATCGTACAAAACATTCCATAAAATTTGTCACCAAAAGTATCTGAGTACGAGAAATCGTACAAAACATTCCATAAAATTTGTCACCAAAAGTATCTGAGTACGAGAAATCGTACCTGGATAACGTTGTAGCAGTTCTAATCAACTTGCGCAAACAATCAACAGTACTCTGAAGAATATTAAAGATAATCTACCATCAATCACTTGTAGCCTATGTTACGCTTAAATAAACTCCTTACTCTTATTCCAGAGTCTCAATTATCTTTTAAGCCCTCACTTAAATGTTATGTATAATCCTTGACTTATTTTAGAAGGTTGCATAGCCCAAGGTTGTAGGATCAACGAATGTATTTTATTAACACCTGCTAACTGTCCACTCCTATCCACTTAATTCATATTTAACCACAATCCTCACATTCAAGACTTTTGAGACCTTTCTAACATAAATGTGTTTTTAGTATATAACTAAATCTAAGAATTTCAATAATAATCTTAAGCTCAATACCTTTATTCTTAATTTAGAATAAACAATGTGTTATGACCAATGATGACTTTATCTTAGAATACTATACTATTATCTCACAATATAAGGATTATATATTTAAACAATTTCTACTAGACAACCCATTAGGATTAAGTTTTTCCCTTAACTTAACTAAGACCTACATCTTGTATATTGAAATCGTAGTGTTGTAGACGCATTTTAGTATAACTTATTTGAGCTACTAAACTCAATTATCTTATCTTTAGTTCAGAATGGCCTTTAATTACAACCATCTATTAATCTTGTCATAAGTTGTTAAATTACTTTTCATCTTGAAATAACCATATTATAGTTAACTCAAACTTATCGAACCCTCACATTTAGTATCCACAAGGTATATTATTTACTTAACCATATCTTTATAATAAGGTATTTTAAGATAACCTTTTTGTATCCTTACTTACATTTAATTCCCTAACTGTTATACTTTTATACACATTCTCTCTATAGACCATGTATAATCCTTTTGTATTAAACTTTGTTAAACTCAAGTCTTAAATACATTTTATATTGTTTACAAAACCTAAGGTTTCAAAAGAATAACTTAATAAATTAATTTCCTTTATTGTATTTAGGATGGACATTATATCTTAGCATAAGGTAGAATTTATCAAAGAATTAATATTCTAGTTCGTAAGTGAAATTGTTAATTATTTAATAAGATAATCTATTATGAAAAATCCCATACCTTATATTCAAATGACACATTAATATTTCCCGTGTCAAAAGGTAAATCCTTATAGCCTCTTATGTAACTTAGTTCCTCTAACTAAAGGTTCAAAGGTTTATGTATCTAATTTCTATTTACAAACCTTTTAGTAAATCTTTAACTATTATGTACAACACTTATTTATAAACTCACATCTTGAATATTAGTAATAAATGTATTTTATATGGCCAACTAATTCTAAGAAACTTAAGGATTATTATTTAGAGTAATTTCCTAATCATAGTTTACTATAGTCTTATACCATAATCCCTTTTAATGATTTTATCTCAAAATATTAAGTTATTACTCAATACTGTAAATATTAAGAAATGATTAAATCTAGACTTATTTATCATCTTCACATTTAGATGTAAAAGTAACTCATTTACTTTATTATTTTATATAATAAGAACATTTAAATGTAAAAGTATTTCATTCCTTTTATTATTAATTATATAATAAGATCTATTTGTGTAACACTTTATGTAAACTAATTCCAAATATTCCTAAATTTCAACTTATTAATTTCTTAACCAAATTATAGATTTACATTGTGGTCATTGACTAAATATATACGTATATTTAAATACTGTTTATATAAATCTTAGAAATTCAAAGATAACTAAAAACTCAACCTATAACCATAAATTAATACCACCTCATATAATATTCTTTTATTAGTATCATGTAAAGGTTTAGTTTAACTCATTAATTCCTTCATATCCCATTTTCTATAAGGTATTTTATTTCTTTTATTTATTTATTTATCGTATATATATATATATCCTTCCTATTATATTTCTCACCAGGAATGTTATTACCTTTATCTATTTTTATTGTATTTATATATATATATACATATGCCTACACATATTAAGATTTATCGAGAACATTCTTTAAGAAATTCTATTATATTTAATTATATCTAATATCTTTTAGACAAATCCAAAACTGATTTATGGTTTATAAAATAAAGTATTTCCCTTAGTTTTAGTTAAACATATTAGCTTCCATAATATATAAAACAAAATGTAGTTTAGTTAAATTCCTTGATAAGTTTCTATTTATTTCTCTCATATAAATATATACATAAATATATGTAACAATTTTTACTTCACTTAAAGTTAATACCCAAAATATTTATAAACATACTGTATTAAATGTTAATTAGTCTTATTATATTTTCCCCAACCTATAAAGTTCATTAATCAACTATACTTTAATTTTTGATTACATTAAAAACTATATATTATAAGTTACTCTTATGAAAAACTCACAAACACAATTTTTAAAACCTTTTCCCATTGCCCAAAAATTCCCAAACTTAATATACAGTAACTATAACATTTTAGACATATTATAAAATTTTTGTTTCATAAAAATATCTTTTTAATTTTAGCCAAATAATTCCAGAAAAGCCGTAACTTGTAAAAATCATAACTTATGTTTAAAAACTCCAAATCCATAATAATTTACATCAAAATAAACTACATAAAATAAGGAATCTATGGTTAAAATTTCAAGTCAAAATACATTCGGGAAGGCACTTAAATTAATTAAACAAGTTAGGGTTTATTCCTGGAAACAATATAAAAACTTATACATTTAAATTCGTATGTTTTAATCGTGGCCGTCCATCTCTATTAACTGAGATCGAACGGCTCCTGCTGCTCGAGTTCTTCAGAGAACTCAAATCGAAACCGAGTACTAATCTGCCTATATCTCCTAATCTACAGAACGAAATCGAATGGTTTTTGTTTCTATGGATTCGAAATTCGATTTCGGTTCTATTGGTACCGTTTTCCCCAATTTTAATGCAGAGCTCATCAAGATTCGTATTCAATTCGAACGTTAGGGCTTATATCGGTACAGACTTCAATTCGAACGAAATCCTCACAAATTCTCCTAATCTAGAGCGTAATTGACACAATTGAAACATGGGTTAGATCGGGATTGTAATACCGGTTAGCATAATCGGAGGAATTTGAAGAGAACTCACCGGAATTGCCCGAATCGAAGCGATTCGAAAACGTTTTTCTGGAAAAACTTGAACTTTCGACCAGTTTAGGAAGCCAACTTCGAGGATCTATAAGTTATTGTACAGATCGAGTTAGGCTTTGTTTTTGGGCTCATTAGAAAGATGAAACTTAGATCTACACATTGATAACTAGAACTAATCCTAACTCGCACTATACAGAAAGAAAATTGACCCGAAAGTTACGAGTTTACCTCTCTGTTTCGGTATGATTTTATGTGCTGAAAAATCCGAAACTTTGAGCGACTATAACTTCCAAACGGTTATGATTCAGGCTTGGGCATAAACATAAGAATTGTAGACGGGTTAGAGATCTACACAACAAGCTAAAGAAATCGAAATTTGGTTGAAAGACGAGGAAGTTATGGCATGACGAACTTTACCTGAAATCGAAGTATGACTGGAATCTGGGTTACGACTGAGAAAGGTGCCAACTTGAGAACGACTTTCCCGTTGATGTGGATGGAGTTAGGGCTTGTATGAGTTATGAATGTAAAGAGGGAATTAAGGAGAAGAGAGTGGTGAAGACGGCACTGGAAAATTCGAAGTAATGAGAGAGATATGGCCGTCACAAGTTAGGTCAAAAACGGTTGTTTGCTGGAGAAAATCAAGGAGGTAAAAATCTAAGTGTTGGGACGCACGAGAGGCTGACACGTGGCACTTATGAAATTTGGCTCTAAACTTCAAACTAGCATAACTTTGGCTAGGATGATCCGTTTTTGACGTTCTTTTTATCGATCTTCATGGTTTTCCATAACCTATTTATTGGTATAGATTTCATGGCCTGGTTTGACCATTCTCAAAAAGTCAACCCTAGCAAGGCTTAATAAGCTTTAAGGTTTCTAGAATTTTATATTGACTTTTATATTTCCAAACAATGTTCCAACACTTCCTAAAATCTTTATAATATATTTGGAGTGTTTAATAATTTTCCCAGATTTATTGACTTATAAATCTTATTATTAAATTCATAATACTATATAATAATGTATAATAATTAGGGTTAAATAGGAGAAAACCCCTAAATAAATTTCACAATTCCATATACTAATTTAATATTCATAATCCCATATAATAAGTTAATATTCATAACTCCATATAATAATTTAATATTCATAATTCCATAAAATAATTTAATACTTAATAGTATTATTAAAGGTTTAATAAAAGAAATCCCCTAAATTAATTTAAATTAGTTTAAATTAATTTAGGGGTATTTCATCAGTGTAGAACCATCCTTCCACTCCAATTTGTGTTCGGTTTCCCTTGATCCCTAGAAAATCAAGTTCCACCTCCCACGTCATTTTCAAACATCAGTTAATTCACTCATGTCCAATTTTCTATCTTTTTTTAGTTCTTCTAATCATAATCAATACATCTCCAAAGTGTGGACTAAGTCCATCCAACATTCTCAATTCATCTCTTAGTAACTACTCCAGACTTAAATTCCTACTAAATTCTATATCAGTCTCATATCAACTTCCACTGTCTCATACCACATAGCATTACTATTTCCTAACTCATAATCATATCAAATTGTATCTCATAATGTTATCTTATTCTTATCTCACACATAGTCTATATCGACTTATACCTCATATATATTCCTTATTTCTTAAATCTCCTTATTCTTCTTCCTTAATCTTCTTAACTTGTACTCACACCGGAGTTAACAAGATAAGTACTTAATTTGTATGGTATTCACATCTTCTGTGTGCAATAACCATGATTATCTCAAAATGTTTATATAAAACATATTCTCAAATTGTTTTGTGCTAAGCACACTGTAGTTTATGTACTCAGTACACAAACATACGCTAAGCGGTTTTCGCTCTACCCCCCTTAAAATGGATTACGCCCACGTAATCAACATTACATGATCTTTGAACATAAGTTCAAGATGTCTAATTCTTACCAAGCATTCTAGCTTCCACGTCATCTATCTTAGTTATAATTCGATCAGAAATGGCTTAGCCTCTGTATCGAGGATTCTTAACGGTACTTATACCGTTTCTTTAACTTAGTTTGGTCTAATCTCAAAGGTAGTGATCTGCTAGCTTCCGCTGCACCACTCTGATGTTCTTAGGCTTAACTGCCTCACTTAGCTTTTAATAGCATTGTTTATCCTTCTGCATCCTTACTGTTTAGGAATATTAATCTCTCAATGGACACGTGTTATCTTTATATATACACGGCCTAGATGAGTTGTAGCCCGTCTATCCAGTCTCCCTGGAGATCTAATGTTCATACCCTTAGTATTTTCTCGAATATCTAAATTGTTCTCCCCAACTGACCTTTGGTCTGAGGATGATTCTTAGCCTGAAACTACTGTTTAGTGCATAATGCGCTTTACAGTCTTAATCCCTTACATCTTAAGACATATCCAATGTCTGTACTTAATAATCCGTGCTCTTCGCACTTCATAGTCCTTAATTATTTGTTCTCTGGTTCCTTCGTGTTGCTGATTCAACTGAGTTCTTCTCTTCGACTGTTTGTGGTAGTAGCTGCTCTTGTCTGTCTTGCGTCGTTGTTGGTGGTACGGAGTCGACTACTTCCCGTGTTCCTTACACCACTCGTTCACATGCATGGGGTACCTTACTGGTACATTACTACTTACCCAACTAACTCATAAATGAGCGTGTCAGGCCTGCAAGCCCCTGTGGGGTGCAGTCGTCCCACGTCTCGTTTTAGTAAACTCATAGTGTCCGCCACACGTTTAGCTATTGCTAATTATGAAGTATTCTGTTGTCGATCTCCTCTTCATCGTTCCATAATAACATTTATTGTTCTTCTTGAAGTTAATCAAGGGAAATCCATTATCGTGTTCTCGGGTATGGTATGCTAGCTCCTTCTGTATTCCGTATTGATTCGGTCACTTAATATCTGAGGTCTCTTTCCATAGGCCTCTTATCTTCTTTCTCATATTCCTTCTATTAGGAAAGCACTTCCAGTTCCTTAAGGAATGGGTTAGTGTGCTTCCTGCGAAATTTTACCTAACAGGTCCAGACTACTGGCATCAGCGCTCAGTTCGTCTACCATCTCATTTCCTTACTTATGCTGGTCTTAACTCATAAATCTAATTGCCTCGGTGTCAATATTTGACGGCTCATACTAATGGTCGCCTTACCGGTACCATGACTTAATCCACTTATCTAACTATTGTACTTACGACCACTACTACCGTGGTAGTTGGCCTTTACCATGTTGCCCATTAATGTGCAACCTCTTACTCACTTATTCTAATATCTTAACTTATACTCAATCCCTTCTTGGTGTAAACACACTGGGAGTTCTCTCATTCCGGTGTATGGCGGTTGCCGTAGGTGTTGTAAAATAGTTGACTCTTGATGTAAAGATGTTCTGCTCCATCTCAGATTGTAAGTAGGTTAATGTCTTTCGCTTTCTTTCATCCTTAGTGATGTGTCTACCATGTAGTTAACTGGTTACTGAAGAAGTCATCCACTGATTCACAAGCTCTTCTGAGCATTGCTTAATTGACATGCCATAACGTGCAGTCAAATGTTTATCTCTGAGCATTACTAATTCTTACGTTCTGGGTGTTGGATATGGGGTCTATCTGTGCGACCTTCCTTATTACTCAAGTGTATCTGGTATGTTCTAAGGTGATCTCAAAGTTCATAGTTTCCATTTTCTAATAAAGTGTATTTTATCTCTAACAGGTGAAAGCCCTTTTGAGGGGTTCATTCCCACTCATGGCCTCACAACAAGGAGAGGTATCCCCACCCTAAAGGCATGGTTCGTTCTCCGCTCCTGTCCTTAGCATTAACTCAATATTCTCATTGGTACCCTTTCTTGGTATTGTTCTTCCCAATCTAAGTTATAGGTTTGGTAACCGTTCATACTACAAATTGTAGTCCCCTCATGGCTTAAAACAAGCTCTCTTATAACTTACTGCGCCTCGGGCTCTGATGTGGTTAACATCATTGGCTCGTAGGCTCTTAATGCTTAATGTCTCAGTTCATTATTTGTACTCTTACTCATCTGCAGGTCTTCCTTATGAGATTGTGGTTCTGGAACTTCATCCACGTTAGGTTACATACTAAATGTAATATCGGGTTTCATGGTAAGTTGCTGCATCCTGCTTCCTGCTAGGGAAGTTGTTCAGGTGATCTAAGGTTACTTAATGTCTTTGACAACGCTTGTCATTTTACTAGACTTATGTCTTTTAATAGTCAAGGTTAGGTTCGTATTAGGCGTTTGCCTTAAGGTGTCCAAGTTGGATATAATCCTGTTATCTTATACTTCCATCTCAACGCTTCGTTCAACCTCTGTTGATTACGCCACCCTTGATGATCAATCACACTTGGGTGTTAATGAGTTAGACGAACAGTACTAGCTGTCATCATCAATTGTTCGGCTCGATATGCCCGCTCTGTGGGGTAGTCCTCTGAGCTTTCCTTTTTCCAGGGTTGTACGACTTTAATTCTTAGTAGGTTATAGCTTATGTTTATTTCTTTTATCCTGATTTCCAGGTTTTCCAACATCTTCATTGAAGAATGTTGTCATTGGTGTCCTTAATGGTCACTCCGGGAGTCTCATCCCGTTTTCGTTGTAAGTCGTTCAATCGACTACCTTTATTGTATCTTTTGATACATTCCATGAATGTTGTTATTTACGTAGTGCTTTTGCTCGAATTTTGAGCGATCTCTTAGGTTCCTCCTTGAGATCCGGGTTTGGTGTTTTTACACCACACTGTCGGTTGTTGTTGTAGTAGGTTATACCGTTGTAAATATTTATATGGTTTATGGTAGATTTCGTCTAAGCTCAGCTCCCTGCTGGCTGATGTCGGTTCACCTCATTATGGTCAGGCCGTCGGGCCTTCCCAAGGTCTTATTTTTCTGTTCTTATAGATTTACAATCCGGTACTAATATGTATCACGACTGTAGTGTTCTTTTATCTCGCCATGATGGCTTTCTGTGTGACTTAGCCATGGTAGCACTGCTACGGCAAGTGCGCCATGCAGGATGGGTTATTGGTACAAGGTACATTGGTGGGTGATACTTCCTTCTAGTTTCCAAGTAATTGGTAGTCCTCGGGACTCCTTCAATAATATCTTATTTGGATAACTATCCATCCGGCAGTTTCCTTGTAGTTTGACAGTACTGTCATTTACCAGGGCGTTCCTCTTTCTGAGGGAACCCCTTAATATTTCCAAGTAATTGGTTACTGAGTAATGATTGTCCTTTAGGCACTACATCGTAGTCCTATTTCGGTAAACCATGATATGAGTTCCCGTTCCTTAATTGGACCTTCCAGTAATCTTAATCCTCATGCTCTGTATTGTTTCACTGTATTCTCCTTCAGACCACTGTCCGGTACTCATGTCATTTCTCTTTTTCCTTTCTATTGCACCCGTAGTGCTTTCCTTATCATTGGTATGGCGGGTTATTTCGACTGCGTAGCATGTCGACCCATGTTGCCGGTAATTACCGTTCCTTTATTGATAGAATTTCATTGGTAGCGCCTGTTCGCCGATGCGCTACATTAAAAATCTCCCAATTCTCCTTAACTGTTGTACAACAGTTGTTCCTCGTACTTCTTATTGTTAGCTAACTGCCAGATCGGGTTTCCCGAGTAAGAGAAGGCTTTTTCTCTCTGGCGTTTGTTCCACATATTTAGGGTTAGGGATGTGGAGGGCGGGCCTAGGTACTATGGATATCCGGTAAACACCGGGAAGTCCTGGCTAACGCACCTCTCACTCTATCTCTCAACCCTTAACCCATAACTCAATCTCAACCTCAATATTCTCCTAAGTTCGGTATTTCTTGTCTTCAGAGCGTAACTACGCTCTGATACCACTTTTTGTAACACCCCAACTCAATCCAATTGTGGTCTCGCAACTTAACAATATATATATACAAATGTCACAGCGGAATTCCTTACAATCCAGGACCTTGCCACGGTCTGACTACAGAATATACCGAACATTAGTCTAACAACCTTAACCATTTACATAACCTTCTTACAATCCACTCACAACCTATACACCTTACTAACTCAAATTGCCATACGAGTGTACATGCACAACTCGTAGGCCACACTGATCCCTTAACAGCTGTATCCTCTTCTTACTCTTGCGACAGCCGCCTCCTGATGTTCACTGTGTAGTAAAAGAAGCCCCCGAGGGGGTCAGCACGAATGCTGGTACGATCCTCTCATGGCCCCCAAGCTAACGTGGCTATGACGACTAATTGTCGATAGCATGGAGGTTGATTAGATGCACCACATAATAGAAAGTGCAGTAAACAACAACTCAGATATGAACAATCAAAGTTCACACACAATGAACGACTTAAATGCGTTCCCTTAATTAGAGAGTTAGATATTTAACTCCTTAAGTAATGTTCTCTCTTAATCTTAGTCCATCCTTAACTTACCTCAATCTGATTCTTATCTTAATCTTAGAAACAACCATCCTTTAATCAGGAGTGGGTGTAGCTTATCTTAATCTTAATATTACAAACCATCCTTTAAAAAGGAATGGTTGCAACTTATCTTAACCTTACCTTAATCTTAATCTTAATAATACAAATCATCCTTTAAACAGGAATGATTGTAACTTAACTTAATCTTAATCTTAATAATACAAATCATCCTTTAAACAGGAATGATTGTAACTTAACTTAATCTTAATCTTAATAATACAAATCATCCTTTAAAAAGGAATGATTGTAACTCAACTTAATCTTAATCTTAACTTAATCTCAATATACAAACCGTTCCTGGAAGGGATTGGTTGAACTTATCTCAGTCTTAGAATACAAACCATTCTTTAAGTAGAAATGGTTGTAACTTATCTCAAATCTTATCTCAATTAAGTCAACCGTTCTTAATTAGAATGGTGTTCTCCTTAATTCATTGTTTATCTCGGTCACGTAACCCTAACCAATGAGTTATCAGCTCCATTGGTTTACATAAACAATATTTGTTAGAATTAGTTGGGCATTTAGGTAGATCCCACTACACCATCTCAGTATGCCTCCCCCTAAAACAAGAAGTCCGAGGAGGTCGAGTCTATTTGTCGACTCTAGGCGACGAGTCCAAGGACAAGTCATCTTTGAAGACGGTATTTGATAAGGATACCGACTTCCCCCAATACACATGTGCCGGTACCATTCCGGATTCCTCACTCAAGTTCAGTTAGTAATAGTCTCAAGACCATGTTTGTTGGTCAACCTCTTTCGGTTCATATCGTCCCTCATTAGGGGGCGTTCCTTATTCTCACTCAATTTCTTACTAAACATTGGTTAGTAAGTTCTCACGGTATGTTGTGTTAGTTTTCAAACATCACACAACAACACAATATATATAATATGTTCCGGTTGCATGCTTTATCTTGTTTAGTGAGCACACAAAACAAATAGCACACAAGCCGAGGGACACCTCGTTAGCAAGCAGGTCACAAGAAGAACAACTGTACCGTTCACCGTTGGTCGTTCGGCTGCTTACTCTCTTCCGGAGTCCAAACTCCCAAGTCCTAAAACATTCATTCAGTTTTAGGTTGTTAATCACTTAACTTAATTCAACTTACTTAATTTACTTACCTTACTTAACTCTTAATGATCCCAACCTAACACTTCTTAAGTCTTACCACTTAATCTTAAAACTTAACCTTACACTTTTAAGTTTATATTTAACTTAACTTAATCCCTTAAGTTTTAGGGTCCTAATCATTACCACCCTACCAAAGGTATTCCTCATTACCCATCACCATTCTTAGAATTCAAAATTTCTTTTTTTTTTCTAAGTGTTAAGGGTCGACCGACCCACCGACCGACCCAACCCCTGGGTCGGTCCATTACAGAAACTCCTCCGTCTTTTGGAACCCATCCGACCGACCCACCGACCGACCCTCCTTATGGGTCGGTCTATTGCCGAAACATTTCTGCTGGGTTAACAAGGTCCGACCGACCCAGAACTGGGTCGACCCTGGGTCGGTCCACTACAGATTTTCCTCTTAAATTGCTCTTCCAATTCCAAACTCTTCCACAAGTGTCCTAATAGGTCCAACACCATCTTGGCACCTTAAATCCACCTTAGAACCTCCCACCAAACTCATTAAACCATTCACCAAAATCCACCTTAGTCATTATGCATTTTCCTTGTAATAATGCTACACTTGTAATGCTTTCCTCTAGTTTCTAGGTGGTGGTTCATACTTAATGTAACCACTATGCCAAATGTTTCCCTCATCACTATAACATCATCTCCCAAGCATCTTTCACCATCTAAAACTCTTATGCATTTACTTAGAGTTCCTCCAAAAGCTTAAGCTTCCATACACCAACACCTTATTTCCTTCCTAGTTGTTTACCAACATTTGCCTAAGTTCTAAATACTCAATTACATTCTCTTGTTTCCTAATCCTCCAAGGTAATGCCTAAGTCATTACCACTCATTACAACACCTTATCTTACTCCTTTTCAAAGACAACCTCAAAGACTTCCTAGTACTTCCTTAATCATTAATTCCCCTTAGAACATATCTTAATCACCTTAAACATCATACCTTCTCCTTAAACTTATGCTCAAGTCTTATATTCCTCATCTCATGACTTTGGTGTGTTCAATACACCCACCTAAACTCTAAATTCCTCATAGACCATTCTAGGTCATTCTCATCCTTAAAAACTCCTTAGTTAACTCATTTCCACTCAAATTCTTCATAATGACTCCTAGTAAATCCTAGGTCATATTGATTCACCACCTTCACCTAACACTTATTTTCTACTCAAATTTTGCCATAGCTCCTCTAGTATATTCTCATGCCCAAATGCATTGTTTTTCTCACACAATAACCTCACACACACCAAGTCCTTTCTCATCACAATTCCTCATCCAAATCAACTCATTCTTAATAACTCAATATAGTGCAATAATCTTAAATTGCATAGCACTAAGGCTCTTAAATGACATGGCTCTTAGGCCCTTAAATGACTTAAACTTAAACACTGAATTTCCCACATATATAAGCTTTCAACCTGCAAATACACTCATCAATCTCATAATAGTTATAATGCACTTAAAATCCACCTTAAACTTATATTGCTAACTCATTCTCATTAGCTCCTTTATCACAAGTTCATAAGCTTGTTTGAGTTCCTTTTTCTTAGGTTATATAACCCAATACACAATGTAAGCTCTAAGCCACATTGGTACTTATCTAAAACTCATTCCTTAATCTTAAACCACCATTAGGTAAGCATTTTACCTTGTTTTCTCAAGCTTATCTTAATCTCCTCCTTAGGCCTTCTTCTTGCTAGATCATCGGCCACCACTTAAATTCCTTTTGCCAATGTTCTAATCAATTTCAGGACTCATAGAGTACTAAACAATGCACTAACCTCAAGGAATAAAAACCTAGGTTAGAAATGTGTTCTAAGGCATAAAGTGGATGATTACCTTTGAAGTCTCAAGGTAGACTTTGGCATTGAATGAAATAGGACCTCCACTAGTCCTTGGTGAATAAATCAAGCTAGAACAAGGCATAAAACATAGCCCCATGAGAAGGAATTTTCGGCCATGTATAAGGAATGATGGAAACTGGTTTTTTACATTTTCTTTACCTTAAGAGAATGGAGAAGCTAATGAGCTCTTCAAACTTGATTTTCCTCCATCAATGGAGTTTTCTCATGGCACCAAAATGGAGCTTTGAAGGATTTGAAAAGATAGAAAGATAGGTCTTGACCTAACTAAGAATAATATGTGTTTAGTTTTGATTTGGAGCTAAAATGAGCAAGTTGTTGCCAAAGCAAGGTGAAGCAACAATGGAGGCTGGCTGGGCACGGTTTGGAACAGAGAAAACAAGAAGAAACCGTGGGTGAAGAAGAAGAAATGAAGAAGAGAGGAGAGAGGTAGGCTAATATAAGGTATTTGCTTTAATAAAGCAAATAGTACTCTTTTACTTATCTCTCTTTTCTTTTCTCATTTGATGACTCATGTGGTGACTCCCCACCTTAGAAAAACCGGCCCCTACCTTAAATAAGGCTAACATGGTCTTTGTTGACCAATTAATTAGCTTATATTGATAAAACTTAACTAGTCACTAAATAGTTACTATTCACTAATCAAGGCACAAATCGGGAAATTTTTGATTTCCCATTGATTTAGACCTCCTAATGTGATACTAATTAGTACACATGTTGATTACAAGAGTAATGATGGACATTTAGCCACTCAAAACTCAATTCTAAACAATTTCTCAAAAATGTGCTTAAGAATTTTTAAAGCACTTTTGTGTTTTAACTTGTTTTCAAGCTTGGTTTTCTTTGCTAATTGATTTAAAATGACCATTAGAATATTACTAAGGTCTTACAATGATATTTGGGACTCACCCAAGTCTCTCCAAGCTTAGAGCACGTTTTGCCCTGATTGCCTTTAAGGCACTTCTTGTGTTTTCCTGGTTTAAATATCTACCAATCTTTCTAAGGCATATTTTAGCCTTAATACATCATGATTTGATGTTTTCTTTAGCATACTTAGGTTTGGGGTATTTCATAGTCCGCCTGGCGGACATGTGTGAGTACCGCCTGATATGGCGCGGACAGGAGCAGGCACGTCCGCCTCTTTAGGCGCGGACATCACAGGCGCAGACATAAGGCGAGTCCGCCTCTTTAGGCGCGGACAGCACAAGGCGCAACCGCCTATTTCGAGCGGACGGAGAAGACAGGCGCAACAGAGGAGTCCGCATGATTTCGCGCGGACAAGGAGGCGGACGATGTTTAAAAATGTGCACGCCAGAACCAAATTTCGACGCGAATTTTCCTCTTCGTTCTTCCTTTGCGGCGCCGCACTTCATTAATTACAGACGCCGCCTAATTTACTCACGCGTGACGCCGCTGCTCTCTGACTGCAAATCTCCACGATCTGCTCACCAACTGCACCGCCTGCTCCGTTGTCTGCTTCTTATCTCCTTTCCTATAAATAAACTACGCTCTCTTCATTATTAATCATCCCTTCTTTAATCCAAAGTCCATCACTCGTTCACTCACAGCACTCACTCACCACACTCGCTCACCACGTACGACCACATCCATTTCTTTTCTCCCCATTTTCTCCATTTTTATTTGTTTTACCACCACACCACATCTCTGCCATTAATTAGTTACGGACGACGTGGATACAGAGGCGGAGCTAGGATTCAGAGTCAACTTGCTAGCTGGAGTTTTCTCTACCCTTTCTCTTATTTTGTTTAAACGTTGTTTATATATAGTTATGTTTAATTAATAAACTTAAGCCTTCCCAGGTTTGGGATGCGAGCCTATTTTATATAATTATGTTATGTTGAGCTTTCCACTATGATTTTATCTAAAGTAGTAGTTTAATTCCAGTTCTTCATCTGCTTTAATTCTCTGATCAATTATTAAAGCAATATTTGTAGTTTTCCAATCAACACGCGAGAGCTGAGATAGTAAACAAGACATATGAATTAAACCTGATTAACAGCTAGAAGCCTGATCCGGCCTATAGGTTAATTAGTCTCAAATGGAAGCTGTTCTTTATGCGATTGGTTGTGTCCGGATTAGAGCATTAGTCTGCTGCTAGTTCTAGCAACTGGTTAGGGTTCGTTAGATTTAGTCGTCAACGAATTATTTATAGTTTCTGAGTTTATTACTTAAGTGGTGAAGTTTATATTAATACAATTGATAAAATAGGTGAGCAGAACAACCCAGGATGCTTTTCTAAAACCAAAAAGATTTATAATTTCTATTTTTATTATTTTGTTTATTATTTCTCTCCTAAAAAAAAACGATAAAATCTATTTACTAGAAGTCTCAGTAAAATTAATCCACTGTCAGTTATCCACAGCGAGGTCCCCAAGAGTACGACAACCCCACGAATCCACTATCCCGCAAAACGATTAGGTACACTGCCTATGTGGTAGAAGTAGTCACATATTTCTCCAACACATGTCAAGACTATAAGGTCAAGTAAGGGCCAACAAGGCCACCGATAACAGTGCGTGTAAGAACAACACCGCAACCGAAGTGTGTTTAACCGATAGCCAGTTAGCATGGCGCACTTGCCATGGCAAGTGCTGCTATAACAGGGTTGTTTGGGAAATTTTTAACAACAATAAGTACTTAGTATAGTACCACGGAGTTAAGTGAGATCATCATAACTATGGAAGGGCTTAACAGCCTAACCTTTGTAATTGGAAATACACCAGTCAGCAAGAAGCTAGACTTGGCTAAGGCAAGAAGAAGTTGTGAAACCACGAGAATTTTTCTTTCAAACTCTTTTCTTTCAAAACCAAAGTTTCTTTCAAACTCATGTTTATTTCAAACCTTCTTTAAAACCCAACCAGAAGACCTACACCGGCCTCAGCGCCACATGGTAGATAAGTTACACCCAGTTCACTTTTGAATAACCGGAAGGAAACCGATAAACACGGAATGCATACTATCACATGATGATATAAGGGAGTTGACAACGGAATACTTCACCTAGGCGTGTGACGGACACTACGAGTGTACCAATAGTAATGTGGGACGACCGCACTCCGTTAGGAGCTTGTGGGCCTGACAGACCTACTTATGGGTTAGTCGGGTAAGTAGCAATGTATCAGTATGGTACCCCACATATGTATACGAGTAGAGTCCGGAACACGGGAAGTAGTCGACTCCATACTACGGTTAGCAGTTAAAGTCAAAAAAGAGCAACGAATTACCAAGAATGGTTGAAGTAAAAGAACCTAGTTAAGTTAACGAGACTAAAAGGAATTAGTGAATCCATTTCAAAGAACTATTTAAGAGTCAGGAAGTGTGAAGTGCACTGACTGTTATGTAAGGACATCACATATGTCTTAAGGATTCTTAGGGATAAACATGATAGTTGGAATGGTGACCCAGCCTATACTTGGCAAGGCAGATGCCTAATATGGACAAGTTAATGTGTAACAATTAGGATGAAACTCCCGGAATGATCACCTGGACTACCAAGGGGTATCGATCTTCACAGAAGAGGATAGTAAACCCAGCTAAGAACGCAAACGGCGTAGTTAACTAAACACACTAATAAGTGCAAGCCAGATGTAATGGCATAACTTGGCAATACCCAGGAGCAATCCTTGAAGGGTGTTTGCATCAATGATTGTTGAACAAAATAACGTGACAGAAACGCAAAGGTTGAAACTAACACTCAGTTTAAACATAAGTCATCAGGAGGTAGACTGACATTCCTAAGGGGCATCCCATGAAAGGAAGCGTGATACAACGACCTTGTCATGGAGCCCAATGCAACCTCTAAACCATATAATATTGTACAGGGAAGTAAACGTGTGTGTACAGGGAAGTAAACGTGTGTGGACAGCCTACAATGAGCAGAGCTCGAGGCAATAAGGCTTATAAGCCACGAACAAAATGTGTTATATAAATTGGATCGATTACAGAAGTTTATGTTGTATAAGTGGTAGAGCGGAGAACGAACCACTACGTTAAGAGTGGGGATACCTCTCGATGTTGTGAAACCGCTGAAGCGGTAGTTATATGAACCAAGTTCAAGAAATATGTTAAGGATTGACCATGTTGTTGTTACCCAAGAGTGATTTGAACAAGAATAATACGAAAAGAAGTGTTTGTACCAGTTGTGGAGACCAGAAGAGTAATAAGGTTAATAGCAACCACCATGGGTGTGTGATGCTAAATGTGTAGTGAACAACGCTCAAGGAGCATAAAGACTCGAAGAATGGCATACCCAGCAATCAGCCAAATAAGTGGCGAAACACAGTGTAATGGCGGAAGCTAATATAATAGCGGATGCAGTGCAAGTTGATGTTGTATAATGAGTAAGGATACGGTGCGTAATAAGCGACCGTTGTATAAGTATTGTTAAACGATAATATGGCAACTAAGCATAGTTATGAGTTAAACCCAGTGGAGATACAATGGTAAGTGATAGCAAATAAACTAGGTAGTAAGCCAGTAGCCAGTTTTATGTGATAAGAATCTCAGTGAAACATAGTGTGAATTCCATTGCAATCGCATAAGAGATTTACTGCCAAGAGTTTACGCCTCTGCACTCTGTATGACTGAGTGTTTTGGTATGCACTTGCGCAGTAATGATCGAGTGAGATAGCTAGGAATGTGGGAAAATGGTAATTGTGGTAGAAGTAGAAAGAGTCTTATAAAGCTATAAGAACCGAGGCATAGGAAATGCAAGGTCGTACCAATGAAACAATATTTGTACAGAACCAAGTGTGGAGGCATGTTTGAGAATAAGTGACTGCAGAAACATGAAATGCCAAATATCGGTATGGAATTTGCCTCGAGTGTGGGAAATAACTGAAAGACCACTAGACTTTAGGTGGTAGCTCAATCTCCACTGACAGAAAGTCGGAAGAAAGCAAGTCAATCATTGTGAAATACATAGCTGTATACACAATAATTATCATGGAAGTGGAAAGAGTTGTAACTCACCAAATTTGCTCATGGTACGAGATACCAAGATAAAGGTGAGAAATGGGAGATGTATAATACAGTAAGAATAATGAATGGGGAAAACTAAGCTCTACAGTTATCAAAGTTGCGCAACAGAAACTAGTGAGCCAGTGATTCAAGTGTTGAATGTGCATAGTGAACATGAGTGAATGGCTAATTATTAATGCCTAGAAGCCTCACAGGCCAGAACCGAAACCAGTTAAGAGTTAAAATAAACTCCAATGAGAATCCTTGGTTTAGGGACTAAACCGCTAATATGGTTAAGATCCTCTAATCGGAATGCATTGTATAACAGACCGCGTGGAAGTTAAAGTACTTCACGACGGCAGAACATTTTAAGCCAATGTTCAGTGATTGATTACGTGGGCGTAATCCCTTTTAAGGGGGGTAGAGCGCAAAGCCGCTTAGTGTGCTTTACCGTACAAGTGTACGTGAACTATGTTGTGCATAGCACAAAATAATTTGTTATGATGATTGGTGCGTGTGTTACATAAACATACGCATTCATTCATGGTTTAATTGTGGTAATTGCACACAGAAGATGCGAATACCATTGTGATAAGTGTGTTTATTGGTTAACAGTTGTGTGTGAGAGTACAAGTGTAAGGAGTAAAGAAACTCCCGGGGAACTAAAACCTCGACATATAAATGTAAAACCGTGTGTTGTATTTTGATAAAATATATGTATATATACAATATAGTGATTCATGAAAGGGTATGAAACCGACATAGAACCTAGTGAGAATAAGATTCCCTTGGTAACTGGATTAAAGTAAATGGAGATAACTGATAGACGGAGTTCTATCCTTTGGAGATGTAATGATTATGACTAGGTTGACAAAAAAAAGATAGAAAATTGGAAATGGGTGTATTATTTGAGGCTTGAAAATGAAGTGGGAGGTGGAACTTGATTTACATGTGATCAAGGGAAGCCGAACACAAATTGGGGTGGAAGGATAGTTCAACACTGATGCTGATCACATCAGTGTTGGATGATTCTTGAAGCTCCCTTAAGTTGTAACACCCCATCCAAAGCCAATCGTGGTTATCGCAAAACTGAACACTTAATCGAATTCGTCGTAGTGGAAATAACAAACACCTGGACCTTGCCACGGTCTGATCGTTAGAATATACCAGCCTTATCAATTACAACACTTATCCAAAATAAACAACCGACCCAAACATCACCATCCAAAATACCAACAACCAACCGAGTACAAGTAACTAAGTCATAATCACAACCTTACATAAGTTTAAGTATAAACAGACGGGTGCACAAGCGCAACCCGTACTCAAAATAAACATCCCATCCTAATTCTAACCGCTCCTACTCTCGTGGTGCGTCCTCATGGGCCTCTTACCTGCAAGTGTAAAAACAGCCCCCCAAAGGGGGTCAACACGAATGCTGGTACTCCCTCTCATGGCCCCCAAGCTAACGGGGCTACGACGACTAATTGTCGATAGCATGGAAATTGATTACATACACAAGCATGATATGAAGTGCAATAACAATAATCCACAGATGAACATGCATAGTTCACAAACAATGAACGTCACAAGCGTTCCCTTATCAAGTGGGTTAGTAACCCCCTCCTTAGTCCTGATTTCCTTAACCTCAGTTCCTTACCTTACCTTAATCTTAACCTCAACTTATTCTCAGTATACAAACCGTTCCTGGAAGGGAATGGTTGTAGCTTAATTTCAAACCTGGGATTTAGGTGATCCCACCGCACCATCTTAATGCCACCTACCCTGGACGGGAGTCCAGCGTAGCTGAGCCGGCAACCGGCCCTAGGCTACAAGTCCGAAGACAAGTCCTTAAGCGGAGGGCGGATCTGATTCAGATACCGTCCCCCTTTCCTTAGCATGCATGACCGGAGTCAGTCCCGGGTTTCCTCACTCAAGTTCCAGTTAGTAAAAATCTTAAACACCATGTATTAGTTAAACCTTAACGGGTATTAACCAACAATCACCAATACTTAACTCTTATTCTTAACTCAGTAAGTACTAAACTTGGTTAGTAACAATCTCAAGTCTCGTGGGTTAGTGTAAAGAAAACACATACACAACGAGAACAAATATAACCGGTTGCATGCTTTATCTTGTCTTAGTCATAGCAAGTAAACAGATAGCACACAAGCCGAGGGACACCTCGTTAGCAAGTAGGTCACAAGAAAGATTGTACCGTTCACCATCGATCGTCGTTTGTTTTATCTTCTCCGGGGTCCCAATTCACAAACCTTAAACATTGATTCATTTTTAGGCCATTAGTTATTTGCACCTTACTTAACTCACTTAATTTCTAAAGATCCCCTTTGAATATCCTCTTAAGTCCTTACCACTTAACCTTATAAACTTAACTTTAAACATTAAGGTTCTTACTTAACTTAACTTAATCCCTTAAGTTCTTAGGGTCCTAATCATTACCCCTACCAAAGGTATACCTTATTACCAATTATCATCCTTAGAATTCAAAATTTCTTCTTTTTTTTTAAAGTGTTAAGGGTCGTCCGACCCACCATCTGGGTCGGACCCTTCCAGTAACTTTCGGGTTTGAAAAACTCCACATGTCCGACCCATGTCCGACCCAACCAACTGGGTCGGACCATTCCAGAAATTTTCCGTCTTCTAAACCTCCTATGTCCGACCCATGTCCGACCCAACCAACTGGGTCGGACCATTACAGAAACTTAACCACCCTCTAAACACACCAGTCCGACCCATGTCCGACCCAAGTCCTCTGGGTCGGACCATTCCAGAACCTTTCCCTGGCGTTTAACAGAGGCCGTCCGACCCGACCTAAACTTGGGTCGGACCCCTGGGTCGGACGCCACCAGAACATGCCCAAACATTGTCAAATCTTCACTAAACTTTTCCTCAAGCCTTCCAATGTGTTCTAACATCATTTAGACCCTTAAACCCACCTTAGATCATCCTCCAAGCTCATTAAATCAACCTTCAAATATCATTCCAATCCTTTACTCAATTCTTAACAACAACTACTAACACTTAACACTTATCTCTTTCCTACATTTCAACATCCCTTTCACCTAGAACTTCTACTAGCCAAAAGTTCCCTCCTTAAGAACTTGATCACACCATATACACCACTTTCATCTCTCTTACACTTTCCAAGGTTTTCCTTAAATTCTAAACTCTAGTTTGTACCTAAATCATCTCAAAGTTTCACACTCAATCACATCAAACTCACCAAAGTTTCCTAGCTTCTTCTATCAACACTTACCTAAGTCCTAAATACTCAAGTACATTCTTTTGATTCCTAAATCCTTCATAGTGATGCCTAAGTCATTATAAGTCATTTAAACACCTTATTCACACCCTTTTTCATCAAGACAACCTTTAGGACTTCCTAGCACTTCCTTAGTCATGAAATCTCCTTAGAACATCTCAAACACTTAGGTTCTCCTCTAAATTTTTCCATGGGTTCTTTAGTATATAGTTACATCCAAATACTTGGTTTTTCACCATCAAACAACCACATCACTCAAATTCTCATCACAAAACCTTACCGCAGCACAATTTACACAAAACCAAACTACACCACATCATTACTATAGTGTGTAAACTTAAAGGTTGGCACTTAGGCCCTTAAATGATATAATCTTAACCCTGAATTTCCACATATATTTGCCTTTAACCTGCGAATACACACAACAAGGCTCCCATTGAAATAAAATGCTTCTTGAATTCATCTACATTGTTTGACTATCTCTTTTCTCATTGGCTCCTTAGTCACAAGTTCTCAAACATAGTCATTGTTTCTTCTAGGTTATATATAGCCCTTTCTACTATAAATTCTACATTAAACTCATCACATATCTACATCCCATTCCCTTAAACAATAAAACACCTTAAGGTAAGTAATTTACCTTGTTCTTTTACAAGCTTTATAACTATCTTCCTTAGATTTTTTGCCTTGCTCATCTCGGTCACCAATATATACTCCTTGCCAATGTTCTAACCAATATCCAATGACTCCAATGAGTACTAGATAATATATTAACCCTAAGGAACAAACCCTAGTTAAATGTGCTTTAAGGTATTAAGGTGATTGTTTTACCTTGTTTCTCAAGACAAGCTTGGATATGAAGCAAGAAGGACCTCCTCTATCCTTTGAAGAGTAGAAAACAAGCTAGAACAGGCATTAAAATGAAGCCTCATGAGCATGCATTTTCGGTCAAGAAGAAAAGTGGTGGAAACCTAGATTTTCTTACACTTTCTTTACCTTAAAGAATAGAAAGCCAATGGAGTCTCCAAACTTGAGTTCCTCCTCTAATGGTGGTTTGGCTTGGCACCAAATCAAAGCTCTTGAAGTTTTTAAAATATAAAAGAGAGAGCTTGAGCTAACTAAGAGGAATGTAATTTGTTTTGGTTTTTGGAGCTAAAATGAGTAAGCAGTGTACAAAGGAAGGTGGAGCTAGCATGGGGTTGTTCTTCACGTTAATGGAGAAGGGAGAGAGCAGCTCAAAACCGTGGGAACAAGAGGGAATGAAGAGGAGGAGAGAGGTGAGTAAATGAGATATTTATGTATAAAGTAAATAGTAGTTTCTACTTTATCCTATAATTTCCTTTCTTATTTGCTCATGTGGTGAATAATCACCTTAAAAACTGGCCACCCCCTTTTAATTAGGCTAGTCATGGTCTGTTTGACCAACTAATAAACTAAATTGACTTACTTTGACTAATGTCTTAAACTAGCACTATTTAGTTACTATTCACTAAACAAGGCACATTGTACGAAATTTTTGATTTCCCATTGATTTAGACTTCCTAATGTGATACTAATTAGTACACATGCTAATTAAAGAGTAATGATGGACATTTAGCCATTCAAAACCCATTTACAAGACAATTTTTCAAAAATGTGCTTTAAGACTCCTTAAAGCACATTTTGTTTTTTAACTTGTTTTCAAGCTTGGTTTTCTTTGGTAATTGTTTTAAAATGACCATTAGGATATTAATAAGGTCTTAGAACAAATTTTGGGTACTCACCCAAGTCTCTCCAAGCTTAGAGCACGTTTTTGCTTAACTGCTCTTTTGGTGTTTCCTTATATTTTCTTTGGTTAAAAATGGTTCTTGTTTCAAAGGCATTATTTAGCCTCCTTATAACTTAGTTTATCATTTAAAAACCATCTCTAAGTTTGGGGTATTTCATAAGTGGTCACAAATAACCACGCTAGAAAAAGAAGCAAGGAGCATAAGTTGGATTTGGAGTTGTATGTGTTTTCAAAAAGGATTTTCAATTGGTATTTTCAAAACCTTTGATTGATACTTTAATTAAAGAAAGTTCTCTTACTTAACTGTAACACCCCAACCGTTAATCCTATGCTTACTGTCTAATCGTCCTGTTAATCTTACGAGTTTGCAGCGGAAATATTACTACTTACTACGGCGGGTGGTACAACGCCGCTAACCGCCCATACGGCTAGCTAGGCTTACCCTACTTACAGTCACGGTCTGATGAACATAATGTACCGAGCTACTAAACTACTTACCAAAATATCATATGCCAAATACTTACATCCTGGATCACCGAGAATTTAAGAGTATTCGATTACATCATATCTAAGTTCCAAAAGAATGGAGTTTTCTACAAGCTACTCATCTATACCCCAATCCAATACTTCCACTATCCAAAAAGGTGTACCCCATGGTGCACCGGCTATTCAAAACTATAGCCATGTACTACTCAGTACACCAATCGTAAATTCATTGTTCACAAACCAAAAGAAAGACAGGAAAATTAAACTTCAACTCTCCTAGTCTTCATCCATCACGAGTACCTGCGTGTAGTAAAAATGGTGCCCCAAGGGGCTCAGCAAACGCTGCATATAAACTACTCCGCATATACCGCGTGCTAGATAGGGCACGCCGACTATTTGACGTCCACTAAACATGCAGTTCATTATTTTCATACATACATGCTTTACATACAACATACAATCATGCTCAATACATTATCCATTCCAAGGCAACAATACAATAACACGCATCTTACTTACCTTCACGGATTAGCCAAATTATGCATCCGGGTTAATCCGAATGCTTTTACTCTTTTACTCATTACTTACTTTTTCTTACTTACACTTACTACTTTCATTTACTTTACTACTCATTCTTACTTACTTACTTACTCAAGTTAAGTCGTCGGGACCTCCGGCCCTGGGGACTACACGTCACCTCCGGGATTTACTTGACTCACCAATCCGGGATGCTACCCACTTAAGGGATTTGGGCCGCGGACCAGTTTAAGAGTCAGGAATAGGAGCCAACCTCTCGTGACTCCGCATCCTCAGCGTGGCCGAAACTATATCGGACTTCTACTCATTCCAATTTAATTACCAATTTAAGTTAGAATGGTTAGCTTGTTAGGAATAAGTTAGAAGTCCAAACACAATAAATAACGGTCACAGTGCAATACAACATACATACACACATTCATTATCATGCATACATTTCATGAATTATACAAACTAAGATTAAGAAGAATATTCACAACATACAACACTACATTTTCACAAGTATGCATATTAACTCTGATTCGTGCATTTATCTTATTTGGTGATCAATTAGCACACAACACACAAATCAGAGTAACCAAGATAGCAGACGGGGCATGAGGAATCCATACCGTTCACCGTTGTACGTGTTTCCAAACGTCCTTCGGTGTCACAAATCAAGTCCTATTATATACATACAATTGAATGATTAATATACCTATCATCAACTTAACTCCTACTTACTATGTCCTTATGCTTCCTACACTTACACATTACTTACTTATTTTTCATTACTTAAGTTTTACTTTCTTACTTAACGTTGGCATGCTTACTACATGTACATATATATATATATGTAGGTATATACATATATATATATATTATTTAATTTAAAAGAAATTTTTTTTTTGACCGGACCGGATTTGCGACCGACCTTGCAAGTCCGGTCCATTCCAGTAGCTCAGATTACGGAAATTCTTCTGGCCGACCGACCTTGCAAGTCCGGTCCCAGGTCGGTCCATTCCAGTAAGTTTCGTCACAGGCGAATTTTAGCCCGACCGACCATGCAAGTCCGGTCGCAAGGTCGGTCCATTCAAGTAGCTTACTCGATGGAAAATTTTTGAGTCGACCAACCTTGCAAGTCCGGTCGCAAGGTCGGCCATTCCAGTAGGTTACAGACGGGAGAATTTTCTAGTCCGACCGAACTTGCAAGTCCGGGTCGAAAGTCCAGTCGATTCCAGAAGCTTTCCCGTCTTTGTAAATCTGGGCTCGACCGACCTTGCAAGTTCGGTCCCAAGGTCGGTCCGGCCCAGTATTTGCATTTTTATTTCTGTTTTCAGTCCTCTCTTTTACCCATTACTTCCTGTAACACCCCATCCAACAACAAACACGTAATAACAATCTGCAGCGGAAACTCAACTCATCACATTACTTATTCCAATGGTGTTACACGCCGTTAACCACCCACGTGGCTAACAAGGCTAATACATGTACATTTGTATCGGTCTGATGGACTAGATTCCCGAGCAACTACACAATACAATCCTCATTCCATTTTCAACATTGATTATTTACATACACTTCCCCTGTGCCGAGTATTTACAAACTATTGCCGATAACAACTTCGGTCTTACTACGCCTATCATACTCACGCCATTTAAATGGCTGCCCATGTGTAAACATCTGCCCCGTCCTACTCCGAACGGTTTCCAGCTCCTTGTACCTGAAATAGAAAAGGAGAGAAAGGGTGGCCCCCAAGGGGCTCAGCACCTTTGCTGGTATGGTAATCCCGCAGCCCGCATGCTACCGGGCCACGCACAACTAATTGTCGTCTTAGCATGCAGTTGATTATATTTAAATCATGCATACAAGCCATAACCATACAACACATAGCATTTCGCCTCAATGGGCTCAACCTATAACCAAAACATCCACACTTAACCAACCACCCAATGATTCCTTAAACCCTAGAGTGGCTCTCCTCTAAAATGGAGCTACTTCCTTAACGAACGGCATGTACCCATTAATCGGGTTATCCTCAAATGCCTCTTGTCGCAAGCTGGGATTCATTTCCTGATCCACACATTCCATATCCTACAACATAACTCATTCCACACATAACAAAACATAACAAACCTTTCTTGCTTCGATGTACACATGACAACGTTGCATTCTTTTAAAACATCCAATATATATATATATACCAAAGCATAGCAAGGGAATTTGCATAGCATTATAATATTACATATCACCTCGAGAACGGTTCACATTAAGATCCTTCCACCATAGTTAGTCCATACCATGAGCATAGAGATTGTTGCCAAACTCATACCAAGCTCGTTAATTACCTCATCACCATCCTGTTATTTGAACGGTTGACTTAAACCCAAGGTGTGTCGGATATAGTGATCCCAAGCACACCAAACAACACAGTATGCCCCTATGGCCCGACGTGAGTCAGTAAACTAGCTTTGGATAAGCTAAGGGAAGGTTGAAACCAAATTGGAATACCACCTAAACATACACCAAGGGAGCCGAACTGGATATGATAACGACCCCCATCCATCACACGCGTGGCCGGAACATACCGGACTCCTCACTCCCCCATTAGCCCATATACTCTTATAAATAAGTAGTTAGAGATCCATTATGGAGCCTACCACTTCCACACACCATACGGTATCATAACCGAGTTAAGCACACAAGGGAGGTTCACGCACTTGCATACAACAACAATGTCCAACTAACTCACACATAGCCGTGGTTAGCACGTTCCCAAGGTTTGGGCCGTCGACTCCGAATACCGATCACTCATGTGTTCCTAGATTTGGTTAGCTAAGGTTTAACACATATTTGAGGTTAATGGTATCGGAGGCCAAATTCGCCACATAAATGAATTACTATAAACTCATTACATGTTTTATCTTACAAGGTGGCAAACACTCAAGAAAACATATTGGCATACAAGCCGGTGTAATCCGGTAGGACACAGGTTGCAAGAAAACCATACCTGTCACCGGGGTCCACTTTACCACGTCCACTTATGTTCCTCGAGCAAATTCTCGAACAACTGTTAACATCACATGTTTTTCATTAACATCGGGGTTTGCTTGATTATTCAATGTCAATGCTTAATTTTCCCCGTTAACTTAGTTACATAACTTAACATTTTTAACTTGTTTTACTCTCACATTTTAATACAACTTTTAACCCACTTAGGTGTCATTAAAACTCCCCTAACATGTCCTTAACATCCTTATAACATCATTACCTACCAATCCCCATCATCACATATCATTTCTTAACCTTAAACCATGTTTTTGGTCCGACCGACCCACCGTCCGACCCACAACTGGGTCGGTCCATTACAGAACCCTTTTACTTCCTTACAAACATGCCCGTCCGACCCACGTCCGACCCACCATTCTGGGTCGGTCCATGTGCGAACATTTTCCCTCCTTTGTAACTTGACCGACCGACCCATGTCCGACCCACCCTTTTGGGTCGGACCATTACCGAACACTTTCCTAACATCTAACAGAGGCTCGACCGACCCAAAAACTGGGTCGGCCCCTGGGTCGGTCGCCTCCTAATCTTACCCAAACTTTGCCAATTCTTCACCAACTTTCTCCTAAGGCCCCTTAATGTGTTCTAACATCATTTGGCACTTCAAACACACCCTTAAGATATTCTTAAACACTCACAAAAACTATTGTTTCTAATTCCTTAAACCTTTACTTATATCTCAACAAAATTCCTAACACTAGGAATGTTTTCTCCTTAAGATCTCTAGGTGGTATTTCACCTATAATGACCACTATACCAAGGTGTTTCCTCTACACCTTAACATCATCTCTCTACTTCTTTTCTTACTAACTAAATCTCCTTTTCACAACTTCTTTAAAACTCCTTACTCAAAACCTTACCTAAACATCATTTATTCTTTAAACACCAACCTTACCTAAACCTTAAACAACTCCTCCAAGACTTAAATACATCTTAAGAACACCCATAGATTTCTAAAACTTCCAAGATAATGCCTAAATCCTTGCATCACTCTTAATCACTTTAATACATGTTTCCCTCTCAAGTAAACATTCATTCACCTTTAATCCTTCCTAGTTCACCAAAACTCACTTACAACACTTAGAACTTCTTACACATTTCCCAAATTTGGCCATAGCTTCTCTAGTATATACCCACATCCAAACACTTAGGTTTTTACCTTAATTCATTCAAGAACACCTAAAATCCATCAAACACATTTTATACACAAACTTCACACATTAAGCACTACATCACAATATAGTGCATAACTTAAATTGCTTGGCACTTAGGCCCTTAAATGCATGGCTCTTAGGCCCTTAAATGCATGGCTCTTAGGCCCTTAAATTGCATAAATCTTAAACACTGAATTTCCCACATAATAATGCCTTTGACCTGCAAATACACCCAACAATACATATTCCTTTAATAAACTCCTTGAGAGCATTTTACTAGCTCATTTACCATTTGCTCTTTAGGTAGTTTTAACAAGCATTATAAGCTTATTTCTCCCTAGGCATTAAACCACATTGAGATAGCTTGTTTACCTCTTTTCCTCACAAATTTCTTTCTTGTTTCCTTACAAAACCGGTAGGGCATTTGGTTCCTTGCCAACAACTAAACAATATACCAACATTGAAATGAGTATATAAGCTTTAAGCTTTATCTCATTGTAAACCCTAGTTACATATATTATCTTAAGGTATTAACATGATTGTTTTACCTTGGAATGGAAAGAGAGCTTGAATATATATCAAGAGAGGACTCCTCCTAGCCCTTGGAAGATTCAAATGAAGCTAAAACAAGCAAGATAAATACATCATGGTGAGGTGAATTTTCGGACAACACAAAACATGAAGGAAACTTGATTTTTCTTTGAGTTTCCTTACCTTGAAGCAAAGGAGAATGTCAAGGCATGAAAAGATGAGCTCAAGCTCTTCCCATGGAGGTTTCTCTTGGCACCGAAATGGAGGTTTTGAAGTTTTGAAAGGACAAGATTGTAGAGCTTGGCTTAACTAAGAGAATGGTGGTCTTGAAATTGAATTTGGACCATGGAGCTAGGAGTTACAAGCATTCAAAGATGGAGTTCTTGTGTGGTGCTATGGCAAATCGTAAAAGAGAGAAAGAAGGAAGGTAGAAGACGGTGGGAATTGGAGGAAATGAGAGAATGAAGATTGGAGTCTACTTTTAGAAGATATTTATGTACTAAAGTAACTTTCTTCTTTTACTTTCTTTTCCTTCCTTCCTTTAATTTATTTTACATGGTGATGACTCACCTTACTAAAAACCGGCCCCCATAATATACTTAGGGGTAGTTTGGTCTTTGTTGACTCATTTAATCACTTATAACATTATATGTTACAAACTAGTTATAAAAATCACTATTCACCAATAACAAGGCACATAGAAGTGAAATTTTTGATTTCCCATTGATATAGCCACCCAAATGTGATACTATATAGTACACATGTTAATTAAAGAGTAATGATGGACATTTAGCCATTCAAAACTCATTTACAAGACAATTTTTCAAAAACGTGCTTTAAGACTCCTTAAAGCACTTTTTGTGTTTTAACTTGTTTTCAAGCTTGGTTTTCTTTAGTAATTGATTTAATATGTTCATTAACATATAAATAAGGTATAGGTATGACCATTAGGTCTTATACACATTCATCCCAAGCTTAGAGCACATTTTTGCTCATATTGACTTTAAGGTATTTTCTTGTGTTTTGTTTGGTTTCATTGTCTACCAAAGTTTCCTAAGGACTTAATTTGCCTTATAAAGTCATAATTAAACATTATCAAGTCTTGGTAGGCTCTTTGGGTCCTAACCAAGTTCACTCCAAGCTTAGAGCATGTTTTTGCTCAAACCATGTCTTAGTGTTTTATTGTGTTTACCATGGTTTAAATGATTCATTTATGTTTCTAAGGCACTTTTTAGCCTTTAAATACCATAGTTTAACATTTACACAACATACTAAGGTTTGGGGTATTTCAATCTACCCCCCTTAAAAGAACTTCGTCCTCGAAGTTCACATTTCCTCGCATCATTGGATTAGAATACGGGAATTACTTATAGCCATAACACTTCCATTACCAACCACCCTTTACATCCAACCTCGGACTTAATGGTCCGGGCAACATATCCACATCATTTGGACACATAGGTCCCCATAACATAACAGTCTTTAGACACATAGGTCTATGTAACACCACACATTTAGACTCATAGGCCTTGATAGTATACACTTTAGGAAATCCAAGTCAAAACAACATTCATTACACATACCACAACATGTCAGAGCATGTATAGCAATCAAAAATATTCTTGATATACACTATGATCCCACAGAACCCGGTCGCGATGGACGCCTTCCGTCCCCGTGCCTTTGGGAAATTAAAACAATCACTTAAATTTAAAATTTCCTTGTGCGGTTAAGTATAAGAAGATCTTTTATTCAAAATATTAATCGATTGTTTGAAAATACCAATTGAAAATCCTTTTGAAAACACCACACAACTCCAAGTCCGATTTATGCTCTTTGTATCTTTCTTAATATAGTTATTTATGACCACTTACAGGGAGCTTCAAGAGTCATCCAACCCTGATGTGATCAGCATCAGTGTTGAACTATCTTTCCACCCCAATTTGTGTTCGGCTTCCCTTGATCTCATGATAATCAAGTTTCACCTCCCACTTCATTTTCAACCAACAACTAGTTCAAACATGCCCCATTTTCTATCTTTAAATCCTTCTAGTCATAATCATTACATCTCCAAGGGATAGAACTCCGTCTATCAATCATCACCCAAATCCAACTTAATTCGAGTTACCTAGGGAATTTAATTCTCACTAGGTTCTATGTCGGTCTCATATCCCTTCATAAATCACAACATTGTATATATATACATATATTTTTTATCAAAATACAATACATGGCTTACATTTATGCACCATCGGGGTTTTAGATCCCCGGGAGTTTCTTTACTCCCTTCCACTTGTACTCTCACACACCACTGTTAACAAAATAAACACACTTCCCACAATGGTATTCGCATCCTCTGTGCGCAATTACCACAATTTACCCACAAATAAATGCGTATGTTTATATAACACACGCGCCAACCATCATAACAATTCATTTTGTGCTATGCACAACCCCGTTCACGTACACTTGTACGGTAAAACACACTAAGCGGCTTTGGCTTATTTTACACTTCAATCACTAAACCTTGGCTTAAAATGTTCTGCCGTCGTGAAGTGTTTTAACTTCCACGCGGTCCATTACACAATGGATTCTGATTAGAGGATCTTAACCATATTGGCGGTTTAGTCCCTAAACCAAGAATTCGCATTGGAGTTGTAACTCATAACCGGTTTCGGTCCTGGCCTGTGAGGCTTTTAGGTATTGATAACTAGTCATTTATTCATATTCACCATATATATCCGGTACCTGACGCATGGGCTCACTGGCCTCTGTTGCGCAACCCTGATAATTATAGAGCCGGTTTGCCCCATTCGTTACTGTTAATGTATTGTACATCTCCAATGTATTACCCTTATCTGGGTAACAATGGTTTCTCAACCGGCGCATGGTATCTCTTACCCTGAGCGAATTCGGTGAGTTTCACAATTTCCCATCCACTTCTCCAATAGCTTACCGCGTAAACTACTATGTAATTCACAATGATTGACTTACTTTTACCGACTTACTGTCGGTTGAGATTGAGCTACTACCTAATGTGTAGTGCTCTCTCAGTTATTTCCCACACCTGGGGTATATCTCATACCGACCTTTGGTATTTAGTGTTACTGTAGTTATTTACTGTTAATCATGTCTCCCCCCCTTGGTTTTGTACATGTATTCTTTCATTCCTACGGCCTTGCATTACCTATGCATCGGCCATTATAACATTATTCCTCCATAATTACCATGCTTCTGATTCCTAGCTATCCCACTCGATCACTACTGTGTAAGAGCAATACCAAAACACTCAGTCATACAGAGTGCAGAGGCGTAAGCCCTTGACAGCAACTCTCTCATGCGATTGCAACAGGAATTTTCACTGAAATCCTTATCATTTACACTTGCCACCGGCTTACTGCTCGGTTCGTTTGCTATCGCTTATTGCGCACCGTACCCTTACTCCTTGTATAACATCAGCTTACACAGTATTTACTGTCATATTAACTTCCACACATATACTTGTATTATTCACATTATGGTTCATCATTCATTTGGATGACTACTGAATGCTCCTTGAGCATCGATCATTCAGGTCACAAGCCGGCATTATTCAGCTCGGTGTTTCACTTTATACGCACACACTACTAAGCTAATTGCTCTCTTTCAATAATAACATCGTCCATCCTTAATATATTCCTTGAACTTGATTCACATTACTACCGCTCCTGCGGTGTCACAATATTGAGAGGTATTCCCACTCTTAATGCAGTGGTTCGTTCTCCACTCTATTCACTTATACCACATAAACTTCTACAATCAACCGAATTCATATAACGTATCTTACTTATGGCTTATAAGCCTTATTTGCCTTGAGCTGGGCTCATTGTAGGCTGTCCACACACATGTACTTCTCTGTACAATATTACCTGGTTAGAGGTTGTATTGGCATCCATGACAAGGTTGTTGCATCACATTTCCTTTCATGGGATGCCCCTTAGGATTGTCAGTCCGTCTCCTGACAACAATTGTTGATGCGCACACCCTTCGAGGATTTCTCCTGGGTGTCGTTACGTTATGCCTTACATTTGTTTCACACTTTTTGATACATTCTGTCATTATCTTCTTCTGTAAAGATCAACATTTCCAGATAGTATAGGTACTGATTCTGGGAGTTTCATCCCGTTCGTTGCACATTAATGTGTCCACATTAGGCATCTGCCTTGCCCTGCTCTTCAGCTATCATGTTTATCCCTGAGGATCCTTAAGACATATACTATGTCTTTACTTAATCGTTTGTGCACTTCGCACTTCCTAACTCTTAAACATTCCCCTGAAAGAGATTCACCAATCCTTCTAATCTCGTTCACCTAACTGAGTTCCTTAATTTCAACTATTCCTTGTAATCTCTAGCTTTCGTTTGATTCATACTGCTGACCGTAGACGGAGTCGACTACTTCCCGTGTTTCGGACTCTACTCGTATACATATATGGGGTATCATACTGATACATTACTACTTACCCAACTAACCTATAAGTAGGTCTGTCAGGCCCACATGCTCCTATCGGAGTGCGGTCGTCCCACAACACAGTTGGTACACTTGTAGTGTCCGTCACACGCCTAGGTGAAGTATTCTGTTGGCAACTCCCTTATATTGTCCCGCGGCAATATTCATTCTTTGCTTCCCGAACTTAATCGAGGGAAGGTTCATCCACTGTTGTATCCTTGCCAATTGCCCTTGGTTTTACTGGTTTGGTTTAAAGAAGGTTGGAAAGAAGTGTTGGTTTGAAAGAAAATCTGGTTTGAAAAGAAAAGAGTTTGTGAAAGATTAGGTTTGAAAGAAAAATTTCCATGGTTTCACAACATCTTCTTACCTTAGCCAAGTCTAGCTTCTTGCTGACTGGTGTACTTCCAATTACAGAGGTTAGGCTAACAGGCCCTTCCACTGTTATGACATTCACATTTAACTTTATTGTACTTTTCCAAGTACTTTGTAGTGGCTATAAGTTTTCCGAATAGCCCTGTTATAGCAGCACTTGCTACGGCAAGTGCGCCATGCTAACTGGCTATCAGTTCAACACATACCGGTTGTGGTATTGTTTCAACCCATATTGTCATCAGTGGCCTTGTTGGCCCTCACTGATCTTACTGCCTTGATAATAACTTCTCTAGGCGACTTCTCACTGTCTTCGCATGACGATCATCAACTAGGGTGTTTCCCATTCTGGGAGACCCCTTTTTCCTTAGTATTGTATTCTCTTTGTGGCCCGTTCCACGTATTTGGGCACTACGTTGTAGTTCCCTTGTCTGTTGATATACCGTTGGTGTATTATTCATCAATTGTGGTCCCGTAGACACTCGTCTCGGGTTTCTTTAATCCACTTTTTGCCTGTTGCACGGTTGGTGCGTTGCAAGCTGGTCATCCTCGACTGCTCGGCATGTCGACCCAGGTTGCCAGAAATTCTATTCTCTTATACACAAAATTCTTCATTCTTCACTATTAAATGCGGTTAACATTGTCCAGATGGAGACCGTCTCCGGGATTCCCAGTTTTCGGGATCTACCGTATGACAGATTCTCCGTACCCTTAAAGGTACTTACTAACAGCCAGATCGGGTATTCCCGAGTAAGAGAGGACTTTCATCTCTCTGGCGTTCTTTCCCAAGTTAAAACAGGGATTGTGGAGGGTGGGATGGATATTGTAGGTTTCCAGTAGTCACTGGTAGTTCCTAACTAGCGTATCTCTCACGCTATCACTCAACCCTTAACCCAAAGTACTTAAATCCTAACTCGGTATTTCCTAAGCTCGGTAATTCAGTCATCAGAGCGATACTTCGCTCTGATACCACTTTTTGTAACACCCCATCCAACACAAAACACGTAATAACAATCTGCAGCGGAAACTCAACTCATCACATTACTTATTCCAATGGTGTTACACGCCGTTAACCACCCACGTGGCTAACAAGGCTAATACATGTACATTTGTATCGGTCTGATGGACTAGATTCCCGAGCAACTACACAATACAATCCTCATTCCATTTTCAACATTGATTATTTACATACACTTCCCCTGTGCCGAGTATTTACAAACTATTGCCGATAACAACTTCGGTCTTACTACGCCTATCATACTCACGCCATTTAAATGGCTGCCCATGTGTAAACATCTGCCCCGTCCTACTCCGAACGGTTTCCAGCTCCTTGTACCTGAAATAGAAAAGGAGAGAAAGGGTGGCCCCCAAGGGGCTCAGCACCTTTGCTGGTATGGTAATCCCGCAGCCCGCATGCTACCGGGCCACGCACAACTAATTGTCGTCTTAGCATGCAGTTGATTATATTTAAATCATGCATACAAGCCATAACCATACAACACATAGCATTTCGCCTCAATGGGCTCAACCTATAACCAAAACATCCACACTTAACCAACCACCCAATGATTCCTTAAACCCTAGAGTGGCTCTCCTCTAAAATGGAGCTACTTCCTTAACGAACGGCATGTACCCATTAATCGGGTTATCCTCAAATGCCTCTTGTCGCAAGCTGGGATTCATTTCCTGATCCACACATTCCATATCCTACAACATAACTCATTCCACACATAACAAAACATAACAAACCTTTCTTGCTTCGATGTACACATGACAACGTTGCATTCTTTTAAAACATCCAATATATATATATATATACCAAAGCATAGCAAGGGAATTTGCATAGCATTATAATATTACATATCACCTCGAGAACGGTTCACATTAAGATCCTTCCACCATAGTTAGTCCATACCATGAGCATAGAGATTGTTGCCAAACTCATACCAAGCTCGTTAATTACCTCATCACCATCCTGTTATTTGAACGGTTGACTTAAACCCAAGGTGTGTCGGATATAGTGATCCCAAGCACACCAAACAACACAGTATGCCCCTATGGCCCGACGTGAGTCAGTAAACTAGCTTTGGATAAGCTAAGGGAAGGTTGAAACCAAATTGGAATACCACCTAAACATACACCAAGGGAGCCGAACTGGATATGATAACGACCCCCATCCATCACACGCGTGGCCGGAACATACCGGACTCCTCACTCCCCCATTAGCCCATATACTCTTATAAATAAGTAGTTAGAGATCCATTATGGAGCCTACCACTTCCACACACCATACGGTATCATAACCGAGTTAAGCACACAAGGGAGGTTCACGCACTTGCATACAACAACAATGTCCAACTAACTCACACATAGCCGTGGTTAGCACGTTCCCAAGGTTTGGGCCGTCGACTCCGAATACCGATCACTCATGTGTTCCTAGATTTGGTTAGCTAAGGTTTAACACATATTTGAGGTTAATGGTATCGGAGGCCAAATTCGCCACATAAATGAATTACTATAAACTCATTACATGTTTTATCTTACAAGGTGGCAAACACTCAAGAAAACATATTGGCATACAAGCCGGTGTAATCCGGTAGGACACAGGTTGCAAGAAAACCATACCTGTCACCGGGGTCCACTTTACCACGTCCACTTATGTTCCTCGAGCAAATTCTCGAACAACTGTTAACATCACATGTGTTTCATTAACATCGGGGTTTGCTTGATTATTTAATGTCAATGCTTAATTTTTCCCCGTTAACTTAGTTACATAACTTAACATTTTTAACTTGTTTTACTCTCACATTTTAATACAACTTTTAACCCACTTAGGTGTCATTAAAACTCCCTAACATGTCCTTAACATCCTTATAACATCATTACCTACCAATCCCCATCATCACATATCATTCTCAACCTTAAACCATGTTTTTGGTCCGACCGACCCACCGTCCGACCCACAACTGGGTCGGTCCATTACAGAACCCTTTTACTTCCTTACAAACATGCCCGTCCGACCCACGTCCGACCCACCATTCTGGGTCGGTCCATGTGCGAACATTTTCCCTCCTTTGTAACTTGACCGACCGACCCATGTCTGACCCACCCTTTTGGGTCGGCCATTACCGAACCTTTCCTAACATCTAACAGAGGCTCGACCGACCCAAAAACTGGGTCGGGGCCCCTGGGTCGGTCGCCTCCTAATCTTACCCAAACTTTGCCAATTCTTCACCAACTTCTCTCCTAAGGCCCCTAATGTGTTCTAACATCATTTGGCACTCAAACACAACCCTTAAAGATATTCTTAAACACTCACAAAACTATTGTTTCTAATTCCTTAAACCTTTACTTATTCTCAACAAAATTCCTAACATAGGAGGTGATGATGTTTTCTCCTTAAGATCTCTAGTGGTATTTCAACCTATAATGACCACTATCCAAGGTGTTTCCTCTACACCTAACATCATCTCTCAACTTCTTTTCTACTAACTAATCTCCTTTTCACAACTTCTTTAAACTCCTTACTCAAACCTTACTAAACATCATTTATTTCTTAAAACACCAAACCTTACCTAAAACCTTAAACAACTCCTCCAAGACTTAAATACATCTAAGAACACCCATAGATTTAAAAACTTCCAAGATAATGCCTACAATCCTTGCATCACTCTTAATCCTTTAATACATGTTTCCCTCTCAGTAAACATTCATTCACCTTTAATCTTCCTAGTTCACCAAACTCACTTACAACACTTAGAACTTCTTACACATTCCCAAATTTGGCCATAGCTTCTCTAGTATATACCCAAATCCAAACACTTAGGTTTTACCTTAATTCATTCAAGAACACCTAAAATCCATCAAACATTTTATATACACAAACTTCACCATTAAGCACTACAATCACAAATATAAGTGCATAACTTAAATTGCTTGGCACTTAGCCCTTTAAATGCATGGCTCTAGGCCCTTAAAGCATGGCTCTTAGGCCCTTAAATTGCATAATCTTAAACACTGAATTTCCCACATAATAATGCCTTTTGACTGCAAATACACCCAACAATACATATTCCTTTAATAAACTCCTTGAGAGCATTTTACTAGCTCATTTACCTTTGCTCTTTAGGTAGTTTTAACAACATTATAAGCTTATTTCTCCCTAGGCATTAAACCACCTTGAGATAGCTTGTTTACCTCTTTTCCTCATCACAAATTTCTTTCTTGTTTCCTTACAAAACCGGTAGGGCATTTGGTTCCTTGCCAACAACTAAACAATATACCAACATTGAAATGAGTATATAAGCTTTAAGCTTTATCTCATTGTAAACCCTAGTTACATATATATCTTAAGGTATTAACATGATTGTTTTACCTTGGAATGGAAAGAGAGCTTGAATATATATCAAGAGAGGACTCCTCCTAGCCCTTGGAAGATTCAAATGAAGCTAAAACAAGCAAGATAAATACATCATGGTGAGGTGAATTTTCGGACAACACAAAAACATGAAGGAAACTTGATTTTTCTTTGAGTTTCCTTACCTTGAAGCAAAGGAGAATGTCAAGGCATGAACGATGAGCTCAAGCTCTTCCCATGGAGGTTTCTCTTGGCAACCGAAACGGAGTTTTGAAGTTTTGAAAGGACAAGATTGTAGAGCTTGGCTTAACTAGAGAATGGTGGTCTTGAAATTGAATTTGGACCATGGAGCTAGGAGTTACAAGCATTCAAAGATGGAGTTCTTGTGTGGTGCTATGGCAAATCGTAAAAGAGAGAAAGAAGGAAGGTAGAAGACGGTGGGAATTGGAGGAAATGAGAGAATGAAGATTGGAGTCTACTTTTAGAAGATATTTATGTTTCTAAAGTAACTTTCTTCTTTACTTTCTTTCCTTCCTTCCTTTAATTTATTTACATGGTGATGACTCACCTTACTAAAACCGGCCCCCATAATATACTTAGGGGTAGTTTGGTCTTTGTTGACTCATTTAATCACTTATAACATTATATGTTCAAACTAGTTATAAAAATCACTATTCACCAATAACAAGGCACATAGAAGTGAAATTTTTGATTTCCCATTGATATAGCCACCCAAATGTGATACTATATAGTACACATGTTAATTAAAGAGTAATGATGGACATTTAGCCATTCAAAACTCATTTACAAGACAATTTTTCAAAACGTGCTTTAAGACTCCTTAAAGCACTTTTTGTGTTTTAACTTGTTTTCAGCTTGGTTTTCTTTAGTAATTGATTTAATATGTTCATTAACAATAATAAAGGTATAGGTATGACCATTAGTCTTATACACATTCATCCCAAGCTTAGAGCACATTTTTGCTCATATTGACTTTAAGGTATTTTCTTGTGTTTTGTTTTTGGTTTCATTGTCTACCAAAGTTTCATAAGGACTTAATTTGCCTTATAAAGTCATAATTAACATTATCAGTCTTGGTAGGCTCTTTTGGGTCCTAACCAAGTTCACTCCAAGCTTAGAGCATGTTTTTGCTCAAACCATGTTTAGTGTTTTAATTGTGTTTACCATGGTTTTAAATGATTCATTTATGTTTCTAAGGCACTTTTTAGCCTTTAAATACCATAGTTAATAACATTTACACAACATACTAAGGTTTGGGGTATTTCACTTCACCCATTGTTCCTACACTTAATCCCACATGTTTTAACACTAATTAAACCTCTTAATACACCCTAGTTCACTCCTTAACTCCTTACACAATTCATACTAATTCACTCACATAATTTTCCAAGTTTCTTTTCAACACTCACCTAGCTTCTTCTCTAGTTGCATTATGCTACAGATTTTAACACTTACACTCCTCTTCTACATATCCCTTCTATTGGCATTTCTAGCACCTCTAATACATTATAACCACACTAACTATCTCTCTCAACTTACCCTCTATCTTCCTCAATCAAAATCTGTTACAACCTACCTTATTCACCTAGTTTAAAATTCACTAAGTGTTCTAATCCTATATAAATTTCGCCATAGTCTCCCCTATATTTTTACACTCTGTAACACCCCCTACAACGCCCCATCAACTACCGAAATCGCAGCGGAATAACCAACCAAACAATAACCAAACGCATTGGTGTTACAACGCCGTTAACCACCCACGTGGTTAACTAGGCAGAATAAATACAAGTGTATCGGTCTGATGATCAGACACCCGAGCATAGAATCTAACATCCATATATACATAACCAACCATACCGAGTATTTAATTTACATCATCACTACCAACTGTAAACCTCCACCACTGTTTAACGAACGGTACCAAAATATAACGCCACGGGAGCACAGGCGCATCCCGGGCTCAACATCCAAAACAACCAAAAGTACATCATCAACCTAGGATCTAGAGCCACTCCGCTTCTTCGATCCTCATCCTGCAATAAAATATGGAGCCCCCGAGGGGGTCAGCACACCTTTGCTGGTATGGCTACGCGCATCCCATCAGCTACCGGGATACGCGCAACCAATTGTCATGATAACATGGCATTCATTTTAAAACATCCAACATATATATATATATACATAGCATGCAAGGGAATTTGCATAGCACAACATCAATACATAACACCATAAAATCGGTTCTCACAAGGAACCTTCCACCATAGTTAGTATACAATGTGAGCCTAGAGATTTTTGCCAATCCCATGTTAAGCTCGTTACCAACCTCGTTACCGTCCAGTTATATAGAACGGTTAACTTATACCCAAGGTGTGTCGGATATAGTAATCCCAAGCACACTGAAATAACATACGTATGCCCCTGTGGCCCGACGTGAGTCAGTAACTAGCTTTGGATAAGCTAAGGGTAGGTTGAAACCAAATTGGAATACAACCTATACATACACCAAGAGAGTCGAACCGGATAGACATCGACCCCCATCCATCACACGCGTGGCCGGAACAACCGGACTCCTCACTCCCCCGATTAGCACTTGTTAGTGAACACACAATGTTTTGTTAAGTCACTTACAAGCAGATATTTAGGTCTTGTTACAACCAAGGGAAAGAGTCACAACACTACAACATCATAATGTATAACAACTGTAAACTCTTTCCATGCCTTAATCTTATAAGGTCGTAACACACAGGAAAACAAACAACCCCAAGCCGGTGTAAACCGGTAGACAACAGACTGCAAGAAAACCATACCTTGGTCCTTGCCTCGATTGGTTTCCTCCGTAGGTCACTCCTATACATAATTAATAACGTCGGTTAATTATTTATTTAACTTCAAACTTACTAAGTATTTAACATGATTGTATGACATGTTTTAATGTCTATCCTACCCTAGGTTACCTTCATTATACACCCTAGGGTTAACTACATAAGTCACATTCTTTTCTGTTCTTTTTTTTACAAGTTTTGGTCCGACCGACCTTACCGACCGAACTTGTCCAAGTTCGGTCGATTCCAGAACACATTTCCGTCAAAATTTTCTACTCCGACCGACCTTGTAAGTTCGTCGCATGTTCGGTCTTTTCCCGAGAGCTTCTCCCCTTTGAAAATTTAGCCCGACCGAACTTAACAAGTCCGGTCCTATGTTCGGTCGGTTCCAGTAACTCAATCCGTACACAAAATACAAGCTCGACCGACCTTGCAAGTCCGGTCCCCAAGGTCGGTCCATTCCAGAAGCCAATTCTCGCAGGGTAAACTGGGCTCGACCGAACTTGCAAGTTCGGTCGCAAGTTCGTCTGCTCCATACCCTTGTTTTCCTTTTCTCATTCAACTCCAAACTTCACCCCATTATATCCTAGTACATCCTAACCTCATTTGAGCACTTCAAACACACCTTAAGATATCCTTAAACACTCATAAAATTCCTTTTATAATTCCTTAAACCTTTACTTATATCTTCACAAAATTCCTAACACTTACAATGTTTTCTCCTAGTTTTTCAAGTGGTGTTTCATACCTATGATAACTACTATCCCAAAAGCTTTCTCCTTATTTTAACATCATCTTTCAAGCATCATTTCTTACCATCAACTCCTTATGTCATTACTTCAAATCCTTTTTCAAGTTCACACTTTCTCCTTAATTTACCAAAGTTTGCCTAAGTCTTTACCTAAGTCCAAAATGACTTTGGTACATACTAAAACTTCAAGCTCATGCCTAAGTCCTTGTCACACTCTAGAACACTTAAGACATTATATCTTCTCTAGTAAAACACCTAGTCATTTCCTAACACCTCAAACTCACCAAACCTTATATAAACACTTAGAACTTCTTGCTTCTTACCTAAATTTTGACATGGATTCCCCTAGAACATTACTAAGCCTAAACACTTTGTTTTCTCCATTAAACACACAAGAACACCTAGAATCAACAAGAACACTCTCATACACAACTTCACCAAATTCACACTACATTACAATATAGTGCATAATTTAAATTGCATGGCTCTTAGGCCCTTAAAATGCATGGCTCTTAGGCCCTTAAAATGCATAACCCTTAAACACTGAATTTCCACAATATATTTGCCTTTGACCTGCAAATACACTCAACACACATATGCCTTTTACTAGTCTCTTGAGAACACTTTACTAAGTCATTCACCATTTGCTCTTTAGGTAGTTTTAATAAGCATTTATAAGCTCATTTCTCCTAAGGCATTAAACAACATTAGGTTAGTAGATTTACCTCTTTTCCAAACCACTTCTTTCTTGTTTCCTTATAAAACCGGTAAGGTATTTGTTTCCTTGTCAAGCTCTAAACAATATACAAACACCATAATGAGTATTCAAGCTTTGAGCTTCATCTCATTGTAAACCCTAATTTTACATTGTTTCAAAAACATTAATGTAGTTGTTTTACCTTGGTCTTTGAAGAGAGTTTGAATATCTATGAAGAGAGGACTCCACCTAGTCCATGAAGAGTTGAAATGAAGCTAGAACAAAGTCACACAAAGAGCTATATCAATGTGTATTTTCGGTCAAGGTAAAAACATGGAGGAAACATGATTTTTCTTTGAGATTCCTTACCTAGAAGCAAAGGAGATCAACAATATGTCAAAAGACAAGCTCAAGCTCCTTCAATGGTGAAACTCCATGGCACCGAAATGGGGCTTTTGAAGCTTTGAGAAGATAGGAATGAAGAGCTTGATGAGAGGAAGAGATTGGTGGTGTTTGTTTTTGATTTGGACAAGTGAGCTTGATTTAGCAAGAGGTCAAAGATGGAGTTTTTATGGTGGTAGTGGTATTACCGTGAGAGAACAGCAAGGAGGAAGGAAGAAGAGGTTGGGACCGTGGGAAATGAAGGAAAGAAATGAGAATGAAGATAGAATTTGCTTTTAAGAAGATATTTGTAGTAATAAAGTAAAAAGTAAGTTTAATTAGTTTTCTTTACTTACTTATTATATCAACTAGAGAGTGGTGAGTCACCACACTTAGAAAACCGGCCCCCTATATTATAATGAGGGTATTTTAGTCTTTGTTTGTCAATTTAATTACTTAATACAACATATGTTATAAACTAGCTTAAAAATCACTATTCACCTACACAAGGACTTAGAAGTGAAATTTTTGATTTCCCATTAATATGCCACCCAAATGTATACTATATAGTACACATATATATTTTAAGAGTAATGATGGACATTTAGCCACTCAAAACTCATTTACAAGACATTTTTCAAAAATGTGCTTAAGACTTCTTACAGCACATTTGGTTTTAACTTGTTTTCAGCTTGGTTTTTCTTTGGTAATTGATTTAATATGTTCATTAATCTATATATAAGGTCTTGGTAAGTTCATTAGGTCTTACCCAAGCTTTTCCAAGCTTAGAGCACATTTTTGTTTATTTGTACTTTAAAGCACATTTTTGTGTTTTCTTTTTGTTAAATCTGTTTACTAATGTTTTCTAAGACTCTTTTAGTCTTAATAAATCATGTTTTAATGTTTAACCACATACCAAGGTTTGGGGTATTTCGCACTCTCACCACATTGTTTTCAGTCATTTAAATGATCTACACCACCTATTTATAGCCAACACTATGTACCCAATTCTCATACACAAATACTACACTAAACAAATAAAAATTCCTGCACTCCCAATCCATTCCCAATCTGTTTTGATACGTTTTAAAATGTCTTTTAAAGGCTTAGAACATTTATATCCTCTTACACATTCACTACTAATACACTATCATTTACAATACCAATTTTTAAACTTCTAAAAATCTGTTACACATACTCATTTACAAAGCTACACAAAGAGTTAAATTACCTTGTTCTCTTCTACTAGTTTCTCTTTCTCCTTCTTTCTTCTTCCTCTTTCCTTCCTCTTCCTCTTCCCACCGGTTTAGCAAACACAATTCCTCTAACACACTACACCCTTGATACATTTCAATACATCATTTTATAATCTAAAACTAACCCTAACCATTATTCAAACTCTAATGCAGGTTTTAGGTTTAGAATTATATTACCTTCCAAGAGTGCAAATGAAGCGTGGAGTGGCTCAAAACAAGATTCCAACTCCACCAATGAGGCCAAATCGGCTAGAACACAAGGAGTAACAAGCTTAGTTTCTAGATTTCGGTTTGCCCATAAGGGCTAGAAAAAGATGAGTTTTGAGAATATTTTTACCTCAAAAGGACAAGGAGAAGGAGGGCCTTCTAATGGTGGTGTTGAAGCTCCAAATGACATCCCAATAAAACGAAAATGCTCCTTTTCAATTTTTGGAAAGAGGGAAATGTTGCTCTTGAGGAGAGGATGACAATGGTGTAATTTTTACAATTTTTGGAGGAAGTTTAAGGGAGTAACAAGATGAGGGAAGTAGAGTTTTATGAGTGTTCTTCAAACCTCCATAGATATGTCGCTGGGAAGGAGAGAAAGAAAGAGAGAGTGGAGGAGGAGATTCACGTGGAGAGAGAGTGAAATGGAGGAGAGAGTAAAAGTGAGGTAGTAGTTACTTTAGTATTTTTAATTGTTTTGTCTTTAGCTAATAAGGGGAGAGTGTGAGAGAGTGTGAGGGGGGGGGGGGGGAAATAAATCGGACCACTACCCACACACACACCCTCATGTACATTTTTTTTTCAATAGTGGACACATAAGTTTGGTCTATTTATATTTCTACCCCCCACTTCCCGTTTTTGACAGTTTTACTAATTTCTCGTTTTCTTGACTTTATTGGTCCTAAGCTTCACTAATATTTATTAATGATTATTTAGTTGACCAAATTGTTACGAGTCTATTTGACCCGCTTAAAGACACGTTTTCCCGGTCACCTCGAAAAACGCGCTTTAAGGTTCGTTAGTGATTTTAATCCGTTTTAAGGATCCGTTTTCTTCGGGATTTGTTCCCTTATGATCATTTAGACTTAATTAAGCTTCTAAAATTATTTATTAGCCTAATTAATCACTGTTTCTAATTACGGGGTATTTTAAGGACCCACATATTTCGGGCTCAACTTGCCTTTCTGGCCAAAACGGAATACTCCCTTCATGGGGGATACCCTAAGAAATACCTGATCGCCTACGGCGAACTCCAGGTCACGTCTGCGCACATCAGCGTACGACTTCTGTCTATCCTGAGCTGCTTTCATGTTAGCCCGGATCTGGCGAACTTCTGCCTGAACCTGTTCCAGATACTCTGGTCCTATAATGACCGTCTCACTCGACTCATCCCAGCATAAAGGCGTGCGGCATGGTCTACCGTACAATGCCTGGAAGGGAGACATCTTGATCGAAGCATGGTAACTGTTGTTGTAACTAAACTCGATCAGATGTAACTTATCAATCCAGCTGGTCTGAAAGTCAAGTGCACATGCACGTAACATATCCTCAAGTGTCTGGATGGTGCGCTCACTCTGACCATCTGTCTGTGGGTGAAACGCTGTGCTCAATTTCAGTTCGGTACCCAGTGCCTCTCGTGTGGACTTCCAATATCTGGATAGGAATCTGGTATCTTTGTCGGATACAATCGTTTTCGGAACCCCATGATGTCTTACTATCTCTCTGTCGAAGAGCTCTGCAAGCTTAGCCACTTTCCAGGTGTCCTTCATCGTATGAATCGAGCTACCTTGGTCAGTCGGTCTACTACAACCCAAATCATATTCAGACCTCCCTTGTAGGCGGAAGCCCTACCACGAAGTCCATAGATATGTCATGGAACTTCCACTCCGGCACTGGCATTGGCTGCACCATACCACCAGGCCGTCGGTGCTCAAACTTGACCTTCTGACAATGAGACACCTCAACACATAGTCATTCACATCCTTTTTTATTCCAGTCCACCAAAAATATCTTTTCATACCTTTATACATCTTTGAAGCTCCGGGGTGAATCGATGTCGTAGAACAATGGGATTCACTCAGTATGCGCTCCTTCAGCTCAACGCTACTCCTCGGTATACACAATCTGCCATTGAGCCTAATCAGGTCATCATCGTGTAGTCTGAAGTCGTACTTCTGACCCTCGAATGTGCCATCAATAAGCTTCTGTCTAATCTCCACCATATACTGATCCGCCATTTGAGCACTCCGCACCTCTTCAACCAAGCCAGTATGAGAGACTAGCGAATGGAGAGAGTGTGCTCGGCGACTCAATGCGTCAGCTACCACATTTGCCTTACCCTCCTTGTACTGTAAATTAATGTCATAATCATTTAGGAACTCGACCCACCTTCTTTGCCTCATGTTCAACTCTTTCTGAGTGAATAAGTATTTCAAACTCTTGTGGTCGGAATAGATTGTCACGCTTACCCTATACAAATGATGTCGCCATATCTTCAGTGCGAAGACAATGGCCCCCAATTCTAAGTCGTGGGTAGGGTAGTTCTCCTCATGCTTCTTCAGCTGTCGGGAGGCGTAAGCCACGACCTTCCCGTGTTGCATCAACACACAACCCATACCCCTGCTTGATGCGTCGCAATAGACCTCAAAACCATCCGGACCGTCTGGTAATGTCAGAACCGGTGCAGATGTCAGAGCATCCTTGAGACTCGTGAAAGCACTCTCACAGTCGACTGTCCACTCGAATGGTGCATCCTTTTTCATCAAGGAAGTCATCGGCTTCGAGACACTGGAGAAGTCCTTCACAAACCTCCTATAATAACCTGCCAGACCGAGGAAGCTCCTGATGTCGGTAACTGTCTTCGGCCTAGGCCAGGTGCGCACTGCATCTATCTTTGCCGGATCAACAGCGATCCCGGCCTCAGAAATCACATGTCCAAGGAATGATACTTGGTTCAACCAAAATTCACACTTAGAAAATTTAGCATACAGCTGATTCTTCCTCAATGTTTGCAATACATCTCTCAGGTGGCTTTCATGCTCACCTCTTGATTTCGAATACACAAGTATGTCATCGATGAAGACTACCACTGATTTGTCCAACTGATCTTGGAACAAACGGTTCATTAAGTCCATGAACTTTGCTGGTGCATTTGACAAGCCAAACGGCATAACTGTGAACTCATAATGCCCATACCTAGTTCTGAAAGCTGTCTTTTCGATATCACTGTCACGAATGGCAATCTGATGGTATCCGGAGCGTAGGTCTATCTTGGAGAATACTGATGCTCCCCTCAGCTGATCAAATAGATCATCGATGTGTGGTAAAGGGTAACGGTTCTTCACCGTAACAGCATTCAGCTCCCGATAATCAATACACAGGCGGAGGCTACCGTCCTTCTTCTTCACGAAGAGGACCGGCGCTCCCCATGGTGAAACACTAGGGCGGATAAAGCCCTTGTCGAGTAGGTCTCTCAGCTGCTCCTTGAGCTCTATCATCTCTGCTGGAGCCATACGATAAGGTGCTTTCGCAATGGGTCCGGTGCCCGGAACTAGATCAATCTCAAACTCAACCTCTCGTGCTGGCGGCATGCCCGGCAGTTCCTTAGGAAATACATTAGGAAACTCCGACACTACCGGCACATCAGAACTAAACTCTGGGTCTCTCTCTATGTCCTGGACATAGCAGAGGTATACATCATTTCCTCGTCGCAACTCACGATACATGGCCATGGCGGTGATGATCTGTGTCGAAGGCTCCCTGGGCCTCTGGCGGTATGATATAGTAACCCCAGATGGACTCCTAAGAAGCAGTCGATGCTCGGCACATAGGATTCTACCCTTGTACCGCTCCAACCAGTTCATCCCGACAATCACATCAAAACCTAGTCCGTCGAACTCTATCAAGTCGATCGGAAACTCCTCATCCATGATTCGAACAACAGCATCTCGGTAGTAGCGGGTACACCTGATCCGCTCTCTCGACGGGAGAGTGACCACAAAGTCTGGCATCTCTTCGCCGTCTAACCCCAGCCTCTTCGCAAATGATAGCGAAATAAATGTGTGTGAGGCTCCAGAGTCGAACAAGATCGATGCGTCCACGCCATTCACTGGAAAGGTACCGGTGAGGATTGTGCCGCTCTTGCCGGCTTCTGCCTTATTGCAGACACTCAGTATACCTCCCGTTCCGAGTGCACAGCCTAATTCATTGGCAAACTCATAAGCATACGGTAGTAACACGTTGATACACTCCAAAACAACATTCCTTTATTCATTAACACAGTCTTTACACCATAAGTTGGTTACATTGTAGACACGGCTAGATATAGCTCCTTTATCAAACCACTGGCTTAATACATTACATGATTACACAAGGCTCAAAACTGCCTGAAAGTCAAATTCAAACGTCCGGGTTTCAGATGTGTGGCATTTACCACTGTCGATGGTGCGGTATTCAATTTAATCTTCTTGATACCGTGGTATAACATCCTTGATTGTCCTCCCATGATTAATACATCACCTGACTTCAACACTAGCTTCTTTGCGAGATCACCACGCTTCTGCTCGCCGTACAAAAACACAGCGGTATCACCAATGGACCAAGACACCACGGGTACTCCCTTACTCAGAGACTCGGGTGACTCGTCCTTATCTTGGTGTAACCCTAACCGTCCACCTTTCTGGTAGAAGTTCACAATGCATAAGTCTGCTTCCACGTTCGGAATCGGTTCCGATTCAAGTTGCTGAGCAATTCCCAAGGTGTGGTTAACAACCGCAAGGAACTCCTCAGGTATTCCTGGTACAGTTGCTCCACCTTCAGCTCGTACATCCTGATATGACTTGGTGTAGGGATTTCAGTCCTTACCCATGCACATCATCTTCAGCTTCATCTTCGAACCGCTCGGGTATTCGGGTGTGTAGAAACCTCATGGTGCTGCTCCAAGTTCGTTACAACGTCTGATGATGTGGATTTGTGCTTCCGGTGTCAGGTATCCATTTAAGTATCATACCTGGTTGGATAACCTGACATTGCTCCAGTGGGAATTCGGTGATGCTGATGGTGGTCTCTTCAGGGTTTGGTGTGGGCGGGATTGGATAACAGATATTGAAGGTTCCTAAGTTTCAAATTGTCTAACTTTAGGTGTTTTCCACATTATATTCTAACTCTTTACTTATATGTTTATACCCTTAGACTTGCTAACACTCATGCATGAAATGCGGTAAGCAATCACTTTTTCATTTAACAGTTTAGGCGGTACCTGGTCTCGAAGAGGATCCTGGTGCCTCAGACCGGTCCACCACATTCAGGGCGGCCTTGCCGGACCCCGTACCCTTCCCCTTCTGGGATTCAGTGTACTTCTTGTCAGAAGTCTGCTGAATGATCGCCTTCGGGCCTTCAGTGGTCGTGGTAGTATTACCCTTCCACTGCCCCTTTGGCTTGTAGTTCTGCAGTTGGGTTCGTCCAACACTCAAATTCGCGGTGCCCCCATCTTCTGGCAGTGACGACACCTCACATCGTCCCCTTGCAGTCTTTGCGGGGTGGTCTCCATTCATTGCACCATTATAGTAAAAGTGGCGCTCCGGTCCAGAACCCGCGCTAGCTGCTACAAAACACACAATCAATACTCACTTTCCATCTTAACAACATACACCTCAACTAGAACACATGATTAAGTAATTACCCTTAGGCGGGTAGGAGCGTAGAGGCTTCGAGCATACGCATACATGAGCTTCAGTGGCTCATCAGCTGTGGTGGTCTGGGCTTGGCCTTGTCACCCTGGTACTGACCTTTCTGGGGCTGAGGGTAGGGTTTCTTCTCTTTCCTCCCCCATACCCTTGCTGACTCGGCCCTCGTCGTGGCCTTGCGCTCTGTGCGCATTCTCCTCGTCCTCAGACGGACGGTAATTCAACCTTAGCAGCGGCATGATAGCACTCCTGAATTTTAAGATGTCAGTATGCCCGCAAAAACAACTTACCAACTCATATTAACTCACTCATGGTATAAAACTGATTCTCAACGTGGGTACTCTAATTACTGCAAGGTAGTATACTCAGTGGCCCCATCCCGTAGCGGAGACGGTGGCTAAGCCATTGTAGAACCGTTCACAACACTCGGTTCGAGTACCCAAGTCTGGTAACACGGTGGATAAGGCCGGTGAATACGGTGTATAGTCATCAACCGACATCTTATCCCCTGCCTCAGACTATCCAGCTCGAGGCGCTTGGCCTCCTGCACATGTAAGGGTAATACTTGGCTCGCAGTAGAAAGCCGTGTTTACTCCCTCCAACCAAACTTCAGGATCAGCCATCCTGTCCTCTAGTTACACCAATTCCACCAACTCTGTGCCGTACCCTTCAAGTAGTAAGCGGCAAGACGGACCTTAGTTCAGCAGGCACTGCCAAGGTCTCGTAGGCGGTCTCCAGTTCGGAGAATGTACGCCTCCAGCTTTCAAGGATCAGTCTCCCCATTGAATGATGGCGGTCTCAGATCAGCCAACGCCTTGACCCCAATTGGTCTCTCGTGGCGGTGGTTGGTGGTGGCTGAACTCCGGGCTGTTGCCCTTGCTGTATAGGCAGCAACCAAATCAGGTACCAACTGGGCTACGGCGGCTGCACTGCTCAACCATGGTCTGTGTAGTATCATCGCCCTGGTCACCCATACCTCCAGTACCGCGCCGCGGCCTCTACCTCGTGGTCTACCTGCCATCTGAATTCATATGAACATTTCATTAGCATTATGCTGCACACTTATCGGTCCAATGGTTATAGCATTTCCCGACAACCCAGTAATTCCACACTTAATTAGTGGTTAACTTCCAAATCTGTTCACTTAGGTATCTATAGCTAGGTTTCCTAACTCGGTATATCCCTAAGCTCGGTATTCTAGTCATCAGAGCGATACTTTCGCTCTGTACCACTTTTTGTAACACCACTACAACGCCCCTATCAAATACCGAAATCGCAGCGGAAATAACCAACCAAACAATAACCAAACGACTTTGGTGTTACAACGCCGTAACCACCCACGTGGTTAACTAGGCAGAATAAATACAAGTGTATCGGTCTGATGATCAGACACCCGAGCTAGAATCTAACATCCATATATAAACATAACCAACCATACCGAGTATTTAATTTACATCACCACTACCAACTGTAAACCTCCACCATGTTTAACGAACGGTACCAAAATATAACGCCACGGGAGCAAGGCGCATCCCAGGCTCAACATCCAAAACAACCAAAAGTACATCATCGACCTAGGGATTAGAGCCCTCCGCTTCTTCGATCATCTCCTGCAATAAATATGGAGCCCCGAGGGGGTCAGCAACCTTTGCTGGTATGGCTAACGCGCAGCCCATCAGCTACCGGGATACGCGCAACCAATTGTCATGATAACATGGCATTCATTTTAAAACACACACATATATATATACCATAGCATAGCAAGGGGAATTTGCATAGCACAATATCATACAAACACATAAAATCGGTTCTCACAAGGAACCTTCCACCATAGTTAGTATACAATGTGAGCCTAGAGATTTTTGCCAATCCATGTTAAGCTCGTTTACCAACCTCGTTACCGTCCAGTATTATAGAACGGTTAACTTATACCCAAGTGTGTGGATATAGTAACACAAGCACAACCGAAATAACATACGTATGCCCCTGTGGCCGACGTGAGGTCAGTAACTAGCTTTGGATAAGCTAAGGGTAGGTTGAAACCAAATTGGAATACACCTTACATACACCAGAGAGTCGAACCGGATAGACATCGACCCCCCATCCATCACACGCGTGGCCGGAACAACCGGACTCCTCACTCCCCCGATTAGCACTTGTTAGTGAACACACATGTTTTGTTAACTCACATACAAGCAGATATTTAGGTCTTGTTAGACAACCAAGGGGAAAGAGTCACAACACTACAACATCATAATGTATAACAACTGTAAACTCTTTCCATGCCTTAATCTTATAAGGTCATAACACACAGGAAAACAAACAACACCCAAGCCGGTGTAAACCGGAGACAACAGACTGCAAGAAAAACCTACCTTGGTCCTTGCCTCGATTGGTTCCTCCGTAGGTCACTCCTATACATAATTAATAATGTCGGTTAATTATTTATTTAACTTCAAACTTACTAAGTATTTAACATGATTGTATGACAGTTTTAATGTCTATCCTACCCTAGGTACCTTCATTATACACCCTAGGGTTAACTACTAAGTCACATTCTTTTCTGTTTTTTTTTTACAATTTTGGTCCGACCGACCTTACCGACCGAACTTGTCCAAGTTCGGTCGATTCCAGAACACATTTCCGTCAAATTTTCTACTCCGACGACCTTGTAAGTTCAGTCATGTTCGGTCTTTTCCCGAGAGCTTCTCCCCTTTGAAAATTTAGCCCGACCGAACTTAACAAGTCGGTCCGTTGTCGGTCGTTCCAGTAACTCAATCCGTACACAAAATACAAGCCCGACCGACCTTGCAAGTCCGGTCCCCAAGGTCGGTCCATTCCAGAAGCCAATTCTCGCAGGGTAAACTGGGCTCGACCGAACTTGCAAGTTCGGTCGCAAGTTCGGTCTGCTCCAGACCCTTGTTTTTCCTTTTCTCATTCAACTCCAAACTTCACCCCATATATCCTAGTACATCCTAACCTCATTTGAGCACTTCAAACACACCTTAAGATATCCTTAAACACTCATAAAATTCCTTTTATAATTCCTTAAACCTTTACTTATCTTCACAAAATTCCTAACACTTACAATGTTTTCTCCTAGTCTTTCAAGTGGTGTTTCATACCTATGATAACTACTATCCCAAAAGCTTTCTCCTTATTTTAACATCATCTTTCAAGCATCATTTCTTACCATCAACTCCTTATGTCATTAACTTCAAATCCTTTTTCAAGTTCACACTTTCTCCTTAATTTACCAAAGTTTGCCTAAGTCTTTACCTAAGTCCAAAATGACTTTGGTACATACTAAAACTTCAAGCTCATGCCTAAGTCCTTGTCACACTCTAGAACACTTAAGACATTATATCTTCTCTAGTAAAACACCTAGTCATTTCCTAACACCTCAAACTCACCAAACCTTATATAAACATTAGAACTTCTTGCTTCTTACCTAAATTTTGACATGGACCCCTAGAACATTACTAAGCCTAAACACTTTGTTTTCTCCATTAAACACACAAGAACACTAGAATCAACAAGAACACTCCCATACACAACTTCACCAAATTCACACTACATTACAATATAGTGCATAATTTAAATTGCATGGCTCTTAGGCCCTTAAAATGCATGGCTTTAGGCCCTTAAAATGCATAACCCTTAAACACTGAATTTCCACAATATATTTGCCTTTGACCTGCAAATACACTCAACACACATATGCCTTTTACTAGTCTCTTGAGAACACTTTACTAAGTCATTCACCATTTGCTCTTTAGGTAGTTTTAATAAGCATTTATAAGCTCATTTCTCCTAAGGCATTAAACAACATTAGGTTAGTAGATTTACCTCTTTTCCAAACCACTTCTTTCTTGTTTCCTTATAAACCGGTAAGGTATTTGTTTCCTTGTCAAGCTCTAAACAATATACAAACACCATAATGAGTATTCAAGCTTTGAGCTTCATCTCATTGTAAACCCTAATTTTACATTGTTTCAAAAACATTAATGTAGTTGTTTTACCTTGGTCTTTGAAGAGAGTTTGAATATCTATGAAGAGAGGACTCCACCTAGTCCATGAAGAGTTGAAATGAAGCTAGAACAAAGTCACACAAAGAGCTATATCAATGTGTATTTTCGGTCAAGGTAAAAACATGGAGGAAACATGATTTTTCTTTGAGATTCCTTACCTAGAAGCAAAGGAGATCAACAATATGTCAAAAGACAAGCTCAAGCTCCTTCAATGGTGGAACTCCATGGCACCGAAATGGGGCTTTGAAGCTTTGAGAAGATAGGAATGAAGAGCTTGATGAGAGGAAGAGATTGGTGGTGTTTGTTTTTGATTTGGACAAGTGAGCTTGATTTAGCAAGAGGTCAAAGATGGAGTTTTTATGGTGGTAGTGGTATTACCGTGATAGAACAGCAAGGAGGAAGGAAGAAGAAGGTTGGGACCGTGGGAAATGAAGGAATGAAATGAGAATGAAGATAGAATTTGCTTTTAAGAAGATATTTGTAGTAATAAAGTAAAAAGTAAGTTTAATTAGTTTTTTTACTTACTTATTATATCAACTAGAGAGTGGTGAGTCACCACACTTAGAAAACCGGCCCCCTATATTATAATGAGGGTATTTTAGTTTGTTTGTCAATTTAATTACTTAATACAACATATGTTATAAACTAGCATATAAAAATCACTATTCACCTAAACAAGGCACTTAGAAGTGAAATTTTTGATTCCCATTAATATAGCCACCCAAATGTGATATATAGTACACATATATATTTAAGAGTAATGATGGACATTTAGCCACTCAAAACTCATTTACAAGACAATTTTTCAAAAATGTGCTTTAAGACTTCTTAAAGCACATTTTGTGTTTTAACTTGTTTTCAAGCTTGGTTTTCTTTGGTAATTGATTTAATATGTTCATTAATATATATATAAGGTCTTGGTAAGTTCATTAGGTCTTACCCAAGCTTATTCCAAGCTTAGAGCACATTTTAGCTCTTATTGACTTTAAAGCACATTTTGTGTTTCTTTTTGTTTAAATCTGTTTACTAATGTTTCTAAGACTCTTTTTAGTCTTAATAAATCATGTTTTAATGTTTAACCAACATACCAAGGTTTGGGGTATTTCACACTCTCACATTGTTTCAGTCATTTAAATGATCTACACCACCTGTTTATAGCCAACACATATGTACCCAATTCTCATACACAAATACTACACTAAAACAACATAAAATTCCTGCACTCCACAATCCATTCCCAATCTGTTTTGATACGTTTTAAAATGTCTTTTAAAGGCTTAGAACATTTATATCCTCTTACACATTACACTACTACACTATCATTTACAATACCAATTTTAACTTCTAAAAATCTGTTACATACTCATTTACAAAGCTACACAAAGGAGAGTATAATTACCTTGTTCTCTTCTACTAGTTTCTCTTTCTCCTTCTTCTTCTCTCTTTCCTTCCTCTTCCTCTTCCCACCGGTTTAGCAAACACAATTCCTCTAACACACAACCCATTGATATACACATTTCAATACATCATTTTAATACTAAAACTAACCCTAACCATTATTCAAACTCTAATGTAGGTTTTAGGGTTTAGAAATTATATTACCTTCCAAGAGTGCAAATGAAGCTTGGAGTGGCTCAAAAACAAGATTCCAACTCCACCAATGAGGCCAAAATCGGCTAGAACACAAGGAGTAACAAGAGCTTAGTTTCTAGATTTCGGTTTGCCCACAAGGGCTAGAAAAAGATGGAGTTTTGAGAATATTTTTACCTCAAAAGGACAAGGAGAAGGAGGGCCTTCTAATGGTGGTGTTGAAGCTCCAAATGGGACATACCCAATAAAACGAAAATGCTCCTTTTCAATTTTTGGAAAGAGGGAAATGTTGCTCTTGAGGAGAGGATGACAATGGTGTAATTTTTACAATTTTTGGAGGAAGTTTAAGGGAGTAACAAGATGAGGGAAGTAGAGTTTTATGAGTGGTTCTTCAAACCTCCATAGATGTCGCTGGGAAGGAGAAGAAAGAAAAGAGAGAGTGAGGAGGAGATTCACGTGAGAGAGAGAGTGAAATGGAGGAGAGAGAGTAAAAGTGAGGTAGTGTAGTTACTTTAGTATTTTTAATTGTTTTTGTCTTTAGCTAATAAGGGGAGAGTGTGAGAGAGTGTGAGGGGGGGGGGGGGAAATAAATCGGACCACTACCCACACACACACACTCATGTACATTTTTATTTTCAATAGTGGACACATAAGTTTGGTCTATTTATATTTCTACCCCCCAACTTCCCGTTTTTGACAGTTTTTACTAATTTCTCGTTTTCTTGACTTTATTGGTCCTAAAGCTTCACTAATATTTATTAATGATTATTTAGTTGACCAAAATTGTTACGAGTCTATTTGACCCACTTAAAGACACGCTTTCCCGGTCACCTCGAAAAACGCGCTTTAAGGTTCGTTAGTGATTTTAATCCGTTTTAAGGATCCGTTTTCTTCGGGATTTGTTCCCTTATGATCATTTAGACTTAATTAAGCTTCTAAAATTATTTATTAGCCTAATTAATCACTGTTTCTAATTACGGGGTATTTTAATCTACCCCCTTAAGAAACTTTGCCCTCAAAGTTGCTCAAGGTTAATGGTTTAGTAAATCTACTCATTAGGCAAACCAATTGCCATAATGCATCTTACTACCACCTATGAGGTGTTTACTTCCTTCCACATTGCAAGCATACGCAATTCAAGTATCATACACAATGCACATACACAATCCAACATTTCCATACATACCATTCCACAATGCACAATACACCATTACAATTCGCAATACACATTACACAGATACCACATTACACATACATACATACACATACCAAGTTCACTTGCACTACACGTGCCATACTAAAGTCTATTACAACACCCACACACTAAGCAATGCTTACCCCGAAGAAATGCAAAAGCAAAAGGGCTCTACCCCCCTTAAAAGGGGTACGACCCGTACCCGTATTGCTAAATAGTAGACTCTCTAGTCTATGAACAGCTGTGGGTACTTAGCCTTCATGGCATCTTCCAATTCCCATGTCGCTTCTTCGACATTATGGTTTGACCATAGGACCTTCACCATTCGTATAGACTTATGGCGAGTGTCTCTGGTCTTCCTATCGAGGATTCTCACTGGGGTTTCAACATATCTCATGTTTGGCTCAATGGATAAGTGCTCGGGCTCTAACATATGAGAAGGATCAGCAATATACTTCTTGAGTTGTGACACATGAAATACATCATGGACACGCCCCAAGTCCTCAGGTAGTGCTAACCTGTAGGCTACGGGTCCCACTCTTCCGGTGATAGTGTACGGCCCTACAAACTTTGGGCTTAGCTTGCCCTTCTGACCAAAACGGAAGACACCCTTCATAGGTGAAACTCGCAAGAACACTTGGTCGCCCACGGCGAACTCAAGGTCGCGTCGTCTCACATCCGCATAGGATTTCTGTCTATCTTGGGCTGCCTTCATGTTAGCTCGAATTTGCTGCACTTCAGCTTGCACTTGCTCAAGATACTCCGGTCCTATTATGACCGCTTCACTTGACTCATCCCAACACAAGGGTGTACGGCAAGGTCTACCGTATAGAGCTTGGAAAGGCGACATCTTAATCGAGGCGTGATAACTATTATTATACGAGAACTCGATAAGATGAAGCTTATCTAACCAACTCCCCTGAAAGTCCAAGGCACATGCCCGAAGCATGTCCTCCAGTGTCTGGATGGTCCTTTCTGTCTGACCGTCGGTCTGAGGATGGAAGGCGGTACTCAACTTCAATTCTGTACCCAACGCTTCCCGTGTAGCTCTCCAGTATCTCGAGAGAAATCTGGTGTCGCGGTCAGATACTATAGTCTTTGGGACTCCGTGGTGTCTGATAATCTCCTTATCGAAAAGCTCAGCTAGCTTTACTACCTTCCAGGTGTCCTTCATCGGTATGAATCTGGCAACCTTGGTAAGGCGATCAATACAACCCAGATCATGTTGAGTCCTCCCCTGGCAGGTGGGAGTCCTATAACAAAATCCATGGAGATATCATGAAATTTCCACTCTGGAACTGGCATCGATTGTACCATTCCGCCCGGTCTACGGTGTTCAAATTTTACCTTCTAGCATGTCAAGCATCTCAATACAAATTCCGTCACATCTAATTTCATTCCAGACCACCAGAAGTACCTCTTCATGTCTTTGTACATCTTGGAGGCTCCCGAATGGACTGACAATGTGGAACAGTGTGACTCTCGCAGGATGCGATCCCTTAGCTCAGCATTGCTTCGGGGGACGCATAGCCTGCCATTTAACCGAATCAAACCATCTTCATGTACCTTGAAGTCATACTTCTTCTTCTCAAATGTACCATTCTCGATCTTGTGTCTGATTTCGGTTAGGTAAGGGTCGCTCAACTGAGCGTCTCGCACCTCGTCAACCAACAAGCTAGAAGAAGCGAGTAGCGAATGGAGCGAGTGTGCTCGACGGCTCAGGGCGTCGGCTACAATGTTTGCCTTCCCTTCCTTGTACTGCAAGTTGATGTCATAATCTGAAAGAAATTCCATCCATCTTCTCTGTCTCAAATTCAGTTCTTTCTGTGTGAATACATACTGTAAGCTCTTGTGGTCGGAGTAGATGGTGATGCTTACCCCATAGAGATAGTGTCGCCATATCTTCAAGGCGAAGACAATGGCTCCTAACTCTAGATCGTGAGTCGGGTAATTCTCCTCATGCTTTTTCAGCTGGCGGGAGGCATAAGCAACAACCTTGCCATGCTACATGAGTACGCATCCCATTCCTTTGCCTGATGCATCACAGTACACCTCAAATCCCTCTGTGCCCTCTAGAAGAGTAAGGACGGGCGCTGAGGTCAATGAGTCTTTTAGTTTCTGAAATGATAGCTCGCACTCGTGTGTCCATACAAACGGTGCATCTTTCTTCATCAATGTAGTCATGGGCTTAGCGACTTTGAGAAGTCCCTTACAAATCTCCGGTAGTAACCGGCTAGACCAAGAAAGCTCCTAATGTCGGTAACAGTCTTGGGTCTAGGCCATGATCGTACAGCTTCTATCTTAGAAGGGTCAACTGAGATACCTGCGCTCGAGATGACATGTCCAAGGAATGATACCTGATCATGCCAGAACTCGCATTTGGAGAACTTCACATACAGCTGGTTCTCGCGCAGTGTCTAAGCACTTTCCTCAAGTGGGTTTCATGTTCCTCTGCTGATTTTGAGTATACAAGTATGTCGTCGATGAAGACAACCACTAAAGTGTCCAACTGCTCACTGAATAGTCGATTCATAAGGTCCATGAATTTAGCTGGTGCATTTGGCAAACCGAATGGCATCACTGTGAATTCGTAGTGGCCATATCTGGTACGGAATGCTGTTTTCTCAATGTCTTGTTCTTTGATTGCAATCTGGTGATACCCAGAACGGAGGTCGATCTTGGAGAAGACTGAGGCTCCTTTCAACTGGTCGAATAGGTCGTCGATACGTGGTAGTGGGTATTTATTTTTGACTGTGACCGCATTCAGCTCGCGGTAGTCAATACATAGTCGGAGACTACCGTCCTTCTTCTTCACGAAGAGAACCGGTGCTCCCCAGGGTGATACGCTCGGGCGTATAAACCCTTTGTCTAGAAGGTCTCTTAACTGTTCTTTCAATTCGGTCATTTCTGCAGGTGCCATGCGGTACGGTGCCCTGGCAATGGGACCGGTACCTGGCAATAGATCAATTTCAAATTCCACTGCTCTAGGTGGTGGCGTGCCGGGTAGCTCCTTAGGGAATACATCGGGATATTCGGATACAATGGGTACATCTTCACTGAACTTGGATCTCTCTCCAGGTCTTGTACATAACACAGATATACTTCATGGGCCTTTCTGAGCTCCCGGTACATAGCCATGGCAGATATGATTGTGGTCGAAGGCTCTCTCGGTCTCTGGTGGTAAGATATGGTAACCCTAGAAGGACTCTTGAGCAGCAAACGATGCTCGGCGCAGAGGATTCTACCCTTGTGCCGCTCCAACCAATTCATCCCAATGATTAAGTCGAATCCCAATCCGTTGAATTCAATGAAGGAAATGGGAAACGCTTCACTTTTGATTTCGATGGTGGCTGATTGATAATATCTGGTGCACTTTACTCGCTCCTTCGATGGGAGAGTAACCATGAAGTTCGGTAGCTCATCCGCATCTAGCTTCAACCTCTTCACGAAAGATGGTGATACGAAGGTGTGAGAGGTGCCGGAGTCGAATAACACATTGGCATCAATGCCATTTACTGGGAATGTTCCCGTTAAGATGGTGCCGCTTCTGCCGGCTTGTGCTTCAGTGAGGATGCTCAGGTTACCTTCGGTACCGAGTCCACAACCTATTGAATTCACAATTGGATAAGTATTGATGGTGGACACAAGTGGAATTAAATCGACACTGCTCTTTATTGATAAACCAACCATCATACAAACCGTGTCTCTAATACACGTTACTAATAGATTACATGATACTTTGAATTTAATACTTTCTAAAGGTAAGGTTCAGGCGTCCTGGTTTCATGTGTGTGGCATTGATTATTGCCGGCGGTGCCGTATTCAACTTGATCTTGTTGATCCCGTGATACAGCATCCTAGAGTTTCCACCCATGATTAGGACATCTCCTGATCTCAATACCAGTTTCTGTGCGAGGTCCACACGCTTCTGCTCGCTATACATAAATACGGCGTCATCACCAATGGACCAAGACACTACGGGCACTCCTTGTTCAAGAGATTCCGCTGTCTCGTCCTTGTCTTGGTGTAACCCAAGTTGTCCTTCTTTCTCGTAGAAGTTGACGATACAGAGATCCGCTTCAAGTGCGGGGATCGGTTCAGGTTCACATTGTTGTGCAAGTTCTACTGCTTATGTGATGAGTGTCTGAAACTCTGGTGGTATTGTCGGTGGCGTCGCTCCATCTTGTGTTCGTGTCTCCTGGTATGTCTTGGTATAAGGATTCCAGTCCTTTCCCAAGCACATCATTTTTAGCTTCATCTTCGCTCCACCGGGGAATTCGGGTGTATAAAATCTACCTTGACCCGTTCCTAGCTCGTTGCATCGTCGAATGATTGAGATTTGTGCTTCGGGTGTCAGGTATCCCTTTAATAAGATCATACCTGGTCGGATGACCTGACACTGTTCGTTGGTGTAGTCGTGGTTGGTGATGTCGATCTCTTCTTGATTCGAGTTTACCGGTATCGGGTAACAGATACTAAAGCTTCCTATGGTACAAATTTCATCTACGGTGAGTACTAGTTCCAACTACTTCATTTCATGCTTAATACACCTTCAATTTACTTACATGCTTCATTCAAACAGTTACTCTACTACATGCTACTTCAAGATTAAAGGTTTAGATTATTCCTGGGCCGACTTCGAACCGGACCCATCACGGTCAATCCATGGGACAGCTGCCTCTGAGGTGCACCCCCGGAGGTCCACGGGATCCCTGTCCCTATGGTGCCTGATGGGTCGGTGCATCGCCAGATGCAACCTCCTTGCCTTCCCTCTGCCTGTAGCTTTGGTAGTTCCCCTTGGCTTCCCATTCTCTGGGCATTTATTGGCTGTGTGACTGGTTTTTGGCAGCTATAGCACTTGATGTCCCTCCCATAACAGTCCTTACCAGGATGGTCCTGGTTGCACTTTCTGCACACATAGGTGCGGCCCGGAGAAGGTTTTGGCGACACCGGAACTAGAACCTAAGGTTAGAGGGTTAGCACATGTGTGCGTGGATATACTAGATTTAGTACTTATACGATACAGATTGGATTAGGAATTTACCCTTAGGTGGGTTTGATCTCAGTGGCTTTGCTGCCACCGGTGCAGAATAACCAAGCTGAAGAAGCTCAACTGGTTTGCCCTGCTCAGCATGGGCACTGCTCTCACCCTGGGATTTCTTTTGGGATGCTGAAAGAAATTCCCTTTCTTCTTTTTCCAGCTCTTCCCCTGGTTCTGCTCCTCAGTACTGGTGTTTTTGTTGTTGGCCTTGCGCTTCAGCGCGGTCTCTTCATCCCTTAATGGCAAGTGATTTCAACGCGAGAAGCCGCGTGATAACATTCCTGAAATCTCAGGGTTTAGCGGGATTCCCATTTAAGAAGGTAAGGAAAGATTCGAAAATTCAAGGAATTTAAAGAATCGAATTGATACTAAGGGTTAATGATATTTACCTGAAGGGAGGTAAATCTCGTGTAGCCCATACCATACGGTAGGCGATGGCTCAGACCGCCATAGAAGCGATCGACCAACACCTGGCCGGTGTATCCTAGATCGGGAAGAAGACGGAGAATGGAGATGAAGGTGCGGTAGTACTCATCCACAGACATCTTGTCTGTCATCTTAAGGCATCTAGCTCTAGCCTTTTCTTATCTTACATGCTCCGGATAGTACTTGGATTGGAGGAGTGATGCAAAAGAATCCCAATCGAATGTGGGGTCACTGACGTGCTCGTGCTTGACTAGCTTCCACCAATCCATCGCAGCATCTTTGAGGTAGTAGGCTGCTACTCTGACTCGAACTACAGCAGGAGCTTCGAGTGTTTCGAACGCCGTCTCCATCTCGGAGATATAGGCTTCGAGCTTAGCCGGATCACTCTCGCCCTAAAGCAGGGAGGGCGGAGTTCCGCTACAGCTTTTACCCAGTTCTCTGGGTGGCGGGGGAGGGATTGGCCCCGCTTGAGTTGTTGGTTCTGTTGGGTTTGTTGCACGGCTTGGATAACTTGTGGTAGCATCGTGCTACCGTGGCGGCGACGATCTCGGCTATCGTCTGCGCGCCGGGTCCGTCACTGCCCCCTCCTCTAGGGCGACCTGGACCTCTTCCTAACATCTGAATATTTAACATTCACATTAGGCTCCGCAAGATATGACTCAAAGGTCTTGGAAATTAAACAAGGTATCGTTCCTAAGAACGTTAAGGGTATCCGTTATTAATCGGTAGTCCCTAGTTAGGTTTCAAAGTATCCGTCTTAAGACGGTTGAAATCCTAACTCGGTAATCCCTATGCTCGGTACTATGGACATCAGAGCGTTACTATGCTCTAATACCACTTTTTGTAACACCCCAACCGTTAATCCTATGCTTACCGTCTAATTGTCCTGTTAATCTTACGAGTTTGCAGCGGAAATATTACTACTTACTACGGCGGGTGGTACAATGCGCTAACCGCCCATACGGCTAGCTAGGCTTACCCTACTTACAGTACGGTCTGAAGAACATAATGTACCGAATCTACTAAACTACTTACCAAATATCATATGCCAAATACTTACATCCTGGATCACCGAGAATTTAAGAGTATTCGATTACATCATATCTAAGTTCCAAAAGAACGAGTTTCTACAAGCTACTCATCTATGCCCCAATCCAATACTTCCACTATCCAAAAAGGTGTACCCCATGGTACGCCGGCTATTCAAAAACTATAGCCATGTACTACTCAGTACACCAATCGTAAATTCATTGTTCACAAACCAAAAGAAAGACAGGAAAATTAAACTTCAACTCTCCTAGTCTTCATCCTTCACGAGTACCTGCGTGTAGTAAAAATGGTGCCCCAAGGGGCTCAGCAAACGCTGCGTATAAACTCCGCATATACCGCGTGCTAGCTAGGGCACGCCGACTATTTGACGTCCACTAAACATGCAGTTCATTATTTTCATACATACATGCTTTACATACAACATACAATCATGCTCAATACATTATCCATTCCAAGGCAACAATACAATAACACGCATCTTACTTACCTTCACGGGATTAGCCAAATTATGCATCCGGGTTAATCCGAATGCTTTTACTCTTTTACTCATTACTTACTTTTTCTTACTTACACTTACTTACTTTCATTTACTTTACTTACTCATTCTTACTTACTTACTTATACTCAAGTTAAGTCTTCGGGACCTCCGGCCCTGGGGACTACGCCGTCCCACCTCCGGGATTTACTTGACTCACCAATCCGGGATGCTACCCACTTAAGGGATTTGGGCCGCGGACCAGTTTAAGAGTCAGGAATTGGAGCCAACCTCTCGTGACTCCGCATCCTCACGCGTGGCCGAAACTATATCGGACTTCTACTCATTCCAATTTAATTACCAATTTAAGTTAGAATGGTTAGCTTGTTAGGAATAAGTTAGAAGTCCAAACACAATAAATAACGGTCACAGTGCAATACAACATACATACACACATTCATTATCATGCATACATTTCATGAATTATACAAACTAAGATTAAGAAGAATATTCACAACATACAACACTACATTTTCACAAGTATGCATATTAACTCCGATTCGTGCATTTATCTTATTGGTGATCAATTAGCACACAACACAAATCAGAGTAACCAAGATAGCATACGGGGCATGAGGAATCCATACCGTTCACCATTGTACGTGTTTCCAAACGTCCTTCGGTGTCACAAATCAAGTCCTATTATATACATACAATTGAATGATTAATATACCTATCATCAACTTGACTCCTACTTACTAGGTCCTTATGCTTCCTACACTTACACATTACTTACTTATTTTTCATTACTTAAGTTTTACTTTCTTACTTAACGTTGGCATGCTTACATACATGTACATATATATATATATATATATATATATATATATATATATATATACTACCTCCGTCCCGTCATAAGTGTCTCATTTGCTTTTTGGCACGTTTTTCCACTTCAATTAAATATATAAGATAAAATAATTTTTAAAAAATTTTTTTACAATATATAGTTTTTCACATAAGGATTCCATTATAAAAATTTTTTTATAAAAATATATTATTTTACATGTTAAATATTGAAGTCAAACGACAAGCTCAAATAGTAAAGTGGACAAAGTGAATGGGACGGAGGGAGTATTATTTAATTTAAATGATTTTTTTTTACCGGACCGGACTTGCGACCGACCTTGCAAGTCCGGTCCATTCCAGTAGCTCAGATTATGGAAATTCTTCTGGCCGACCGACCTTGCAAGTCCGGTACCAAGGTCGGTCCATTCCAGTAAGTTTTGGTTTCGAAATTCTGGAGTCGACCGACCTTGTATGTCCGGTCCCAAGGTTGGTCCATTCCAGTAAGTTTCGTCACAGGCGAATTTTAGCCCGACCGACCTTGCAAGTCCGGTCGCAAGGTCGGTCCATTCCAGTAGCTTACTCAACGGAAAATTTTTGAGTCGACCGACCTTGCAAGTCCGGTCGCAAGGTCGGTCCATTCCAGTAGCTTACTCGATGGAAAAGTTTTGAGTCGACCGACCTTGCAAGTCCGGTCGCAAGGTCGGTCCATTCCAGTAGGTTACAGACGGGAGAATTTTCTAGTCCGACCGAACTTGCAAGTCCGGTCGCAAGTCCGGTCGATTCCAGAAGCTTTCCCGTCTTTGTAAATCTGGGCTCGACCGACCTTGCAAGTTCGGTCCCAAGGTCGGTCCGGCCCAGTATTTGCATTTTTATTTCTGTTTTCAGTCCTCTCTTTTACCCATTACTTCCCCATTGTTCCTACACTTAATCCCACATGTTTTAACACTAATTAAACCTCTTAATACACCCTAGTTCACTCCTTAACTCCTTACACAATTCTATACTAATTCACTCACATAATTTTCCAAGTTTCTTTTCAACACTCACCTAGCTTCTTCTCTAGTTGCATTATGCTACAGATTTTAACACTTACACTCCTCTTCTACATCTCCCTCTTCTATTGGCATTTCTAGCACCTCTAATACATTATAACCACACTAACTATCTCTCTCAACTTACCCTCTATCTTCCTCAATCAAAATCTGTTACAACCTACCTTATTCACCTAGTTTAAAATTCACTAAATGTTCTAATCCTATATAAATTTCGTCATAGTCTCCCCTATATTTTTACACTCTCACCACATTGTTTCAGTCATTTAAATGATCTACACCACCTGTTTATAGCCAACACATATGTACCCAATTCTCATACACAAATACTACACTAAAACAACATAAAAATTCCTGCACTCCACAATCCATTCCCATTCTGTTTTGATACGTTTTAAAATGTCTTTTAAAGGCTTAGAACATTTATATCCTCTTACACATTACACTACTAATACACTATCATTTACAATACCAATTTTAACTTCTAAAAATCTGTTACATACTCATTTACAAAGCTACACAAAGGAGAGTATAATTACCTTGTTCTCTTCTACTAGTTTCTCTTTCTCCTTCTTTCTTCTCTCTTTCCTTGCTCTTCCTCTTCCCACTGGTTGAGCAAACACAATTCCTCTAACACTACAACCCATTGATATACACATTTCAATACACCATTTTAATATTAAAACTAACCCTAACCATTATTCAAACTCTAATGTAGGTTTTAGGGTTTAGAAATTATTACCTTCCAAGAGTGCAAATGAAGCTTGGAGTGGCTCAAAAACAAGATTCCAACTCCACCAATGAGGCCAAAATCGGCTAGAACACAAGGAGTAACAAGAGCTTAGTTTCTAGATTTCGGTTTGCCCACAAGGGATAGAAAAAGATGGAGTTTTGAGAATATTTTTACCTCAAAAGGACAAGGAGAAGGAGGGCCTTCTAATGGTGGTGTTGAAGCTCCAAATGGGACATACCCAATAAAACGAAAATGCTCCTTTTCAATTTTTGGAAAGAGGGAAATGTTGCTCTTGAGGAGAGGATGACAATGGTGTAATTTTTACCATTTTTGGAGGAAGTTTAAGGGAGTAACAAGATGAGGGAAGTAGAGTTTTGTGAGTGGTTCTTCAAACCTCCATAGATGTCGCTGGGAAGGAGAAGAAAGAAAAGAGAGTGGAGGAGGAGATTCACGTGAGAGAGAGAGAGTGAAATGGAGGAGAGAGAGTAAAAGTGAGGTAGTGTAGTTACTTTAGTGTTTTTAATTGTTTTTGTCTTTAGCTAATAAGGGGAGAGTGTGAGAGAGTGTGAGGGGGGGGGGGGGAAATAAATCGGACCACTACCCACACACACTCATGTACATTTTATTTTCAATAGTGGACACATAAGTTTGGTCTATTTATATTTCTACCCCCCAACTTCCCGTTTTTGACAGTTTTTACTAATTTCTCGTTTTCTTGACTTTATTGGTCTAAAGCTTCACTAATATTTATTAATGATTATTTAGTTGACCAAAATTGTTACGAGTCTATTTGACCCGCTTAAAGACACGTTTTCCCGGTCACCTCGAAAAACGTGCTTTAAGGTTCGTTAGTGATTTTAATCCGTTTTAAGGATCCATTTTCTTCGGGATTTGTTCCCTTATGATCATTTAGACTTAATTAAGCTTCCAAAATTATTTATTAGCCTAATTAATCACTGTTTCTAATTACGGGGTATTTCAATCTACCCCCCTTAAGAAACTTTGCCCTCAAAGTTGCTCAAGGTTAATGGTTTAGTAAATCTACTCATTAGGCAAACCAATTGCCATAATGCATCTTACTACCACCTATGAGGTGTTTACTTCCTTCCACATTGCAAGCATACGCAATTCAAGTATCATACACAATGCACATACACAATCCAACATTTCCATACATACCATTCCACAATGCACAATACACCATTACAATTCGCAATACACATTACACAGATACATTACACATTACACATACATACATACACATACCAAGTTCACTTGCACTACACGTGCCATACAAAAGTCTATTATAACACCCACACACTAAGCAATGCTTACCCCGAAGCAATGCAAAAGCAAAAGGGCTCTACCCCCCTTAAAAGGGGTACGACCCGTACCCGTATTGCTAAATACTAGACTCTCTAGTCTATGAACAGCTGTGGGTACTTAGCCTTCATGGCATCTTCCAATTCCCATGTCGCTTCTTCGACATTATGGTTTGACCATAGGACCTTCACCATTCGTATAGACTTATGGCGAGTGTCTCTGGTCTTCCTATCGAGGATTCTCACTGGGGTTTCAACATATCTCATGTTTGGCTCAATGGATAAGTGCTCAGGCTCTAACACATGAGAAGGATCAGCAATATACTTCTTGAGTTGTGAGACATGAAATACATCATGGACACGCCCCAAGTCCTCAGGTAGTGCTAACCTGTAGGCTACGGATCCAACTCTTTTGGTGATAGTGTACGGCCCTACAAACTTTGGGCTTAGCTTGCCCTTCTGACCAAAACGGAAGACACCCTTCATAGGTGAAACTCACAAGAACACTTGGTCGCCCACGGCGAACTCAAGGTCGCGTTGTCTCACATCCTTATAGGAATTCTGTCTACCTTGGGCTGCCTTCATGTTAGCTCGAATTTGCTACACTTCAGCTTACACTTGCTCAAGATACTCCGGTCCTATTATGACCGCTTCACTTGACTCATCCCAACACAAGGGTGTACGGCAAGGTCTACCGTATAGAGCTTGGAAAGGCGACATCTTAATCGAGGCGTGATAACTATTATTATACGAGAACTCGATAAGATGAAGCTTATCTAACCAACTCCCCTGAAAGTCCAAGGCACATGCCCGAAGCATGTCCTCTAGTGTCTGGATGGTCCTTTCTGTCTGACCGTCGGTCTGAGGATGGAAGGCGGTACTCAACTTCAATTCTGTACCCAACGCTTCCCGTGTAGCTCTCCAGTATCTCGAGAAATCTGGTGTCGCGGTCAGATACTATAGTCTTTGGGACTCCGTGGTGTCTGATAATCTCCTTATCGAAAAGCTCAGCTAGCTTTACTACCTTCTAGGTGTCCTTCATCGGTATGAATCTGGCAACCTTGGTAAGGCGATCAACTACAACCCAGATCATGTTGAGTCCTCCCCTGGCAGGTGGGAGTCCTACAACAAAATCCATGGAGATATCATGAAATTTCCACTCCGGAACTGGCATCGATTGTACCATTCCCCGGTCTACGGTGTTCAAATTTTACCTTCTGGCATGTCAAGCATCTCAATACAAATTCCGTCACATCTGATTTCATTCCAGACCACCAGAAGTACCTCTTCATGTCTTTGTACATCTTGGAGGCTCCCGGATGGACTGACAATGTGGAACAGTGTGACTCTCGCAGGATGCGATCCCTTAGCTCAGCATTGCTTCGGGGGACGCATAGCCTGCCATTTAACTGAATCAAACCATCTTCATGTAGCTTGAAGTCATACTTCTTTTTCTCAAATGTACCATTCTCGATCTTGTGTCTGATTTCGGTTAGGTAAGGGTCGCTCAACTGAGCGTCTCGCACCTCGTCAACCAAGCTAGAAGAAGCGAGTAGCGAATGGAGCGAGTGTGCTCGACGGCTCAGGGCGTCGGCTACAATGTTTGCCTTCCCTTCCTTATATTGCAAGTTGATGTCATAATCTGAAAGAAATTCCATCCATCTTCTCTGTCTCAAATTCAGTTCTTTCTGTGTGAAGCAAGGACCCAAAGAGCCTACCAAGACTTTATAACATTCAATTATGATTTAATAAGGCTAATTAAGTCCTTAGGAGACTTTGGTAGACAATTAAACTAAACAAAACACAAACAAATACCTTAAAGCCAATATGGGCGAAAATGTGCTCTAAGCTTGGGATAAGTTTGGTTAAGATCTAATAAGCTTACCAAGACCTTATTTATATGTTAATGAACATATTAAATCAATTACTAAAGAAAACCAAGCTTGAAAACAAGTTAAAACACAAAATGTGCTTTAAGGAGCTTAAAGCACATTTTTGAAAAATTGTCTTGTAAATGGGTTTTGAGTGGCTAAATGTCCATCATTACTCTTTAATTAACATGTGTACTACTTAGTATCACATTACAAAGTCTAAATCAAGGAAATCAAAAATTTCACAAATATGTGCCTTAGTTTGTGAATAGTGCTCAAATAGTGCTAGTTTTGACTTAAGTCAACATAAGTCAATTATTTGGTCAACAAAGACCATAAATATCTCTAATATGTAAGGGGGCACGGTTTTGGTGGTGTGAGTCACCATACTTGGCCAGCCAACTAAGAAAAGTAAAAGAAAATAAAGTGAAGTTACTATTTGCTTTATAACATAAATATCTTCAAACTTTGCCTCTCTCCTCACCTTTCTTCATTTCCTCTTGTTCCCACCGTCATCTTCCTCCATTCTCCCAACCAAAACCGTTCATGGTGCAGCACCTCTCTTCTCCAACTTCAATTGCTCACCAAATGTTCATTAATGCTCCAAATCAAATTCTAAGACCATATTTGTCTTAGTTAGACCAAGATCTTCACTTCTATCTTTTCAAATCTTCAAGAACTCCATTTTGGTGCCATGAAGAATCTCCATTGAAGGGGGAAAAGCTCATCTTTATGCATATTGTTGTTCTCCTTTGTTTTGAGGTAATAAAGATCAAAGAAAATCCATGTTCCCTTCATTTTCTTATATGGCCGAAAATTCACCCTTTAATGGTGTATTTTCTTGTACTTCATTTAGCTTGAATGGATCTCCAATGGACTAGGAGGAGTCCTATCTTACTACTTATCCAAGCTCTCTTTCAAATTCTAAAGGTAAACATCAATTTTAGTGTTTTAAAACACTTCTTGTAATCTAGGGTTTATCCATGAGCTTAGGTATGATGCTTAATGCTCATTGCCCTTATTTATGTGTTGGTTAGTATGTGGACAAGTGATCAAGCTTCCTTGCCGGTTTTCAATTAAGAAAGAACAAAGAAAAACAAGTGGGAAGTCTTGAAAGTGAAGAGGTAAATAACTTAACCTAATGTAATTTTATGCCTTAAGAAAATGAGTTTATATTGCCTTGTAAAATAACCTAAGGAGCCAATGGGAGATGAGCTAGAAAACTATCCACAAGGTGGACTAAAAAGACATGGGAGCATTGTTGTGTGTATTTGCAGGTTGAAGGCATTTAAATGTAGGAAATTCAGTGTTTAAGGTTTATGCAATTTAAGGGCCTAAGTGCCAAGCAATTTAAGTTTATGCACTATATTGTGATGTAGTGTAGTTTAACGGTATAGTTGTGTAAAGAATATTTCTTGTGGAGATGAATCTCTAGATGGTTAAAGGAGGAAATTCAATATGTTTGTGTGTAAGGAATGTATATTAAGTGATTAAGTGTTCTTGGTTGTCTAAAGGTGAAAACCTAACTGTTTGGGTGTATGAATGTACTAGGGAACCTATGGCAAAATTTGGTGGGGCAAAACAAGAGTTTTAAGTGCTTTGGTGAAGTATTGTGACCTAGGTTGTACTAAGAATTGTTAAGTGTTAAATTGGTGAAAGAAAGTGAATTAAGGTGTTCTTAAGTGTTAAGATGCCTTGGACATAGTCTTAGAGGATTAGAGAGCTAATGGATGATTTCTAGATACACCAAGGTCATGGTGGAAATGTGGTTTGATCTTGTGCAAAGTTTGGTGAACAATGGAAATGTAATGCCTTGTGAAGGTTTAATTATGAACTTGTGGGAAAGACATGAGAAGTTTGTGTAAAGGGGATGGTTGTAGTGCAAATGATGCTTAAAGAGATGATTATAAGGTAGTGAGGGAACACTTTGGTTAGGTGAAGTTTTAGGCAAGAATACAAGTTACAAGTGTAAGAAAAAAATGTTCTAAGTGTTAAGGACTTAGTAAAAGTTGAGTAAAAGTTTAAGGAATTTTTGGGATGCTTAGAGAGGGTTTAAGTTTGCCCAAAAGATGTTAAAACATGTGGGAGAACATGTGTAAAACATAGGAAAAAATTGGGATGAATTTGGAGTTCAAAAAGAGGAGAAAAACACATTTGAAAATTGGTTCTGCAGTGGACCGCCCCTACGGACCGCCCCTGTGGGGAGGTCCTGTTGTCTTCTGCATGCGTTGGAGTTTCTGTTGTGGACCGACCCTGGGACCTCCCCAGTGGGGCGGTCCGGACCAGAACATAAAAAAAAATCCTTAAACTTAAGAAAGAGTATGAGTGGTAACACCCCAACTACATCCATACATTTAACAACACATTGCAGCGGAAACTTAACTCATCGCATTACTTATTCCAATGGTGTTACACGCCGTTAACCACCTACGTGGCTAACAAGGCTAATACATACACATTTGTATCGGTTGATGGACTAGATTCCCGAGCAACTACACAATACCCCTCATTCCATTTTCAACATTTATTATATACATACATTCCCACTGTACCGAGTATTTACAGACTACTGCCGATAACAATTTCGGTCTTACTACGCCTATCTTACTCACGCCATTTAAATGGCTACCCATGTACAAACATCTGCCCGTACTCTCGAACGGCTTTCAGCTCCTTGTACCTGAAATAGAAAGGAGAGAAAGGGTGGCCCCAAGGGGCTCAGCACCTTTGCTGGTATGGTAATCCCGCAGCCCACATGTACCGGGCCACGCAAAATTGTCGTCTTAGCATGCAGTTGATATATTTAAATCATGCATACAAGCCATAGACATACAAACACATAACATTTCGCCCCAATGGGCTCAACCTATAACCAACACAACCACACTTAACCGACCATCCAATGATTCCTTAAACCCTAGAGTGGCTCTCCTCAAAACGGAGCTACTCCTTAACGAACGACATGTACCCATTAATCGGGTTATCCTTAAACGCCTCTTGTCACAAACTGGGATTCATTTCCATGATCCACACATTCCATATCCTACAACATAACATTCAACACATACAAACCTTTCTTGTTTCGACGTACACATGAAACATTGCATTCATTTAAAACATCCAATATATATATATATATCATAGCATAGCAAGGGAATTTGCATAGCATAAACATTACATACACCATAAAATCGGTTCTCACAAGGAACCTTCCACCATAGTTAGTATACCAGGTGAGCCTAGGGATTTTTGCCAATCCCATGTTAAGCTCGTTACCATCCTCGTTACGTCCGGTTATATAGAACGGTTAACTTATACCCAAGGTGTGTCGGATATAGTAATCCCAAGCACACCGAAATAACATACGTATGCCCCTGCGGCCCGACGTGAGTCAGTAACTAGCTTTGGATAAGCTAAGGGAAGGTAGAAACCAAATTGGAATACCACCTATACATACACCAAGAGAGCCGAACCGGATAAGATAACGACTCCCGTCCATACACGCGTGGCCGGAACAACGGACTCCTCACCCCCATTAGTACATATACACTTAATAATAAGTAGTTAGGAGATCCAATTATGGAACCTACCACGTCCACACACCATACGGTATCATAACCGAGTTAAGCACACAAGGGAGGTTCACACACTTGCAACAACAACCATGTCCAACTAACTCACACATAGCCGTGGTTAGCACGTTCCAAGGTTTGGGTCGTTAACTCCGAATACCGGTCACTCATGTGTTCCTAGATTTGGTTAGCTAAGGTTTAACACATATTTGAGGTTAAAGGTATCGGAGGCCAAATTGCCACATAAATGAATTACTATAAACTCATTACATGTTTTAATATTACAAGGTGGCAAACACTCAGGAAAACATATTGGCATACAAGCCGGTGTAATCGGTAGGACACAGGTTGCAAGAAAACCATACCTGTCACCGGAGTCCACTTTACCACGTCCACTTAGTTCCTCGAGCGATTCTCGAACAATGAACATCACATATGTTTTTATTAACATCGGGGTTTGCTTGATTATTTAAGTCTCATGTTTAACTTCCCCGTTAACTTAGTTACAGACTTACATTTTTTAACGTTTACCTTCACATTTTGATACAACTTTCACCCTTGATTTCCATTTAAAACTCACCTAACATGTCCACAACAAACCTTATAACATCATTACCTATCAATCCCATCATTACATTTCATTCATAACCTTAAACCACATTTTTGGTCCGACCGGACTTGCGACCGGACTTGTCATGTCCGGTCGATTCCACAACACATTTCCGTCAAAAATTTTCTACTCCGACCGGACTTGTAAGTCGGTCCTATGTCCGGTCCATTCCAGAAAGTTTCCCCTTTGTAATTTAGCCGACCGGACTTGCCAAGTCCGGTCCTATGTCCGGTCCATTCCCGAAGCCAATTCTCACAGGGTAAACTGGGCCCGACCGAATGCAAGTCCGGGTCGCAGGTCCGGTCTGCCCCAGATCTTTGTTTCCTTTTTACAATCAACTCCAAACCTCACCCCATATATCCTAGTATACTCTAACCTCATTGGGCACTTCAAACACAGCTTAAGAGATCCTAAACACTCACAAAACTCTTTTTCTAATTCTTAAACCTTACTTATACTTCACAAAATTTCCAACACTGCAAGTTTCCTCCTAGCTTTCAAGTGGGGTTTCATCCTTAATAACTTTATACCAAAGTGTCCCCCCACCATCATAAATCATCCCAAGCATCTTCTCTTATAACCAATTCTCTTTCACAACCCTTAAATTCCTTTCTCAAAACCTTATCTATACCTTATTCCCACCTTGCATCACATAACCTAAACCTTAAACAACTCCCCAAGACTTAATACATCTCAAAACACACAGGGGATTCCTAGAACTTCAAGATAACACCTAAATCTTATAGCACTTAGAACACCTTAATGCTGGTCCTTCCTTAGTGAAGCATGTGTCCATTCCTAACCATTCCTAGGTTCACCCAAGTTATTTAAGCACTTAGAATTCCTATACATTTTACAATTTCGCCATGGGTTGTTAGCACATCATCATTCCAAAAATCATAGTTTTCACCATTAAGCACTCAAGAGCACCTAAATCCATCAAGAACATTATCACTCACAAAATTTCACCAAATTTACACTACATCACAATATAGTGCATAATTAAACTTGCTTGGCACTTAGGCCCTTAAATAACATGGCTCTTAGGCCCTTAAATTGCATAATCCTTAAACACTGAATTTCCCACATAAATAATGCCTTTGACCTGCAAATACATACACCAATACATATGTTCTTTTACTAGTCTCCTTGAGATCACTTTACTAGGTCATTCACCATTTGCTCTTTAGGTAGTTTTAACAAGCATTCTAAGCTTATTTCTCCTAAGGCATTAAACCACATTAAGATAGTATATTTACCTCTTTTCCTCCCAAATTTCTTTCTTGTTTCCTTACAAGACCGGTAAGGCATTTGGTTCCTTGCCAACAACTAAACAATATATCAACATTGAAATGAGTATAAAGCTTTAAGCTTTATCTCATTGTAAACCCTAGTTACATATATTGTTTTAACACATCAAGGTAATTGTTTTACCTTGAATGGAAAGAGAGCTTGAATGAGTATCAAGAGAGGACTCCTCCTAGCCCTTGGAAGATTTAAATGAAGCTAAAACAAGACAAGAGAAGACACCATTACAAGGTGAATTTTCGGCCATATACCAAAAGGAGAGGAAATGGAGTTTTCTTTGGTTTTTCCTTACCTTGAAGTAAAGGTGATCAACAAGGCATAAAATATTAGCTCAAGCCCCTTCCATGGAAGTTCTCCTTGGCACCAAAATGGTGGTTTTGAGGATTTGAAAGGACAAGGTTGTAGAGCTTGCTCCAACTAAGAGAACGGTAGTCTCGGAATCAAATTCGGAGCATGGAGTCATAAGTTACAAGTGAGGAAGGATGAGAATGGTATGGCTCTGTTGGAAACCGATGGAGAGAGGAGGAAGAAGGTGGCCACCGTGGGAAATGAAAGGAAGAAGAGAATGAGGAGATAAGTTTGCTTTTGTTAAGATATTTATCCTTATAAAGCAAATAGTATACTAATTAGTCATTCTTTCTTTTCTTAGTAAACTAACAAGGGTGGTGAGTCACAACATTAAAACCGGCCCCAAATAGTACCTAGGGGTACTTTAGACTTTATTAATCAATTGTCTCACTTATAACATTATATGTTACAAACTAGTTATAAAAATCACTATTCACCAAAAACAAGGCACATAGAAGTGAATTTTTGATTTCCCATTGATATAGCCACCCAAATGTGATACTATATAGTACACATGTTAATTAAAGAGTAATGATGGACATTTAGCCATTCAAAACTCATTTACAAGACAATTTTTCAAAAACGTGCTTTAAGACTCCTTAAAGCACATTTGCGTTTTTAACTTGTTTTCAAGCTTGGTTTTCTTTGGTAGTTGATTTAATATGTTCATTAACATATAAATAAGGCATAGGTATGACCATTAGGCCTTATACACATTATCCCAAGCTTAGAGCACATTTAGCCCATATTGACCTTAAGGTATTTATCTGTGTTTTGTTTGGTTTCATTGTCTACCAAAGTTTCCTAAGGACTTAATTAGCCTTATAAAGTCATAATTAAACATTATCAAGTCTTGGTAGGCTCTTTGGGTCCTAACCAAGTTCACTCCAAGCTTAGAGCATGTTTTTACTCAAACCGTGTCTTAGTGTTTTATTGTGTTTTACCATGGTTTAAATGTTTCATTTATGTTCCTAAGGCACTTTTTAGCCTTTAAATACCATAGTTTAACATTTACACAACATACCAAGGTTTGGGGTATTTCAATCTACCCCCCTTAAAAGAACTTCGTCCTCGAAGTTCACATTTCCTTGCATCACTAGATTAGAATACGGGAATTACTTATAACCATAAACTTCCATTACCAACCACCCTTTACATCCAACCTCGGACTTAATGGTCCGGGCAACATATCCACATTTCACATAAAATATCCTACTCACATGGTAACCTTGGACTTAATGGTCCGGGTACCTTCACCACACTTGCACTAACATAATATCCCTCAGACTCTTAGGTCTGGGTGACATAACCACATTTGGACTCGTAGGCCCGAGTAACACAACACATTTAGACTCATAGGTCTTGATAGCATACACTTTAGGAGATCACAGTCAGAATAACCTTTCTCACACATACCAAACAACATGTCATAGCATGTATATCATACAGAAATACCTTTTCCATCTCTCCATGGGTTCGAATCCCACGTTGAGTACATATACACAGTGATCCCGCAGAACCCGGTCGCGATGGACACTTTCTGGTCCCCGTTCCTTTGGGAGATCAAAACATTAACTTAATTTTTTAACATATGTACTTCTCATGTCACCGGTCCGAAGACAAAGGCTCATACGTCCTCAGCTCGTGAGCAAGTACTACAAAATATTCTTTACTAGGTTAAGTATAAGAAGATCTTTTATTCAAAATATTAATCGATTGTTTGAAACACCATTGAAAAATCCTTTTGAAAACACCACACAACTCCAAGTCCAATTTATGCTCCTTGTATCTTTCTTAACATGGTTATTGTAATCACTTATAGGGAGCTTCAAGAATCATCCAACACTGATGTGATCAGCATCGGTGTTGAACTATCTTTCCACCCCAATTTGTGTTCGGCTTCCCTTGATCTCATGATAATCAAGTTCACCTCCCACTTCATTTTCAACCAACAATTAATTCAAGCATATCCCATTTTCTATCTTTGAATCCTTCTAGTCATAATCATAACATCTCCAAGGGATAGAACTCCGTCTATCAATCATCATCCAAATCCAACTTAATTCAAGTTACCTAGGAAATTTAATTCTCACTAGGTTCTATGTCGGTCTTATAACCCTTCATAAATCACCACATTGTATACTTATATACATATATCTTTTTATCAAAATACAATACATGGTTTACATTTATGCACCGTCGGGGTTTTAGTTCCCCGGGAGTTTCTTTACTCCCTTCCACTTGTACTCTCACACACCATTGTTAACAAAATACACACTTCCCACAATGGTATTCGCATCTTCTGTGCACAATTACCATAATTTAACCACAAATAAATGCGTATGTTTATATAACACACGCGCCAACCATCATAACAAATCATTTGTGCTATGCACAACCCCGTTCACGTACACTTGTACGGTAAAACACACTAAGTGGTTTTGCGCTCTACCCCCCTTAAAAGGGATTACGCCCACGTAATCAATCACTGAGCATTAGCTTAAAATGTGTTGCCGTCGTGAAGTGTTTTAACTTCCACGCGGTCTGGTACACAATGCGTTTTGGTTAGAGGATTTTAACCATATTGGCGGTTTAATCCCTAAATCAAGAATTCTTATTAGAGTTTATCTAACTCATAACCGGTTCGGTCCTGGCCTGTGAGGCTTTAGGCATTGATGACTAGCCATCCATTCATATTCACAATATATATCCGGTACCTGACGCATGGGCTCACTGGCCTCTGTTGCGCAACCCTGATAATTATAGAGCTAGTTTGCCCCATTCGTTACTGTTACTGTATTGTACATCTCCAATGTGTTACCCTTATCTAGGTAACAATGGTTTCTCAACCGGCGCATGGTATTCTTACCCTGAGCGAATTCGGTGAGTTTCAATTTCCCATCCACTTCTCCAATAGCTTACCGCGTAAACTACTATGTAATTACAATGATGACTGACTTACTTCTACCGACTTATGTCGGTTGAGATTGAGCTACTATCTAATGTGTAGTGTCTCTCAGTTATTTCCCACACCTGGGGTATATCTCATACCGACCTTTGGTATTTAGTGTTACTGTAGTTATTTACTGTTAACATGTCTCCACCTTGGTTTTGTACATGTATTCTTTCATTCCTGCGGCCTTGCATTACCTATGCATCGGCATTATAGCTTATTCCTCCATAATTACCATGCTTCTGATTCCTAGCTATCCCACTTGATCATTACTGCGCAAGTGCAATACCAAAACACTCAGTCATACAGAGTGCAGAGGCGTAAACTCTTGACAGTAAATCTCTCATGCGATTGCGATAGGAATTTACACTGTGTTTTCTCGAAATTCTCACCACATAATACTTGTCACCGGCTTACTGCTCGGTCGTTTGCTATCACTTATGTTGTACCCCCACTGGGGTTAACTCATAACTCTGCTTACTCACCATTTATCATCTAACCATACTCACAACGGTCGCTTATTGCGCACCGTGTCCTTATCATATATAACATCAACTTATAGCATCCGCTATTATATTAGCTTCCGCCATTACACTGGGTTTATCTGGCCACTTATTGGCTGATTTTGATATATACTATATATTTTTTTGACCTTTATGTGTCTTGTGCGTGTTTACCATTTAGCTTCACACACCTATGGTGATTGCTATCAGACTTATCTTCCTCTGTGTACTCAATGGTACGAGTACTCCTTTCGTCATTTTGATTCAACATCCTGGGGTAATAACAACGTGGTCCATCCTCCACATATTTCTTGAACTTGATTCACATAACTACCGCTCCTGCGGTCTCACAATATCGAGAGGTATTCCCACTCTTAATGCAGTGGTTCGCTTACCACTTATACAACATAAACTTCTACAATCAATCAAATTTATATAACATATCTTGCTTATGGCTTATAAGCCTTATTTGCCTTGAGCTGGGCTCATTGTAGGCTGTCCACACATATGTACTGTCTGTACAACATTACATTTAGAGGTTGTAGTGGCCTCCATGACAAGGTCGTTGCATTCCGTTTCCTTTCATGGGATGTCCCTTAGGTTTGTCAGTCCGTCTCCTGACAACTTATGTCTAAACTGGGTGTTAATTTCAACCCTTGTGTTTCTGTCATGTCATTTTGTGCAACAATTATTGATGCGAACACCCTTCAAGGAATTTCCCTGGGTGTTGTTATCATATGCCATTACATCTGGTTCACAATTATTGGTACATCTAGTTAGCCACGCCTTTTTGCGTTCTTATCCGGTTACTATCTTCTTCTGTGAAGATCAACATTTCCTGATAGTGCAGGTACTCATTCTGGGATCTTCATCCCGTCCATTGCTCATTAATGTGTCCACATTAGGCATCTGCCTTTCCCTACTTTCCAGCTATCATGTTTATCCCTGGGGATCCTCAAGTCATATAAGCTGTCTTTACATTCAGTTAGTGCACTTCGCACCTCCTGACTCTTAAACATTTCCTTGAAAGGAATTCACTAATTCCTTTAGTTTCGTTAACTTAACTGAGTTCCTTGACTTCAAGCATTCCTTATATTTCCTAGCTCCTGTTTGATTTATACTGCTGACCGTAGACGGAGTCGACTACTTCCCGTGTTCTGGACTCTACTCGTATACATATATGGGGTATCATACTGATACATTACTACTTGCCCAACTAACCTATAAGTAGGTCTGTCAGGCCCACATGCTCCTATCGGAGTGCGGTCGTCCCACAACACAGCTGGTACGCTCGTAGTGTCCGTCACACGCCTAGGTGAAGTATTCTGTCGTCAACTCCCTTATATTGTCCCCTGACAATATGCGCCCCGTGCTTCCCGAACTTAATCGAGGGAAAGTTTATCCACTGTTGTATCTTATCATTTGACCTTGGTTTTACTGGATTGGTTTAAAAGAAGGTTGGAACGAAGTGTTGGTTTGAAAGAAAATCTGGTTTGAAAAGAAAAGGGTTTGTGAAAATTAGCTTTGAAAGAAAAATTTCCATGGTTTCACAACATCTTCTTACCTTAGCCAAGTCTAGCTTCTTGCTGACTGGTGTGTTTCCAATTACAGAGGTTAGGCTAACAGGCCCTTCCACTGTTATGACATTCACATTTAACTTTATTGTACTTTTCCAAGTATTTTGTAGTGGTTATGAATTTCCCGAACAGCCCTGTTATAGTAGCACTTGCTATGGCAAGTGCGCCATGCTAACTGGCTATCGGTTTGACACATACCGATTGTGGTATTGTTTTGACCCATATTGTCATCAGTGGCCTTGTTGGCCCTCACTGATCTTACTGCCTTGATAGATACTCCTCTAGGTGACTTCTCACTGCTTCCACGTGATATTCATTAACTAGGGTGTTTCCCATTCTGGGAGACCCCTTTTTCTTAGTATTGTATTCTCCTTGTATCCCGTTCCACGTATTTGGGCACTACGTTGTAGTTCCCTTTTTGGTTGGTATACCGTTGGTGTATTATTTATCAACTGTGGTTCCGTAGACTCTTGTCTCGGGTTCCATTAATCCACTTCTTGCTTGTTGCACGATCGGTGCGTTGCAAGCTGGTTATTCTCGACTGCTCTGCATGTCGACCCAGGTTGCTGGAAATTCTATTCTTCTATACACAAGATTCTTCATTCTTCACTATTAAATGCGGTTAACATTGTCCAGACGGAGACCGTCTCCGGAATTCCCAGTTTTCGGGATCTACCGTATGACAGGTTCCCCGTACCCTAAGGGTATTTAATAACAGCCAGATCGGGTATTCCCGAGTATGAGAGTGGACTCCCATCTCTCTGGCGTTGTTGTCCAAGTTATAAAACAGGGGTTGTGGAGGGTGGGATGGATATAGTAGGTTTCCAGTATTCACTGGTAGTTCCTTACTAGCGTATCTCTCACGCTATCACTCAACCCTTAACCCAAAGTACTTAAATCCTAACTCGGTATTCCCTAAGCTCGGTAATTCAGTCATCAGAGCGATACTTCGCTCTGATACCACTTTTTGTAACACCCCAACTACATCCATACATTTAACAACACATTGCAGCGGAAACTTAACTCATCGCATTACTTATTCCAATGGTGTTACACGCCGTTAACCACCTACGTGGCTAACAAGGCTAATACATACACATTTGTATCGGTCTGATGGACTAGATTCCCGAGCAACTACACAATACCTTCCTCATTCCATTTTCAACATTTATTATATACATACATTCCCACTGTACCGAGTATTTACAGACTACTGCCGATAACAATTTCGGTCTTACTACGCCTATCTTACTCACGCCATTTAAATGGCTACCCATGTACAAACATCTGCCCCGTCCTACTCTCGAACGGCTTTCAGCTCCTTGTACCTGAAATAGAAAAGGAGAGAAAGGGTGGCCCCCAAGGGGCTCAGCACCTTTGCTGGTATGGTAATCCCGCAGCCCACATGCTACCGGGCCACGCACAACTAATTGTCGTCTTAGCATGCAGTTGATTATATTTAAATCATGCATACAAGCCATAGACATACAACACATAACATTTCGCCCCAATGGGCTCAACCTATAACCAACACAACCACACTTAACCGACCATCCAATGATTCCTTAAACCCTAGAGTGGCTCTCCTCAAAACGGAGCTACTTCCTTAACGAACGACATGTACCCATTAATCGGGTTATCCTTTAAACGCCTCTTGTCACAAACTGGGATTCATTTCCATGATCCACACATTCCATATCCTACAACATAACTCATTCCACACATAACAAACCTTTCTTGTTTCGACGTACACATGACAACATTGCATTCATTTAAAACATCCAATATATATATATATATATATCATAGCATAGCAAGGGAATTTGCATAGCATTATAACATTACATACACCATAAAATCGGTTCTCACAAGGAACCTTCCACCATAGTTAGTATACCAGGTGAGCCTAGGGATTTTTGCCAATCCCATGTTAAGCTCGTTACCATCCTCGTTACCGTCCGGTTATATAGAACGGTTAACTTATACCCAAGGTGTGTCGGATATAGTAATCCCAAGCACACCGAAATAACATACGTATGCCCCTGCGGCCCGACGTGAGTCAGTAACTAGCTTTGGATAAGCTAAGGGAAGGTAGAAACCAAATTGGAATACCACCTATACATACACCAAGAGAGCCGAACCGGATAAGATAACGACTCCCGTCCATCACACGCGTGGCCGGAACAACCGGACTCCTCACCCCCCATTAGTACATATACACTTAATAATAAGTAGTTAGAGATCCATTATGGAACCTACCACGTCCACACACCATACGGTATCATAACCGAGTTAAGCACACAAGGGAGGTTCACACACTTGCATACAACAACCATGTCCAACTAACTCACACATAGCCGTGGTTAGCACGTTCCCAAGGTTTGGGTCGTTAACTCCGAATACCGGTCACTCATGTGTTCCTAGATTTGGTTAGCTAAGGTTTAACACATATTTGAGGTTAAATGGTATCGGAGGCCAAATTCGCCACATAAATGAATTACTATAAACTCATTACATGTTTTAATCTTACAAGGTGGCAAACACTCAGGAAAACATATTGGCATACAAGCCGGTGTAATCCGGTAGGACACAGGTTGCAAGAAAACCATACCTGTCACCGGAGTCCACTTTACCACGTCCACTTATGTTCCTCGAGCGATTCTCGAACAACTGTTAACATCACATGTGTTTTTATTAACATCGGGGTTTGCTTGATTATTTAATGTCTCATGTTTAACTTTCCCCGTTAACTTAGTTACATGACTTTACATTTTTAACTTGTTTTACCTTCACATTTTGATACAACTTTTCACCCACTTGATTTCCATTTAAAACTCACCTAACATGTCCACAACAACCTTATAACATCATTACCTATCAATCCCCATCATTACTTTCATTTCATAACCTTAAACCACATTTTTGGTCCGACCGGACTTGCCGACCGGACTTGTCCATGTCCGGTCGATTCCAGAACACATTTCCGTCAAAAATTTTCTACTCCGACCGGACTTGTAAGTCCGGTCCTATGTCCGGTCCATTCCAGAAAGTTTCTCCCCTTTGTAAATTTAGCCCGACCGGACTTGCCAAGTCCGGTCCTATGTCCGGTCCATTCCCGAAGCCAATTCTCACAGGGTAAACTGGGCCCGACCGAACTTGCAAGTCCGGTCGCAGGTCCGGTCTGCCCCAGATCTTTGTTTTCCTTTTTACAATCAACTCCAAACCTCACCCCATATATCCTAGTATACTCTAACCTCATTTGGGCACTTCAAACACAGCTTAAGATATCCTTAAACACTCACAAAACTCTTTTTCTAATTCCTTAAACCTTTACTTATATCTTCAAAATTTCCAACACTTGCAATGTTTCCTCCTAGCTTTTCAAGTGGTGTTTCATCCTTAATAACCTTTATACCAAAGTGTCCCCCCACCATCATAACATCATCTCCCAAGCATCTTCTCTACTAAACCAAATCTCTTTCACAACTCCTTAAATTCCTTTCTCAAAACCTTATCTATACCTTATTCCCACCTTGCACATCACATAACCTAAACCTTAAACAAACTCCTCCAAGACTTTAATACATTCTCAAAACACACATGGGATTCCTAGAACTTCCAAGATAACACCTAAATCCTTATAGCACCTTAGAACACCTTAATGCATGTGTCCTTCCTTAGTGAAGCATGTGTCCATTCCTAACCATTCCTAGTTCACCCAAGTTCATTTAAGCACTTAGAATTCCTTATACATTTTACAAATTTCGCCATGGGTTCTCTTAGCACATCATCATTCCAAAACTCATAGTTTTCACCATTAAGCACTCAAGAGCACCTAAATCCATCAAGAACATTATCACTCACAAAATTTCACAAATTTACACTATCACAATATAGTGCATAATTAAACTTGCTTGGCACTTAGGCCCTTAAATAACATGGCTCTTAGGCCCTTAAATTGCATAATCCTTAAACACTGAATTTCCCACATAAATAATGCCTTTGACCTGCAAATACATACACCAATACATATGTTCTTTTACTAGTCTCCTTGAGATCACTTTACTAGGTCATTCACCATTTGCTCTTTAGGTAGTTTTAACAAGCATTCTAAGCTTATTTCTCCTAAGGCATTAAACCACATTAAGATAGTATATTTACCTCTTTTCCTCCCAAATTTCTTTCTTGTTTCCTTACAAGACCGGTAAGGCATTTGGTTCCTTGCCAACAACTAAACAATATATCAACATTGAAATGAGTATATAAGCTTTAAGCTTTATCTCATTGTAAACCCTAGTTACATATATTGTTTTAACACATCAAGGTAATTGTTTTACCTTTGAATGGAAAGAGAGCTTGAATGAGTATCAAGAGAGGACTCCTCCTAGCCCTTGGAAGATTTAAATGAAGCTAAAACAAGACAAGAGAAGACACCATTACAAGGTGAATTTTCGGCCATATACCAAAAGGAGAGGAAATGGAGTTTTCTTTGGTTTTTCCTTACCTTGAAGTAAAGGTGATCAACAAGGCATAAAAATATTAGCTCAAGCCCCTTCCATGGAAGTTCTCCTTGGCACCAAAATGGTGGTTTTGAGGATTTGAAAGGACAAGGTTGTAGAGCTTGCTCCAACTAAGAGAACGGTAGTCTCGGAATCAAATTCGGAGCATGGAGTCATAAGTTACAAGTGAGGAAGGATGAGAATGGTATGGCTCTGTTGGAAACCGATGGAGAGAGGAGGAAGAAGGTGGCCACCGTGGGAAATGAAAGGAAGAAGAGAATGAGGAGATAAGTTTGCTTTTGTTAAGATATTTATCCTTATAAAGCAAATAGTATACTAATTAGTCATTCTTTCTTTTCTTAGTAAACTAACAAGGGTGGTGAGTCACAACACCTTAAAAACCGGCCCCAAATAGTACCTAGGGGTACTTTAGACTTTATTAATCAATTGTCTCACTTATAACATTATATGTTACAAACTAGTTATAAAAATCACTATTCACCAAAAACAAGGCACATAGAAGTGAAATTTTTGATTTCCCATTGATATAGCCACCCAAATGTGATACTATATAGTACACATGTTAATTAAAGAGTAATGATGGACATTTAGCCATTCAAAACTCATTTACAAGACAATTTTTCAAAAACGCTTTAAGACTCCTTAAAGCACATTTTGCGTTTTAACTTGTTTTCAAGCTTGGTTTTCTTTGGTAGTTGATTTAATATGTTCATTAACATATAAATAAGGCATAGGTATGACCATTAGGCCTTATACACATTTATCCCAAGCTTAGAGCACATTTTAGCCCATATTGACCTTAAGGTATTTATCTGTGTTTTGTTTGGTTTCATTGTCTACCAAAGTTTCCTAAGGACTTAATTAGCCTTATAAAGTCATAATTAAACATTATCAAGTCTTGGTAGGCTCTTTGGGTCCTAACCAAGTTCACTCCAAGCTTAGAGCATGTTTTTACTCAAACCGTGTCTTAGTGTTTTATTGTGTTTTACCATGGTTTAAATGTTTCATTTATGTTCCTAAGGCACTTTTTAGCCTTTAAATACCATAGTTTAACATTTACACAACATACCAAGGTTTGGGGTATTTCAGAGTGTTATGTAGTGGACCCTAGTATGTATAATAAAGATAAATGAGTGTAAGATTAAGGATAAAACACATCATGAAAACATGTAAACACTTAGCAAATTATAAGTTGAGTAAGTTAATTAACCGACATTATTAAACTATGTATAGGAGTTGCCTACGGTGGAAACCAATCGAAGCAGGGACCAGGTATGGTTTTCTTGCAACCTGTGTCCTACCGGATTACACCGGCTTGTATGCCAATGTGTTTTTCTGAATGTTTGCCACCTTATAAGATAAAAATATGTAATGAGTTTATAGTAATTATATATGTGGCGTGTCTAGTTCCGATACCGTTTAGCTTTAAATATGTGCTAAACTTAACTAACCGACTCTAGGATTTTATAGTAGATCGGTATTCGGATTTAACGACCCAAACCATGGGAATGTTCTAACCACGGCTATGCGTGTGTTAGTTATGTGTTGTTTGTGTGGGTGTAAGTATGTTCACTACCCTGTGTGTGTCTAACTAGACCTGACCACCTATTTGTGAATTAATGTAGTAAGTCCAATAATGAGACTTCTAACAAGTGCTAACCGGGGAGTGAGGAGTCCGGTAGTTCCGGCCACGCGTGTGAGTATAGGGGTCATTGTCATATCAGGTTCGATCCTCTCCGTATGTTATGGTTGTTTTCCATTTTGGTTCTCAACCTTCCTTTAGCTTAACCAAAGCTATTTTACTGACTCACGTCGGGCCACAGGGCATACTATGTTTGTTCGGTGTGTGGATCACTATATCCGACGCACCTTGGGATTAAGTTATTCATTCATTTAACAGGATGGTAATGAGTTATGTAACGAGCTTAGCATGAGTTTGGCAACATTCTCTAGGTTCTCCAAGTGAACTAATTATTTTTGGGTCGGTTCCTATGAGAACCGTTCCCGTTATGTTATGTGTTGTAATGTGATGCAAATATTATTGCGATTTTATGTAAGATGGATGTCAATATGTGGGTATAGGTTGTTGTTGTGAAGTATGTGGATCATGGATATGAATCCCAGTTTAATAGAAGACGTTTTGGAGAATAACCCGGCTAGTGGGTAAGTGTCGTCTATTAAGGAAATAGCTCCAATAGAGGAGAAACCCTCCAGGGTAAAAGGACACAATGAGTGTTCTAATGAGTAAAGATGTGTTGACGTTTTATTGAGCCCATTGTTATGGGTATGTAACGTGTTATGGTTTACAGTTAACATGCATGATTAAATATAATCAAGCATGCTTAGACGACAATTAGTTGTGCGTGGGCCAGTAGCATGCGGGCTGCGGGATTACCATACCAGCAAAGGTGCTGAGCCCTTGGGGGCCACCCTTTCTTCCAATTCTATTTCAGGTACAAGGAGCTGGAGACGTCCGAGAGTAGGAGGGGTAGTTGATTCTACAGGGTAGCTAATGAGTTATTTAAGTATTGTAGGTGTAGTAAGACCAAAGTTGTTGTCGGCATTTAGTTTGTAAATACTCGGTACAGTTGGAATGTAAATGTATGATGAATGTTGGTAATGGAAAGAGATTGTAATGTGTAGTTGCTCGGGAATCTGGTCCATCAGACCGATACAATGTTATGTATTAGCCTTGTTAGCTACGTGAGTGGCAAACGGCGTGTAACACCAACGAGTAAGTAATGTGATGAAGTATGTTTCCGCTGCAAATGGTTATTAAGTGTATTGTTGTAGTTGGGGTGTTACACCTGGGGTTAACAATTCGTAAGATAGCGAGGTTGGGATGTATGTCTCAAAGGAATTAAAAATGCCATTCATTCATCCAATGATTCTTACATACAATCACCATAATTACATCAATATTGCCTAAACGTCAAATTTAACCGTCTGGGTTTCAAATGGGTAGTATTTACTAAGGTTGATGGGTTAGTGTTCAACTTAATGCTCTTAATCCCGTGGTACACTTGAAATACCCCTAACCTTTAAATAATGAAATAAAGGGAAATATATATTATTTGGGGGATTATTAAACCCCGAGAAAAGTATATAAACAGTTAGGCGCAAAAAACGCACCTAAACTCCTTAAGGTCATAAATGAGCGTTAAGCTGGACCTTAAGCAAATAAAGTTACATAACCTATGAACATCATATGAAGTTAATCAAGGATCATTATATGACCCTTAGAACAAAGGACCTCATCTAAAACTGAGTAAAAATACAAAATGCCCGGGAGTTCCCTTAAAGGCCCTTAAGGCCCGAAAGTCCCGGAAATATTTTATAAGATAAAATAAAGCATTACACTTCATTCCAAATTCACCATAACACTTTATTAAACATATAAGATGAATTCCTCATGATAAATTCTCAGTTAAAGACAAAGCGCTCGGAGGTTCCGGAAGGAGGCCCCATAAACCCCCGGGAATGCCCCGGAGAGGTGCCGAGGTGGCACAAACTCCAATATAAATCATTCTTAGAGTTCCTATCATCAATATTCACCATTCTAAAGAGAACTCTTGAGCTACTTTTTCAAAAATAAACAAAGTGCTCGAGAGAATTTCTTAACGCTCCTTTTTACCCCGGGAGTGTCCCGGTAGCCCGGATTTTGTGTCTTGAGTTGATATAACCCCATATAACTCAATGTAACACCTTAAAATATTATTATTGATTATAAAAAATGTTTATAAACACTTGGAACTCATAGCGACTACTTATTTTCCAAAATAAACTTAAAGAACAAAAACGCACCTTCGGGTGTCAAAAAAACGCATTCTACGCCATTGCCTTGGTTTTGAAGAACCACGAGGTGATAACCTTAAAAGGGGATAAATTTAGAATCTAAATCAATTAATTCCAGTGCTAAACTCATAGCACAAACAGGGCCAATTTTCAGATAAAAAAGGTACCATAAATCAACATTTTTACCTTAGAACTTTCATCTTTTACTTAGTATAAATGTACCAAATAAATCTGGAACCATATACATGTTATAATATGGTCTTAATAAAAATATAGTGTGACAGGATCAAATTAAAAATCAGACCCATATGCTCTATAATGGGCGCCATTAGAGTGTTTTGACTAGGATTTTAGCAAAAAAGTTATGTCTATGGATGGTGACTCATCTTATCATGTACCATATGATATTATATCATGAGAAACTCAGTCAAGGAAGGCTCCCTTACCGTATGACCTGCAATAAAAGAACAAAGAGAATAAGTTAGGAAATCAAGTTGCTTCCTACAGCCTGTGCTGCCGATTTTATGCAAGAACAAGGGGGATTGATTGTTGTCTACTTAGTCAAATAAAACAGCCACCTAACTAAGCATGAATTCGTGTCTAAAATAAACAAAAAATCAAATGGCTAGCTACAACCCATATTACCGAAATCAACAAGGAAAAATGAGGTTTGATTGCCTTATAAAATTCAAAGTAGAATACCTTACCTAGGCATGTGCTAATGTCTTCAATTGTCAAAATAATCAGTTGCCTATACAGCCATATTACCGAGAGCACGCAAGAGGGAAACAAGGAGAAAACAATATTTAAATTGCTAAAGCATTACCTTGCCTACCTTGTCTTTGTCTTCTAGTTTCAATTATCAATCAAAGCCTTCATTATTCCCTACCAATCAGCCGAAAGTCTAGCATGAAATAAGAGCATTTTCTTGAGCCAAACAATCAAACAATAAACAAAGGAAAGATTAGTCAATTTGACAATTATTGTGTCAAAATAATTCTACCCTTGCCAAGCCTTATTTCCTTACGTGAGTTAGCAAAATCTTTTGCTCCTCACTCCACTGAATTGGTAAGCCTCTCAACTCTCTCTTTTCTCTCTTCATTTGCTAGTTAATTCTTTAGAGCTTCCAAGCTCCATTAATGGTGTTTTAAGCTCTAACATCATTTCTATGTAAATTCCTAGTTAAATATCCTAAGTCTTGAAGCAAGAATCATCCTAGCGTCTCTACAAGTTTTTGCCAAGGTTAGATACTCCAAGGAGGTACTTAGATTCAACAACAACACAAGGAACAACAAGATCAAGTTAATGTATATTTTCATGTTGAAAAATCCTAAATAAATTACTTAAGCTATTACCGAAAATTATAAGCCTCTAAACTTATATTCTCTTCATTATTTCTTGAAGGAAACTTGGATCTACAATCATCCCAAGGTGTACCGAAAATACCTTGCTAAATATCTAAGGTAAACTCTTGTAAAACTACTCCAAATCTTACTTTTAAATCCTTGTTAGAAGTCTAACAATTGGATCTCCTAAAACTATATGTGGAGGCCAAAAGTTCTTCATCAAAATAGCATTGGAAGAGCTTGGAATTCAAGGAGAAATCAAGTACAAGAATTATCTTGATTTAAGGAGTAAGTTTCTATAATTGAGGTTTATTAAGTTTAAGTTTGATTTAAGCTTCAAACTTTGGTATAAAAATTATGTATAAGCCTTAGTAATATTAAGGCCGAAAATATTGAGTTATAATATCAAGAAAAATAATTTATAACATATAAGGTAAGGTTATTACCTTAAGGTATAAAATTGTGTCACAAAATAATTATTTATGATACATACATATATATATATATAGGCCGAAATATCTAAGAGTTAAATGCTCTATTTTGGGTTTATAATCATCCTAAGTCATTAGCATAATTTTTAGAAGTGTTATATGGCTTATATACATTTATATGTACATATTATAAAGTTTAAATCAAGTTTTAAAACTATACGGTAAAGATATATTAAAGCCGAGAATGAAATGTATTATATAGAGATTTTTGAAGTGTATAAGTATATTAGCTTATATTATAAATTTTGGGAATATTCCAAATAGCTACAAGTATTAAATGGCTAGTTTAATAAGTTATGTGGCTAAAATGTGAATTTTGAAAAGTTTGGTGTATTAAAAATAAAAGCCGAGAGCTTAAGGGTCCATTTGGTATATTTATGATATAATATAAGGTAGGAATTAGTATTATGAATTTTGGTGAATTAAACAAGTGTTTAAGTAATAAAATAACATTTTATAAAGTTTTGGGGCTATTTTGTAATTATTGGAAAGTTTAGAGGTGAAACCGAATTATATATGATTTTATGGGTACATTAAAGTATTAACTATGAAATTAAGTCTTGGTCAAAGTGTTGACCAAAAACTTTGGGTTAAAATGATTTATGACATAAAATATTATGTTTATAAAAGTTTTGGGGTGAATATGTAAATTATAAAAGTTTAAATGGAAAACCGAAAATTAATTGGGGAGAATATGCAAATTATAGAAATATAAGTGTTCATTTCGATATTTAGGAAAATTGAATATTAAAACTATAGTTTATAAGTTAATATGTAACTTATATTAAGTTTTGGGGTTAAATTGTGAATATAAGAGAATTATGTGTTAAGACCGAAAATAATTGTGGTCATCTGTTAATTTATAAATTAATATATTTGTTTTGCAATTTCCGAGAGTTAATATAGATAATTAGTAAATTATAAAAGTTATATGGTTATTTGGTAATTTATAAAAGTTAAGGTGTTCAACTTGTAATTACCGAATTTATAAGGTTAGTTTTGTAATTTAATAAAGAAAGGAGTTAAAACTAAGTAATGTGGTATATTATAAAGTATAATGTAAAGTTTATAAAATAAAGGTGGTTATAATAAAAATAACCAAATTGTATAATATAAAGAATAAGTGGAAACAATTATGAGTATATAATTAAAGAAATAGAAATATACGACAAGGTAGAAATTCATTATCACATGTGGTTACCACATAAAATAACGAACTGATGAACTACCTAGAACCAATGTAAAATAAAAGGGGGAAATAAAGAACATACGGGGTTAGTATACTACGAGTATTAGTTCTACAATGACAGTACTGTAATATTTAGTGAACAGTTGTATTAATATTACCTGGTATTGCATGTAAATATAACAACGTACGGGGAGAAACTGGTAAGGCGTGAACTGTCAAGCTAGCGAGTTACACGGTAAACGGTATGTTAATTGTGTGGTCTGAATGTCCTAAGGATTTTCCTGAGGTCCAGACGTTGTGTGTTTAAATTGTTAAGAGCGATATCTGTGATATATGTATATGATATTGTATATTGTATTGCTCGACACCACTGCGTTTTATTTTGCGTGAATGTCTTATGACTGGAAGTTTATATGTCTAAACTGGAGCAAGACTAACTGACCTTTAGGAATTTTGAGATCCTAACTGATGGTCAACTGTTATAGTCTTAACTCAAGGATTGATTATTGAATCACTGACTAAAGGGCTAACTTATAAAGAGAGGAATCCAGACTGTTTCGACTTTCTGGTTGCGCATCGTGATCACTACGAGAGAGTTCTATGGAGAGTCACTCAAGGGAATCCATTGTCCACATTCGATGATGGCGGAGGGCAGTATCGTTGGTGCACACGTTCGACCGGATCGGTCAAAATATTTATCCAGGGCCATAAGGTCAGCTAGTAACGGTTCCATTGGAACCCAGGGGACTACTGTCCATTATTAAGTTATTAAGGGTTGTCTTAACATGACGCCTGAGGTGGAATTTATCTAGAAAAGTTTAAGTGGCTGGTTATAAGGGTCTTGTGACCTACTAACAAGTACAGTTAATTAATACGCGTATCTTGTTTGGTTATTGTTATGGATTATTGGTGTGTGATTATCTGGTTGTTGTGTATTATTGTGATGATATTGACAGGTGAACTATTGTGTGTTTATTTAACATTACAGTTATTACTATTGTTGTAAAATGGATTATCATGTAATGAATCTAATATCGAGATGGCTAAACGACTTAAGGAATCTAGATGACTTAGGACTACATTTAGCATACCAGCATTTCGATTGCTGAGTCCTTCAATGGGCAAAACATTTCAGGTTACTGAAGAAGACACAAGCCGGAGTGCGGGTTACAGGGTAGCTGATGTGTTCTCAAGAAACACTTTTAAGTTTATTAATGTTTTGTATTAAGGAGTTTGTTGTATTTGGTTAGTTGCTCATTTGGTTTGGATTTAGTTGTAATATTAAGAGTGCTCAGTATCTTGTTCATCACAGCGTGAGGAGTTGAAGTTATTGGAGGGAGTAAGGATGCCTTGTTACTCACAAGGGTGAGTAACGGCATGTAACACCAAGGAAGGATAGATAGTTTTATTTTCCGCTGCGAACGTTATTATTTATGCTACGACTTGTGACGTTATTACAGGTCTAGGATTAGGGGTGTTACAAAAAGTGGTATTAGAGCGTAGTTACGCTCTGATGAAAAGATACTAAGTCAAGAACAGTGAGCATAGGACATATGGGATACGGGAACGTCTGTGAGGATTCGTGACTGAGAAAGAAAAAATTCTAGGAATATCTTTATTGCTAGTAGTTAGCTTTCTTACATGTTTATGATTGTGTATGTGAAAACGGCGTAGCAACTGAGTAGTAATAATAGTATACTATACTATAGATGTCAAGAGCTAGAAGACCATGTGGAGGCAACAGCGGATGTGGTGGCAAGACACCGGCGGATGTTCCAGAAGTACCAGGCCTAGCAGCGGCCATGGCATCCTTCGCGCAGCAGCTAGGAGCTCAACTTGCGGGAGCCATACCCCACCCGCCGCAGCCCAGAGAAACCAACTGGTTGAAGAGCATTGCAGACGCGAGAGTGCCAACATATTCAGGGGAACCCGACCCCGCCGCACTGGAGAAATTCATAGTAGAGCACCAGAAGGCCTTCAAAGCTGTGAGAGTTCCTGAAGACCAGAAGGTCGACATAGCTACGTACAACCTGAAGGACGCGGCTGATATTTGGTGGCGGTCTGTCGAGGGCCACCATGGGCTATACCAAACTTTGGATGGATAGCGTTTGTGGAAGTGTTACGGGAGAAGTACTACCCCGAACACTTGAAGCAGAGGAAGAGGCAGGAATTTAGAGCCTAATCCAGGGGAGTCAAACAGTTGACCAGTACTACGCACGATTTATCAGCCTGCTAGATTACATACCAGGGGTCGACTACTCCGACACCGTGAAGATTCAAAAGTTTAGGGGAGGTCTGCAATTTTGCATCCAGGGCGCCATAGGAGCAATACGTTTCGCTACCTTACAAGAATGCTATGACGCAGCATCAGCAACGGAGTTAATGCTTCAGTCCAGGGAGAGGCTCAGGGAAAGAAGAGGAAGAATACTGACGGAGAAGATGAGGGAGCAACATCTGACGGTTACTACAAGAAGGGGAAGTAAGAAACCTATGATTGAGAACGAGTTGCCATTATTTACCTATATTTGGAATTGGTCACTAAACCTAAAACCTTTAGCAGGAAATTCTTTGATAAGAAGAAGGGGCGGAAGGACTTCCATGGTCAGAAGACGAAGGAGTACGTCCCTCGTCTGACCGGCCCAGCCATTGATGCTCAGCCACTTAGATCTGCACCACCTAAGGGTAAGGATACCCACCTCTCACTTAACCAAAATATGTATTAGCTGTACCTTTACTAAAACATGTTGGATAACAATAGGCAATAAGCCAACCCATCGCTACTACTACTGTAAGCGTTGTGGAAATGATCACCCAGGCGTAGACTGCGCAGGCTGGAAGGTGGAGTGTTGTTATTGCAAGAAAGAAGGCCATAGGGAGTATGAGTGCTTTTCCAACCCAGGGAGCCGAGTATACAAGGGATCTAGAGGTGCACAGAGAACACCAGCTATAGAGGCGGGCGGACCAAGAGGAGGCCAGGTGCCGCAAAACAACACCTATACTAGAGGACCGGCAGGACAGCCATCCTCATCCGGTAGTCAGAAGGGAAAGGAGATAGCTCCAGGGAGAAACACCCTGTACGCAATGGGAACTTCAGGCGCTGAGGCTAGCGCTCAGCCGAAACCAGTAAGCCTAGAACTTAAACCAAAAGCATGATACATGAATGTGTGTTTATAGTTACCAGTCGATGAGACTTGTATGTTTTTTAGTGTGAAATAACATTTAGAGAGACCTAACTTAGGAAACCTCTCACCTAATAGGGTACTTCGACATTTGTTTTCCCTTACCTATGAGACCGAGATCACCTGAGCCTATGAGCAAGGGTCGGGAATATCTAGAGGCATAGTGCCAAGTACTTCGACCCGGCATGATCTTACTCAAGCAGTACTTAACTATAAATGAACAAATAGCTAATGTAAATGAATGTAGAACTTTGGGAATAGGCCCTAGAGGATTTTACACTCTAGGATATGCAAGGGGATTAAAACTTAAATTATATATGATGTGTATGGGTAAGGATTGGGATCCACAGACTAGATTGTATGGTGAAGTAAGAAAGGTAGATGGAACACGAGTTCCTAGGATACCCGATAGTTTTCAAACTTTGGTGACAGGAGCGGTCAAGATTGCACAACAATTAGAGACAAACCACATACCGGACATGAGAGCCGACGTTTGTATTGTGAACTTTTATGAGAAAGGGGGAAAGCTTGGATTACACCAGGACCGAGATGAGACATCTGAGTCAATTACCAAAGGGATACCAGTTGTATCATTCTCCATTGGAGATGATGCTGAGTTTTTATACGACGATCAGAAGAGGATGGACTAGGCAAACAAGATTATTTTGAAGTTAGGAGACGTGTTGTTATTTGGTGGAGAATCCAGATTAGTGTATCATGGGATTAAGAGCATTAAGTTGAATACAGCCCCATCAGCCTTAGTAAATACCACACATTTGAAACCTGGACGATTGAATTTGACGTTTAGGCAATATTGATGTAAATATGGAAATCGTATGTAAGAATCATTGGATTAATGAATGGCATTTTAATTCCTTTGAGACATACACCCTAACCTCACTATCTTACGAATTGTTAATCCCAGGTCACGAGTCTAATGGAGGAGCAGTGCTGAATGTCTTGGACAAGACCGCAGCCAAGGATAAGGGGAATGTTATCATGGGAACCTTCACAGTAAATGGCATGAATGCATCGATACTGTTCGATTCAGGAGCGTCTCATTCCTTTATATCATCTACATTAGTAAGGAAGTTAGAGACAACCCCTGAACCTCTCTCAGATTTCCTAGTCACACTACCGATGAAGGTGAGAGTGAGGTGCACGAAACTACACAAGGGAGTTCAGATTAATATCATGGATGAGGAGTTTCACGCGGATTTGATTGAGCTGGATAATTTAGGTTTTGACATCATCATGGGCATGGATTGGCTTCAGAAATATAAAGGTCGACTACATTGCGCAGAGCATAGATTACTACTGACAGTTTCATATCGTAGTACTCCAAGAGAACCTACTTTCAAGCTAGTATCTGCTATCACATTGATGAAGAAGGTGAAGAAGGGACAGCCAGTCTATTTGCTATGTCTAGGACATGAGGCAGGAGGAGCAGACACAGTCAAACATACCAGTCGTTTCAGATTTCCCAGATTTATTTCCAGAAGAGTTACCAGGGATGCCACCTAAGAGAGATGTGGAGTTCTCCATTGACTTGGTACCAGGCACAGGGCCTATTGCTAAAGCACCCTATAGAATGGCACCAGCGGAAATGAAAGAGCTGAAGATCCAGTTAGAAGATCTGCTTGACAAAGGTTTCATCAGACCGAGCGCATCGCCTTGGGGAGCACCAGTATTGTTTGTGAAGAAGAAGGATGGTAGCATGTGACTATGCATTGACTACAGGGAGCTTAACGCAGTCACAATCAAGAACAAGTACCCGTTACCACGGATTGACAACCTATTCGACCAGTTAAGAGGCGCTACAGTTTTCTCGAAGATTGATCTGAGATCAGGATACCACCAGATACGGATAGCTGATGAAGATATAGAGTAGACAACTTTTCGGACGCGTTATGGGCACTATGAGTTCACAGTTATGCCATTTGGCTTGTCGAACGCCCCAGCCATATTCATGGACCTTATCAACCGATTGTTCAGGGAGCAGTTAGACTCATCAGTGGTTGTATTCATCGATGACATTCTAGTATATTCTAAGACCAAGGACGAGCACGAGGTGCATCTGAGGCAAGTTTTGCATACTATGAGAGAGAACCAATTGTACGCCAAACTTTCAAAGTGTGATTTCTGGCTAGACAGTGTATCTTTTCTAGGGCATGTAATATCAGCCAGCGGTATATCTGTAGACCCTGCGAAGATTGAGGCAGTTAAGACTTGGCCGAGACCGAAGACAGTGACTGATATCCATAGTTTCTTGGGATTAGCTGGTTACTACAGCAGATTTGTGCAAGACTTCTCCAAACTGGCGAAACCAATGACCAGCCTGATGAAGAAAGACTCTCCATTTGTATGGGCAACGGATTGCGAGCGTTCCTTTCAAACACTAAAAGACCTACTGACGTCGGCACCCATACTCACCATTCTAGAGGGGACCGACGGGTTTGAAGTTTATTGCGATGCCTCAAGCACAGGGATAGGGTGTGTACTCATGTAGAATGGTAAGGTCATTGCTTATGCATCACGACAGGTGAAGAAACACGAAGAGAACTACCCGACTCATGACTTGGAATTAGGAGCAGTAGTGTTTGCACTGAAGATCTGGCGCCACTACTTATATGGAGTTACAGTGATAGTCTACTCAGATCACAAGAGCCATCAACATTTATTCACTTAGAAGGAGCTGAACATGAGGCAGAGGCGATGGGTCGAGTTTCTGAAGGACTACGACATCGACCTCAGGTACAAGGAGGGCAAGACAAATGTTGTTGCTGACGCCCTGAGCCGTAGAGCTCATTCCTTATTTGCCATGACAGGAGACAATGACCTCATCGAGGAGGTACGTTGTGCTCAGGATAACGACCAATACATGAAGACTATCAGGCAGCAGTTGACCGACGGTATCTTTGAGAGGCAGAAGTATGACTTTGTACTCAGTAAAGACGGGTTAATCAGACTGAATGGCCGTTTGTGCATTCCAGAGTCCAGCCCCGACTTGAAGGAAAAGATATTACAGGAAGCTCATTGCTCATCCTTATCAGTACACCTAGGATCATCGAAGATGTACAAGGATCTGAAATTACATTTCTGGTGGAGTGGTATGAAGAAAGACGTTGCAGAGTTTGTGGCGAGATGTATGATGTGTCAGAAAGTGAAGTTCGAGCACCGGAGACCGGGCAGTTTAGTACAACCGATGCCCATTCTGTATTGGAAGTTCGACGATATATCCATGGATTTCGTAGTAGGTCTTCCACCGACTAGAGGAGCTGCTAACATGATACGAGTCATCGTCGACAGACTGACAAAGGTAGCAAAGTTTATTCCTATTAAGGACACTTGAAAAGTCCCCAAGCTGGCGGACCTCTTCCAGAGGGAGATCATCAGACACCACGGTGTACCTAAGTCTATTGTATCAGATAGGGATGCTAGATTTGTTTCCAGATTTTGGCAGCAAGTTCAGGAGGCATTGGGTACGAAGCTGAAGCTAAGTACAACCTTTCATCCACAGACAGATGGTCAGAGTGAACGAACAATTCAAACATTAGAGGACATGCTTAGAGCTTGTTCCTTAAACTTCCAGGAAAGCTGGATAGATCGACTGCATTTGATCGAGTTTGCGTACAACAACAGCTATCATGCATCCATTCAGATGCCACCATTCCAGGCACTGTACGGCAGGCCATGCAGGACACCACTATGTTGGGACGAGGCCAGTGAGAATATCATCTTAGGGCCAGAGTACCTAGATCAGATGAAAGAGGATATTGTGCAAATACGCAAGAACATGAAGATAGCCCAGGACAGACAGAAGTCATATGCTGATGTAACACCCCTTCCAACATTAACACACTTAACAACAAACTGCAGCGGAAACAAACTTCATCACATTACTTAACTCCTTGGTGTTACACGCCGTTAACCACCCACGTGGCTAACAAGGCTATTACATATACAATTGTACCGGTCTGATGGACTAGACTCCCGAGCGACTGCACATTACTATCCATTTTCATTAACACAACAACAACATACACCTTCCAACTGTACCGAGTATTTACAAACTGATGCCGATAACAATTTCGGTCTTAGTACACCTACTGTATATATACAACTTAAATGATTACCCATATACAAATGACTACCCTGTCCTACTCTCGAACGGCTTCTAGCTCCTTGTACCTGAAATAGGTAAAGAAGAGAAAGGGTGGCCCCCAAGGGGCTCATCACCTTTGCTGGTATGGTAATCCCACAGCCCACATGCTACCGGGCCACGCACAACTAATTGTCGTCTTAGCATGCGGTTGATTATATTTAAATCATGCATGTAACTTAAAACATACAACACTTAACATTTCGCCTCAATGGGCTCAACAAACGGATAATACATCCTTGCTTGATAAGTCACTCATGGTATTCATTATCCCTAGAATGTTTCTCCTCTAATGGAGCTACTTCCTTAATAGACGACACTTACCCATAAATCGGGTTATCCTTAAACGCCTCTTATTACAAACTGGGATTCATATCCATGATCCACATACTCCACATTTTACAACATATAACATACACTACATAACAGCACCTTTCACGTTACAACGTGCACATAACAACATCGCAATAGAAATTGCATTACAACAACAACACATAGCATAACGGGAGCGGTTCTCTTAGGAACCGACCCAAACATTGTTAATTCACTGGTGAGCCTAGAGAATGATGTCACCCTCATGATAAGCTCATTATACAACAACAACAACACTCATTACCGTCCTAATAGTCGGATGAGTAACTTAAGTTAAGATGGTTCGGGTTTGGTGGCCCGAACACACCACACAAACACATGTTCCCGCTAAACCGATCATAAGTCAGAATAGCTAAGCTTTGGAATAAGCTAATGGGAGATCATAACCCGTGAGGGAAACAACCATAACAGAGAGAAGGGTAAGGCTAAAAAGGATACCCACTCCCAAACAACGCGCGACCGGCCTAACCGGATTCCTCACCACTGTTAGTACATACTTACTTTTAGATATTAGTTAGAACCCCACTATGGAGTCTTTCACATCTACACACCATACAGTATTACAACTGGGTAAAACATACAAGGGAGATCCCTACATTCACACACACATATCACACAATTAACACACGCATAGCCGTGGTTAAAACGTCCCGTGGTTCGGGTCGTTTACTCCGAATACCGAACTCTCATGTGATCCTAGACTCAGTTAACTAAGGTTAACACTTCCGAGGTTAAATGGTATCGGAGTTGAACACGCCACATAAATGAATTACTGTAAACTCATTACATGTTTTATCTTACAACGTGGCAAACATACAGAAAAACACATTGGCATACAAGCCGGTGTAATCCGGTAGGACACAGTTTGCAAGAAAACCATACCTGTCACCGGAGTCCACTTTATCATGTCCACTTATGTTCCTCGAGCAATTCTCGAACAACTGATAACATTACATGTACTTTTATTAACATCGGGGTAACATGATTGATTAAAGTCGAATGCTTATAACTTTCCCCGTTAACTTAGTTACATAACTTTTACATTTTAACTTGTTTTACTTTTACATTTTGATACAACTTTTTCCCTCACCAAATTGTCATTATAACTCACTTAACATGTCCTTAACAATCTTATAACATGATTACTTAGTAATCACCATTTTTAGGCAACTTTTCCCACCTTAAAACAAAGTTTTTGGTCCATACAGTGGCCTGTCCGAACTTGTGTCCGGACTTCCCAAGTTCGGACACAAGTCGAGACTCAAAACTGAATACAGACGCCTGTCCGAACTTGTGTCCGGACTTCGGAAGTTCGGACATGGGTCGAGATGAAATTGAAAAGAAGAAGCAGGTACGTCCGAACTTGTGTCCGGACTTCCCAAGGTCGGACACAAGTCGAGACTCTGAATTTTTTTTACGCAACAGGCCTGTCCGAACGTCCATGTCCAGACGGATGTTCGGACAAGGCAAAACACTCATTTTCTAAACCTTTAAGCACTTAACCAATTTCACCAAACTTCTCCTAAAGCCTCATAATGTTTCTTGACATCATTTGGTACACTCACACCCTCATACAACATCCATAAAACTCATTTTCTATCTCCTTAATCACTTACTCATTTCATACCGAAATTCCTAACACTTATGATATTCTCCTTAGGTTTCTAAGTGGTGTTCCATACCTATGATAACCACTATGCCAATAATGTTTCCTCATCACTACAACATCATCTCTCAATCATCTTTTGCATTCTAAATCCTCTAGAACATTGCCAAAGCCCTTTTTACATCTTTAAGCACCATAATGCATGCTTCTTCCACTAGTTGAACACTTAACCATTCTCAACACTTCCAAACTCACCAAAACTCTTTTTAAACACTTAGAACCTCTTATACATTATCTAAATTTTGACATGGGTTCTTCTAGCACATTGCTATACCAAAGCATATAGCTTTCACCATTAAACATTTAAGAACACCTAAAATCCACCAAGAGTATTCTCACACACAAACACCTAGGTTTTCACCCTTTTACAACCAAAAACACTTAAATCATTTAATGCACATTCCTTACACACAAACATATTGTTTTTCCTCCTTTAACCATCCAAGACACTCATCTTCACAAAGAATGTTCTTTACACACCTCTTAATTCTCAAACTACACTACGTCACAATATAGTGCATAACTTAAATTTCATGGCACTTAGGCCCTTAAATTGCATAAACCTTAAACACTGAATTTCCCACATAAGTAATGCCTTTGACCTGCAAATACACCCAACAATACATATGCCCTTAATAAACTCCTTGAGAGTATTTCTCTAGGTCATTCACCATTGGCTCCTTAGGTATTTTATTAAGCAAATCAAGCTCATTTTCCTAAGGCATTTAAACTACATTGAGATAGTTTGTTTACCTCTTTTTCCTCACAAACTTCTTTCTTGTTTCCTTGTAAAACCGGTAGGACGTTTGGTTGTTTGTCAACTTCTAAACAATGTACACATAACAGAATGAGTATTCAAGCATTATGCTTCATCTCATTGTAAACCCTAGTTACATATATTATCTTAATACATTAAGGTAATTGTTTTACCTTGGAATTGGAAGAGAGCTTGAATAAGTATCAAGAGAGGACTCCTCCTAGCCCTTGGAAGATTCAAATGAAGCTAAAACAAGCAAGGTAAAGACACCATGGTGAGGTGAATTTTCAGACAACACAAAACATGGAGGAAACATGGATTTTCTTTGAGTTTCCTTACCTTGAAGCAAAGGAGAACAATAATATGTGAAAAGGTGAGCTCAAGCTCCATCAATGGTGAATCTCCTTGACACCGAAATGAGGCTTTTGAAGATTTGAAATGATAGGAGTATAGAGCTTGCTCCAACTAGAAAAATGATGGTCTTGAAATTGAATTTGGACCATGGAGCTAGGAGTTACAAGAGATCAAAGATGGAGTTTGGTGTGGTACTATTGCAAACCGTAGAAGAGAGCATGAGGGGAGGAAGAACCGTGTGAAATGAGAAGGAAGAAGAGAATGAGATGGTAAGTTTGCTTTTTGGAAGATATTATGTAATAAAGCAAATAGTAACTTGCTTTATCATTAGTTATTTGTTTTGTTAACTTACAAGGTGCTGACTCACCTCATAAAAAACCGGCCCCCATTAGTAGTCTAGGGGTATGATAGTCTTTGTTGACTAATGTAATTACTTATAACAACATATGTTACAAACTAGCTTATTTTTGTTACTATTCACTAAAACAAGGCACATAGATATGAAATTTTTGATTTCCCATTGATATAGACTTCCAAATGTGATACTAAATAGTACACATGTTAATTAAAGAGTAATGATGGACATCTAGCCATTCAAAACTCATTTACAAGACAATTTTTCAAAAACGTGCTTTAAGACTCCTTAAAGCACTTTTTGTGTCTTAACTTGTTTTCAAGCTTGGTTTTCTTTAGTAATTGATTTAATATGTCCATTAACATATTTATAAGGTATAGGTATGACCTTTAGGCCTTATACAAATTTATCCCAAGCTTAGAGCATACTTTTGCTCTTATTGACTTTAAGGTATTTTCTTGTGTTTTGTTTGGTTTAACTGTCTACCAAAGTTCCCTAAGGACTTAATTAGCCTTATTAAATCATAATTGAATATTATTAAGTCTTGGTAGGCTCTTGGGTCCTAACCAAGTTCACTCCTAGCTTAGAGCATGTTTTTGCTCAAACTGTATCTTAGTGCTTTATTGCATTTTACTATGGTTTAATTGTTCACTGGTGTTTCTAAGGCACTTTTTAGCCTTTACATACCATAGTTTAATATTTAAACCACATATCAAGGTTTGGGGTATTTCAATCTACCCCCCTTAAAAGAACTTCGTCCTCGAAGTTCACACTTCCCACACATCATTAGATTAGACACATGAATCACTTGGAAATAAACTTCCATAACCCAAACATATTTTACAACACACCCTCAGACTTGATGGTCCGGGTAACACATTCACATCCATACATAACATAACATACTCACATGATAACCTCGGACTCAATGGTCCGGGTATCTTAACAACATTTACACACACATAACAACCCTTAGACTCTCTGGTCTTGGGTAACATAACAACATTTAGACACATAGGTCTCGATAACATAACAGTCTTTAGACACATAGGTCTATGTAACACAACACATTTAGACTCATAGGTCTTGATAGCATACACTTTAGGAAATCAAAGTCAAAATAACATTTATTTCACATACCACACAACATGTCATAGCATGTATAGCAATCAAAAATATCTTTGATATACACTGTGATCCCGCAGAACCCGGTCGCGATGGACACCTTCCGTCCCCGTGCCTTTGGGAGATCAAAACAATCACTTAAATTTGAATTTTTTTTTTCCTTGTGAGGTTAAGTAAGAAAACTTTAATTATGTAAAGTATCTATCGATGTTTTATAAATACCAATTGAAAATCATTTTGAAAACACACACAACTCCAAGTCCAACTTAAGCTCTTTTGCTTCCTTTCTTAACGTGGTTATTTGTGACCACTTAAGGGGAGCTTCAAGAATCATTCAACCCTAATGTGATCAGTATCAGTGTCGAACTATCCTTCCACCCCAATTTGTGTTCGGCTTCCCTTGATCGCATGCAAATCAGGTTCCACCTCCCACTTCATTTTCAAGCATCAAATAAATCACTCATTTCCAATTTTCTATCTTTTTAATCATTCTAATCATGATCATAACATCTCCAAGGGATAGAACTTCATCTATCAGTTATTTCCATTCACTTTAATGTTGTTACCTAGGGAATCTTATTCTCACTAGGTTTTATATCGGTATCATAACCTTTCATGAATCACTATATAGTATATATATACACATATATTTTATCAAAATACAACACACAGTTTCACATTTATACACTGGCGGGGTTTTGTTCCCCGGGAGTTTCTCTACTCCCACACTTGTACTATCACACACAATTGTTAACAAATACACACACTTATCACAATGGTATTCGCATCTTCTGTGCGCAATTACCACAATTAAACGATGAATGAATGCGTATGTTTAGATAACACACACACACACCAATCATCATCAAAACAAATTATTTTGTGCTATGTACAACATAAATCACGTACACTTGTACGGTAATACACACTAAGTGGTTTTGCACTCTACCCCCCCCCTTAACAGGGATTACGCCCACGTAATCAATCACTAAACATTGGCATAAAATGTTCTGCCGTCGTGAAGTGTTTTAACTTCCACGCGGTCTATTACACAATGGATTCTGATTAGAGGATCTTAACCATATTGGCGGTTTAGTTCCTAAACCAAGAATTCTCATTGGAGTTTGTTTAAACTCTTAGTTGGTTTCGATTCTGGCCTGTTAGGCTTCTAGGCGTTAATAATTAGCCATTCACTCATGCTCACCATGTACATTCAACACTTGAATCACTGGCTCACTAGTTTCTGCTGCGAAACTCTAATAACTGTAGAGCTTAATTGCCCCATTTGTTATTCTTACTGTATTGTACATCCCCAATTGTCATCTTCATCTTGGTAATAATGGTTTCTCAACCGACGTGTGGTATCTCTTACCGTTAGCGAATTCGGTGAGTTATAAACTTTCTATCCACTTCCATAACAATTTACTGTGTATACAATTATGTATTCCACAATGATTGACTTGTTCCCTTCCGACTTACTGTCGGTTGAGATTGAGCTACTACCTAGTGTGTAGTGCTCTCTCAGCTATTTACAACATTTGGGGTATATTCCATACCGATATTTGGCAGTTAGTGCTACTGTAGTCACTTACTGTTAATCATGTCTCCACATTTGGTTTTGCACAAGTACCCTTTTATTGGTGCGGCCTTGCATTTCCTATGCATCGGCCATTATAACATTATTCCTCCACAATAAACATGTTTCCAATTCCTAGCTATCCCACTCGATCATTACTGTGCAAGTGCAATACCGAAACACTCAGTCATACAGAGTGCAGAGGCGTAAACTCTTGACAGTAAATCCCTTATGCGATTCGCCATGGAATTCGCACTGTGTTTCATTGAGATTCTGATCTCGTAATACTGGCTACTGGGTTACTGCCCAGTTGTTTGGTATCACTTACTGTTGTATCTTTATTGGGTTTAACTCATAATTGCTCTTATCTGCCATATCATTATTCAACAATACTTATGCAACGGTCGCTTGCTGCGTACCGTGCTCTTACTTATTGTATAACACCAACTTATATGGTATTTACTGTCACATTAACTTCCACACATATACTTACATCACTCGTATTATGATTCATCATTCATTTGGATGACTACTGAATGCTCCTCGAGCATTGATCATTCGAGTCACAAGCCGGCATTATTCAGCTTGGTGTTTCACTTTATACACACATACTATTAAACTAACTGCTCTCTTTCAATAATAATATCGTCCATCCTTAACATATTTCTTGGACTTGATTCACATAACTACCGCTCTAGCGGTTTCACAGCATCGAGAGGTATCCCCACTCTTAGTGCAGTGGTTCGTTCTCCACTCTATTCACTTATATAACATAAACTTCTGGAATCAATCTAATTTACATAACACATTTTAATTGTGGCTTAAGAGCTTTACTACTTCAAGCTCTGTCCATTGTGGACGGTTCACACACATGTACTTCTCTGTACACATTACATGGTTTGGATATTATATTGAGCTCCATGACAAGGTCGTTGCATTCCGTCTCCTTTCATGGAATGCCCCTTAGGATTGTCAGTCCGTCTCCTGACTACTTATGTCTAAACTGGGTGTTAGTTTCAACCTTTGTGTTTCTGTCATGCATTTCGTGCAAAAATTGTTGATGCGAACACCCTCCAAGGATTGCTCCTGGGTGTTGCTAAGTCACGCCATTACATCTGGTTCGCACTTATTGGTATATTCCATTAGCCACGCCGTTTGCGTTCATAACTGGCTTATTATCTCCTTCTGTGAAGATCGACATTTCCTGATAGTGTAGGTACTCACTCTGGGAGTTTCATCCCGTTCATTGCACATTAATGTGTCCACATTAGGCATCTGCTTAGCCATGGATAGGCTGGGTCACCGTTCCAGCTAACATGTTTATCCCTGAGGATCCTTAAGACGTATACGATGTCTTTACATTACAGTTAGTGCACTTCGCACCTCCTGACTCTTAAGCATTTCGTTGAAAGGATTTCACTAATTCCTTTAGTCTCGTTAACTTAACTGAGTTCCTTAACTTCAACCATTCATGGTAATCCTTAGTTCTTGTTTGACTTATACTGCTGACCGTAGTACGGAGTCGACTACTTCCCGTGTTTCAGACTCTACTCGTATACATATGTGGGGTACTATACTGATACATTACTACTTACCCAACTAACCCATAAGCAGGTCTGTCAGGCCCACAAGCTCCTATCGGAGTGCGGTCGTCCCACAATTCAGTTGGTACACTCGTAGTGTCCGTCACACGCCTAGGTGAAGTATTCTGTTGTCAACTCCCTTATATTGTCCCGTGACAATATTCATTCCATGCTTCCCGAACTTAATCGAGGGAAAGTTTATCCATTGTTGAATTCTTATCAACTGCCCTTGGTTTTACTGGTTTGGTTTAGAAGAAGGTTTGAAAGAAGTATTGGTTTGAAAGAAAATTTGGTTTTGAAGGAAAAGAATTTGAAATAAATCTGAGTTTGAAAGAAAATTTTCATGGTTTCACAACATCTTCTTACCTTAACCACGTCTAGCTTCTTGCTGACTGGTGTACTTACAATTACAGGGGTTAGGCTAACAGGCCCTTCCACTGTTATGACGATCACATTTAACTTTATGGTACTTTACCAAGTACTTTGTAGTGGTTATAAATTTCCCTAACAGCCCTGTTATAGCAGCACTTGCTATGGCAAGTGCGCCATGCTAACTGGCTATCGGTTTAACAACCGGTTGTGGTATGTTTTACCGTACTGTCATCGTGGCCTTGTTGGCCCTCACTGATCTTACTGTCTTGATAATAACTCCTCTAGGTGACTTCTCACTATCTTCACATGATAATCATTAACTAGGGTGTTTCCCATTCTGGGAGTCCCCTTTTTCTTTTGTATTGTTCCCTCTTCGTAGCCCGTTCCACGCATTTGTCGTGGTTACTGAGACTTGTCTCTGTTTGGGCACTACGTTGTGGTTCCTTATCGGTTGGTATACCGTTGGTGTATCACTTAACAACTGTGGTTCCGTAGACACTCGTCTCGGGTTTCATTAATCCACTTCTTGCCTGTTGCACGGTTGGTGCGTTGCAAGCTGGTTATCCTCGACTGCTCGGCATGTCGACCCAGGTTGCCGGAAATTCTATTCTCCTATACACAAGATTCTTCATTCTTCGCTATTAAATGCGGTTAACATTGTTTAGATGGAAACCGTCTCCGGGATTCCCAGTTTTTGGGTTCTACCGTATGACAGGTTCTCCGTACCTTTAAAGATATTTAATAATAGCCAGATCGGGTATTCCCGAGTAAGAGTGGACTTCCATCTCTCTCGCGTTGTTTCCCCAAGTTATATACAGGGATTGTGGAGGGCGGGATGGATATTGTAGGTTTCCAGTACACGCTGGTAATTCCTAACTGGCATATCTCTCACGCTATCACTCAACCCTTAACCCAAAGTACTAAAATCCTAACTCGGTACTTCCTAAGCTCGGTAATTCAGTCATCAGAGCGATACTTCGCTCTGATACCACTTTTTGTAACACCCTTCCAACATTAACACCATTAACACACACACAAACTGCAGCGGAAACAAACTTCATCACATTACTTAACTCCTTGGTGTTACACGCCGTTAACCACCCACGTGGCTAACAAGGCTATTACATATACAATTGTACCGGTCTGATGGACTAGACTCCCGAGCGACTGCACATTACTATCCCTTTTCATTAACACAACAATAACATACACCTTCCAACTGTACCGAGTATTTACAAACTGATGCCGATAACAATTTCGGTCTTAGTACACCTACTGTATATATACAACTTAAATGATTACCCATATACAAACGACTACCCCGTCCTACTCTCGAACGGCTTCCAGCTCCTTGTACCTGAAATAGGAAAAGAAGAGAAAGGGTGGCCCCCAAGGGGCTCAGCACCTTTGCTGGTATGGTAATCCCACAGCCCACATGCTACTGGGCCACGCACAACTAATTGTCGTCTTAGCATGCGGTTGATTATATTTAAATCATTCATGTAACTTAAAACACACAACACTTAACATTTCGCCTCAATGGGCTCAACAAACGGATAATACATCCTTGCTTGATAAGTCACTCATGGTATTCATTATCCCTAGAGTGTTTCTCCTCTAATGGAGCTACTTCCTTAATAGACGACACTTACCCATAAATCGGGTTATCCTAAAGCCTCTTATTACAAACTGGGATTCATATCCATGATCCACATATCCACATTTTACAACATAAACATACACTACATAACAGCACCTTTCACGTTACAACGTGCACATAACAACATCGCAATAAAAATTGCATTACAACAACAACACATAGCATAACGGGAGCGGTTCTCTTAGGAACCGACCCAAACATTGTTAATTCACTGGTGAGCCTAGAGAATGATGTCACACTCATGATAAGCTCGTTATACAACAACAACAACACTCATTACCGTCCTAATAGTCGGACGAGTAACTTAATTAAGATGGTTCGGGTTTGGTGGCCCGAACACACCACACAAACACATGTTCCCCCTAAAACCGATCATAAGTCAGAATAGCTAAGCTTTGGAATAAGCTAATGGGAGATCATAACCCGTGAGGGAAACAACCATACACAAAGAAGGGTAAGGCTAAAAAGGATACCCACTCCCAAACAACGCGCGACCGGCCTAACCGGATTCCTCACCACTGTTAGTACATACTTACTTTTAGATATTAGTTAGAACCCCACTATGGAGTTTTCACATCTACACACCATACAGTATTACAACTGGGTTAAACATACAGGGAGATCCCTACATTCACACACACATATCACACAATTAACACACGCATAGCCGTGGTTAAAACGTCACGTGGTTCGGGTCGTTTACTCCGAATACCGAACTCTCATGTGATCCTAGACTCAGTTAACTAAGGTTAACACTTCCGAGGTTAAATGGTATCGGAGTTGAACACGCCACATAAATGAATTACTGTAAACTCATTACATGTTTTATCTTACAACGTGGCAAACATACAGAAAAACACATTGGCATACAAGCCGGTGTAATCCGGTAGGACACAGGTTACAAGAAACCATACCTGTCACCGGAGTCCACTTTATCATGTCCACTTATGTTCCTCGAGCAATTCTCGAACAAACTGATAACATTACATGTACTTTTATTAACATCGGGGTAACATGATTGTTTAAAGTCTAATGCTTATAACTTCCCCGTTAACTTAGTTACATAACTTTTACATTTTAACTTGTTTTACTTTTACATTTTGATACAACTTTTTCCCTCACCAAATTGTCATTATAACTCACTTAACATGTCCTTAACAATCTTATAACATCATTACTTAGTAATCACCATTTTTAGGAAACTTTTCCCACCTTAAAACAAAGTTTTTGGTCCATACAGTGGCCTGTCCGAACTTGTGTCCGGACTTCCCAAGTTCGGACTCAAGTCGAGACTCAAAACTGAATACAGACGCTTGTCCGAACTTGTGTCCGGACTTCGGAAGTTCGGACATGGGTCAAGATGAAATTGAAAAGAAGAAGCAGGTACGTCCGAACTTGTGTCCGGACTTCCCAAGGTCGGACACAAGTCGAGACTCTGAATTTTTTTTACGCAACAGGCCTGTCCGAACGTCCATGTCCGGACGGATGTTCGGACAAGGCAAAACACTCATTTTCTAAACCTTTAAGCACTTAACCAATTTCACCAAACTTCTCCTAAAGCCTCATAATGTTTCCTAACATCATTTGGTACACTCACACCCTCATACAACATCCATAAAACTCATTTTCTATCTCCTTAATCACTTACTCATTTCATACCGAAATTCCTACACTTATGATATTCTCCTTAGGTTTCTAAGTGGGTTCCATACCTATGATAACCACTATGCCAATAATGTTTCCTTATCACTACAACATCATCTCTCAAGCATCTTTTGCATTCTAAATCCTCTAGAACATTGCCCAAAGCCCGTTTACATCTTTAAACACCATAAGCATGCTCTTCCACTAGTTGAACGCTAACCATTAACACTTCCAAACTCACCAAAAACTCTTTTAAACAATTAGAACCTCTTATACATTATCTAAATTTTGACATGGGTTCTTCTAGCACATTGCTATACCAAAGCACATAGCTTTCACCATTAAACATTCAAGAACACCTAAAATCCACCAAGAGTATTCTCACACACAAACACCTAGGTTTTCACCCTTTTACAACCAAAAACACTTAATCATTTAATGCACATTCCTTACACACAAACATATTGTTTTTCCTCCTTTAACCATCCAAGACACTCATCTTCACAAAGAATGTTCTTTACACACCTCTTAATTCTTAAACTACACTACATCACAATATAGTGCATAACTTAAATTGCATGGCACTTAGGCCCTTAAATTGCATAAACCTTAAACACCGAATTTCCCACATAAGTAATGCCTTTGACCTGCAAATACACCCAACAATACATATGCCCTTAATAAACTCCTTGAGAGCATTTCTCTAGGTCATTCACCATTGGCTCCTTAGGTATTTTATTAAGCAAATCAAGCTCATTTTCCTAAGGCATTTAAACTACATTGAGATAGTTTGTTTACCTCTTTTTCCTCACAAACTTCTTTCTTGTTTCCTTGTAAAACCGGTAGGACGTTTGGTTGTTTGTCAACTTCTAAACAATGTACACATAACAGAATGAGTATTCAAGCATTATGCTTCATCTCATTGTAAACCCTAGTTACATATATTATCTTAATACATTAAGGTAATTGTTTTACCTTGGAATTTGAAGAGAGCTTGAATAAGTATCAAGAGAGGACTCCTCCTAGCCCTTGGAAGATTCAAATGAAGCTAAAACAAGCAAGGTAAAGATACAATGGTGAGGTGAATTTTCGGACAACACAAAACATGGAGGAAACATGGATTTTCTTTGAGTTTCCTTACCTTGAAGCAAAGGAGAACAATAATATGTGAAAAGGTGAGCTCAAGCTCCATAAATGGTGAATCTCCTTGGCACCGAAATGAGGCTTTTGAAGATTTGAAAAGATAGGAGTATAGAGCTTGCTCCAACTAGAAGAATGGTGGTCTTGAAATTGAATTTGGACCATGGAGCTAGGAGTTACAAGAGATCAAAGATGGAGTTTGGTGTGGTACTATTGCAAACCGTAGAAGAGAATGAGAAGGTAAGTTTGCTTTTTGGAAGATATTATGTAATAAAGCAAATAGTAACTTGCTTTATCATTAGTTATTTGTTTTGTTAACTTACAAGGTGATGACTCACCTCATAAAAAACTGGCCCCCATTAGTAGTCTAGGGGTAGGATAGTCTTTGTTGACTAATGTAATTACTTATAACAACATATGTTACAAACTAGCTTATTTTAGTTACTATTCACTAAAACAAGGCACATAGATATGAAAATTTTGATTTCCCATTGATATAGACTTCCAAATGTGATACTATATAGTACACATGTTAATTAAAGAGTAATGATGGACATCTAGCCATTCAAAACTCATTTACTAGACAATTTTTCAAAAACGTGCTTTAAGACTCCTTAAAGCACTTTTTGTGTCTTAACTTGTTTTCAAGCTTGGTTTTCTTTAGTAATTGATTTAATATGTCCATTAACATATTTATAAGGTATAGGTATGACCTTTAGGCCTTATACAAATTTATCCCAAGCTTAGAGCACACTTTTGCTCTTATTGACTTTAAGGTATTTTCTTGTGTTTTGTTTGGTTTAACTGTCTACCAAAGTTCCCTAAGGACTTAATTAGCCTTATTAAATCATAATTGAATATTATTAAGTCTTGGTAGGCTCTTGGGTCCTAACCAAGTTCACTCCTAGCTTAGAGCATGTTTTTGCTCAAACTGTATCTTAGTGCTTTATTGCATTTTACTATGGTTTAATTGTTCACTGATGTTTCTAAGGCACTTTTTAGCCTTTACATACCATAGTTTAATATTTAAACCACATATCAAGGTTTGGGGTATTTCAGCTGATGTCCGGAGGAGAGACCTCGAGTTCGCGGTAGGCGATAGAGTCTTCCTCAGAGTTTCACTGAAATACCCCTAAATTAATTTAAATTAATTTAGGGGATTTCTTTTATTAAACCTTTAATAATACTATTAAGTATTAAATTATTATATGGAATTATGAATGTTAAATTAGTATAAGGAATTATGAATATTAAATTATTGTATGGAATTATGAGTATTAATATTATATGGAATTATGGAAATTATTTTAGGGGATTCCTCATGTTTAACTCTAAAGAATACAATTAACTATTTAATTATTATGTATTATTATATAGTATTATGAATTTAATAACAAGATTTATAAGTCAATAAATCTTGGAAAAATTCCTAGATACTCCAATTATATTATAAAGATTTTAGAAATATTGGGAGCATTGATTTGGAACATAAAAGTCAATATAAAATCCTAGAAACTTTAAAGCTTATTAAGCCTTGCTAGGATTGACTTTTTGAGAATGGTCAAACTAGCACATGAAACCTATACCAATAAAAAGGTTATGGAAAACCATGAAGATCGATAAAAAGAACATAAAAAACGGATCATCCTAGCCAAAGTTATGCTAGATTGAAGTTTAGAGTCAAAATTTTGAATCCTGCCACGTGTCAATCAATCACAGACCGCCCACACTTAGCTTAAAAATCAGAACTTCCAGCAGTGATTTTACCCTTACTTTATACGGCTATATCTCACTCATCTCTCAATATTTTTCAATGTCGTCTTCTCCATTCTCTTCTCCTACAATTCCTCTTTCCAACCATAACTCATACGTAACCTACATCATTCTACATCGACGGGAAAATCGATCTAAAGTTGCCTCCTTGCGAATTCGTAACCGAGAATTCCAGTTTTTACTGAAATCAGGTAAACTTCGTCTCGTCATAACTTCTTCATTTCTCATCCAAATTTCGTGTTCTTTAGCTTGTTTTGAAGATAGCAAATCCCTCTACAACTTTCATGTTAATGACCAAGGATGATTCGTAACCAGTAGGGAGAGCGAGTCGTCTAAAGTTACCTACTCGATCACGTCGGTTTTTGCCCAGAATATTTCCAGAAACGACATGGTAAACTCAGATCTTTGTGGATCTATAACTTTCTCCCCAGTTATTCTTTTTCCATTATTCTTTCACCAATGTTTATAGTTACATGTCTTCTTTAAAATGACGTAGGTTTATGGATTGAATCCATCTCAGTTATCCTGAGTTGATCCGCGAAGTTGCTTACCTGAACAACACATAAAATACTAGTTTTCCAGAAAAACGAGTTTGAATCGCCTTGCCGGTGCATCTCCGGTACGATTCCGACCAAATTATACCCATAATGCTACTTGTTTTTGCATTCCCGTTCATAACCCTCTATCAATTTAACCAATTACGCAATAAATGGAGAGAATTTGGCAAATCGAATTCGAAACCGGAAAAGATAACCTAACTTCGAAACAGAAATCAAAACCCGATGAATACTGCATTATAATTGGGGAAATTGGTATCCTTAGAACCGAAATTTGATTTCGAAACCATAGAAACAAGAATCACTCGATTTCGTTCTGTAGATTGGGAGATATTGTCAATTTAGTACTTGACTTCGATTTTGGATTTGATGAAGAACTGGGGCTTCAGCATCCGTCCGATCTGGACTTAAGGAAATGGACGGCCAGGATTAGATCGTGGATAATAAAGTAGTTTTAAGTTTATAATGTTTCAGAATTTAACTCTAACTTGTTGAATTAATTTAAATACCTTCCCGAAGGTATTTTGACTTGAAATGTTAAACATAGATTCCTTATTAAATCTAGTTTATTTTGATGTAAATTAATAAGGTTTTGGAGTTTTTAAACATAAGTTATGATTTTTGCAAGTTACGGGTTTTCTGGAATTATTTGGCTAAATTAAAAAAATAATTTTATGAAATAAAAATTTATAATATGTATAAAATGTTATAGTTACTGTATATTAAATTTGGGGAATTTTGGGCAATGTTAAAAGGTTTTAAAAATTGTGTTTATGAGTTTTTCATAAGAATAACTTATAATATATGGTTTTTAATGTAACCAAAAATTAAAGTATGGTTTGTTAATTAACTTTTAAGCTGGGGAAAATAAAGGAAACTAAATTAACATTTTATAACAGTAAGTTTATAAATGTTTTGGTATTAGCTTTTAAGAGAAGTGAAATTTTTACATATATGTATATATACTTATTTAAGTAGAAACTTATGCTAAATCAAGGAATCTAATTATTTTACGTTTTACTTATTATATTATATGGGAGTTAATATTTTTAATTAAAACTAAGGAAATATGTATATATATATATATATATATATAATTACATATATATGAAAAGGAATAAAATAGTAACTAAGGTTAAATCAAGGAACTAAATTAATCTACATTTATATTAATTATATAATATGGTAGTTAATAGACTTAATTGAAACTAGGGAAATACTTTATTTTATAAACCATATTTTGGATGTAGATATGAGTAAAAGTTAATATAAATAATTAAATGCAGTAAAACTAAATAAAGAATGTCTTGAATAAATCCCTGTTTACATATATGATAAATAAATAAATAAAAGACATAAAATACCTTATAGCAAATGGAATATGAAGGAATTAATAAGTTAAACTAACCTTACATAATACTATTAAAAGAATATTATATGAGGTAGTATTGAATTGCGTTTATGAAATTAAGCTTAAAGAGTTATCTTGGATTTCTAAGATTTATATAAACCATATTAAAATACATGTGTAATATTATTTGTCAAAGACCAGAATGTAAATCTATAATTTGGTTAGGTAATTAATAAGTTGGGACTTAGGGATATTTGTAACTAGATTTTTCACAAATAGAACTTACTATATAATTAATAAATAAATGTAATACTTTTACATATAAATGTTCTTAATATATAAGCAATAATAAAACAAATAAAATACTTTTACATCTAAATGTGAGGTGGATTAGTAAGTCTAGATTTAATCATTTCTTAACATTTATGGTATTGGAATATAACTTAATGTTTTAAGATAGAATCATTAAAAGGATTATGATATAAACTATATTAAACGATGATTTGGAAATTTATCTAAATAATTGTCCTTAAGTTTCTTAGAATTAGATAAGCCATATAAAATACATTTATTACCAATATTCAGGATGTGAGTTTACAGTTAAGTGAGGTATTTAGTAGTGAGAATTTATAGGAAGGTTTATAAATAGGAATTTGATACTTAAAACCTTTGAACCTCTTATTAGGTAAAACTAAGTTACATAAGGTATTATATTGATATACTTTACGGTAATGGGAAATAATGATAGATTATTTGAATATAAAATATGAGAATTTTCATAATAGATTATCTTATTAAATAATTAACAATTTCACTTACGAACCAGAATTTAATTCTTTGATAAATTCTACTCTATGTAGATATATTGTCCATCCTAAATACGATAAAGGAAATTAATTTATTAAGTTATTCCTTGAAATACCCCAAACCTTGGTATGTTGGTTAAACATTAAAACATGAGTTATTAAGACTAAAAAGAGTCTTAGAAACCTTAGTAAACAAATTAAACAAAAGGAAACACAAATGTGCTTTAAAGTCAATAAGAGCCAAAATGTGCTCTAAGCTTGGGATAAACTTGAGTAAGACCTAATGAGCTTACCAAGACCTCATTTATGTACTAAGGAACATATTAAACCAATTACCAAAGAAAACCAAGCTTGAAAACAAGTTAAAACACAAAATGTGCTTTAAGAAGTCTTAAAGCACGTTTTTGAAAAATTGTCTTGTAATGAGTTTTGAGTGGCTAAATGTCCATCATTACTCTTAAATATATGTGTACTATATAGTACATCTATTTGGGTGGCTATATTAATGGGAAATCAAAAATTTCACTTCTAAGTGCCTTGTTTAGGTGAATAGTGATTTTTTATAATCTATTTTGTAACATATGTTGTATAAGTAATTAAATTGACAAATGAAGACTATAATACCCTCATATTAATAAGGGGGCCGGTTTTCCTTAAGTGTGGTGACTCACCACTCTCTTATTAATGTATTAAGTAAGTAAAGATAAGTAAATAACTACTTTTTACTTTATTACTTCAAATATCTCTTAAAAGCAAATTCTATCTCATTCTCATTTCTTTCTTTCCTTCATTCCCACGGTTTGCAAACACCACCTCTTCTTTCTTCTCTTTGTTCTCTCACGGTAATACTACTACCACCATGGAAGCTCCCACCTTGATCTCTTTTAAATCTTGCTCACTTGTCCAAATCAAAAACAAACCACCAATCTCTTCCTCTCATCAAGCTCTTCATTCCTATCTTCTCAAAACTCCAAGAGCTCCATTTCGGTGCCAAGGTGTTCCACCATTGAAGGAGCTTGAGCTTGTATTTTGACATATTGTTGATCTCCTTTGCTTCTAGGTAAGGAATCTCAAACAAAATCAAGTTTCCTCCTTGTTTTTGTCATGTCCGAAAATACACATTGATATAGCTCTTTGTGTGACCTTGTTCTAGCTTCATTTCAACTCTTCATGGACTAGGTGGAGTCCTCTCTTGTTATATATTCAAACTCCCTTCAAAGATCAAGGTAAAACAACTACATTAATGTTTTTGAAACAATGTCAAATTAGGGTTTACAATGAGATGAAGCTCAAGGCTTGAATACTCATTATGGTGTTTGTATATTGTCTAGAACTTGACAAGGAACCAAAATACCATACGGTTTTGTAAGGAATCAAGGAGGAAGTATTTTGGAAAAGAGGTAAATCTACTAACTTAAATGTTGTTTAATGCCTTAGGAGAAATGAGCTTATAAATGCTTATTTAAACTACCTAAAGAGCAAATGGTGAATGACTTAGTAAAGAGTTCTCAAGAGACTAGTAAAGGGCATATGTGTGTGTTGAGTGTATTTGCAGGTTAAAGGCATATATTGTGGAAATTCAGTGTTTATGATTTAAGCACTTTAAGGGCCTAAGAGCCATGCATTTTAAGGCCTAAGTGCCATGCAATTTAAATTATGCACTATATTGTAATGTAGTGTAAATTTGGTGAAGTTGTGTATGAGAGTGTTCTGGATTCTAGATGTTCTTGTGTGTTTAATGGAGAAAGCAAAGTGTTTAGGCATGGTAATGTTCTAGGGAATCCATGTCAAATTTAGGTAAGAAGCAAGAAGTTCTAAGTGTTTACATAAGGTTTGTGAGTTAGAAAATGTAGAAATGAATAAGGAGTTCATGATGTTTTAAAGGAATTTTGATGAACTAGGAAGTACTCTAGAGTGTAATAAGGACTTAGGCATGATCTTGAGATTTAGTAGGTACCAAAGTCACTTTGGGACTTAGGTAAATACCTAGGCAAACTTTGGTAAAATAAGGAGAAGTGTACCCTAGGAAAAGAGTTTCAAGAAGGTATAAGAATTAGTTGTGAAAGATGCTTGGGAGATGATGTTTAAGTTAAGGAGAAAGCATTTTGGGATAGTAGTTATCATAGGCATGAGACACCACTTGAAAAACTAGGAGAAAATATTATAAGTGTTAGGAATTTGTGAAGAAATGGGTAAAGGCTTAAGGAATTAGAAAATGAGTTTTATAAGTGTTTAAGGATGTCTTAAGGTGAGTTTGAAGTGCCCCAATCAGGTTAGGGAGTACTAAGTTATATGGGGTGAAGTTTGGAGTTGAATGTGAAAAGGAAAAAAGGGTCTGGGGCAGACCGAACTTGCGACCGAACTTGCAAGTTCGGTCGAGCCCAGTTTACCCTGCGAGAATTGGCTTCTGGAAAAGACCGACCTTGGGGACCGGACTTGCAAGGTCGGTCGGACTTGTATTTGTGTACGGATTGAGTTACTGGAACCGACCGAACATGGGACCGGCCTGGTAAGTTCGGTCGGGCTAAATTTACAAAGGGAGAAACTCTCGGGAAAAGACCGAACATAGGACCGGACTTGGTAAGTTCGGTCGGAGTAGAAAATTTTGACGGAAATGTGTTCTGGAATCGACCGAACTTGGATAAGTTCGGTCGGCAAGGTCGGTCGGACCTAAACTTGTAAAAAAAAAAAACAGAAAAGAATGTGACTTGTGTAGTTAACCCTAGGGTGTATAATGAAGGTAACCTAGGGTAAGGTAGACATTAAAAATGTCATACAATCATGTTAAATACTTAGTAAGTGTGAAGTTAAATAAATAATTAACCGACACTACTAATGTGTATAGGATTCTCTCAAGGTGGAAACGAAACAAGGCAAGGACCAAGGTATGGTTTTCTTGCAGTCTGTTGCCTACCGGTTTACACCGGCTTGGGTGTTGATTGTTTTCTGAGTGTTTACGACCTTATAAGATTAAGGCATGAAAAGAGTTTACAGTTGTTATTCACTATGATGTTGTAAGGTTATGACTCCTTTCCCTTGGTTGTTCAACAAGACCTAAATGTTTGCTTGTATGTGACTTAACAAATGTTGTGTGATCACTAACAAGTGCTAACCGGGGGAGTGAGGAGTCCGGTTGTTCCGGCCACGCGTGTGATGGATGGGGGTCGATATCATATCCGGTTCGGCTCTCTTGGTGTATGTATAGGTGGTATTCCAATTTGGTTTCTACCTTCCCTTAGCTTATCCAAAGCTAGTTACTGACTCACGTCGGGCCATAGGGGCATACGTATGTTATTTCGGTGTGCTTGGGATTACTATATCCGACACACCTTTGGTATAAGTTAACCGTTCTACATAACCGGACGGTAACGAGGATGGTAACGAGCTTAACATGGGGTTGGTAAAAATCTCTAGGCTCATATGGTATACTAACTATGGTGAGAGGTACCTTGTGAGAACCGAGTTTATGGTATTATGTATTGATGTTGTGATGCTATGCAATTTCCCTTGCTATGCTATGGTGTATATATGTTGGATGTTCTAAAATGAATGCCATGTTATTATGACAATTGGTTGCGATATCCCGGTAGTCGATGGGCTACGCGTCAGCCATACCAGCAAAGGTGCTGACCCCCTCGGGGGCTCCATATTTTATTGCAGGATGAGGATCGAAGAGGCAGAGTGGCTCTAGGTCCTAGGTTGTTGATGTACTTTTGGATATGTTGGTTGTTAGCCCGGGATGCGCTGTGCTCCCGAGGCATTACATTTTGGTACTATTGTTAAACAGTGATGGATGATTATGGCTTGTAGGTGTGTTGTAAATTAAAAACTCGGTACGGTTGGCTATTTATATATGGATGTTAGATATATGCTCGGGAGTCTGATCATCAGACCGATACTCTTTACTTATTCTGCCTAGTTAACCACTGGGTGGTTAACGGCGTTTGTAAACACCAAAGCGTTAGTTATTATTGGCTGGTTATTTCCGCTGCGATATCGGTAGATGATAGGAGCGTTGTAGGGGTGTTACAAAAGTGGTATCAGAGCGAAGTATCGCTCTGATGACTAGAATACCGAGCTTAGGGATATACCGAGTTAGGAAACCTAGCTACAGTTACCTAAGTGAACGGATTTGGAAAGGTTAACCACTAACTGAGTGTGGAATTACCTGGTTGACGGGAAGATGCTATAACCATTGGACCGATAAGTGTGCAAGCATAATGCTAATGAAATGTTCATATGAATTCAGATGGCAGGTAGACCACGAGGGAGAGGCCGCGGGCGCGGTACTGGAGATCTGGGTAACCAGGGCGATGATACTACGGCACAGACTATGGCTGAGGCAGTTGCAGCCGCCGTAGCCCAGTTGGTACCCGATCTGGTTGCTGCTATTCAGCAAGGGCAACAGCCCGGAGTTCAGCCACCACCACCACCACGCCACGAGACCAATTGGGTCAAGGCGTTGGCTGATCTTAGACCACCATCGTTCAATGGGGAGACGGATCCCCGGAAGCTGGAGGCGTACATCTCCGAATTGGAGACCGCCTACGAGACCTTGGCAGTACCTGCTGAAGCTAAGGTCCGTCTTGCCGCCTACTACTTGAAGGGTACGGCGCAGAGTTGGTGGAAGTTGGTGAAGGAGGACAGGATGGCTGATCCTGAATTTGGTTGGAGGGAGTACACGGCTCTACTGCGAGCCAAGTACTACCCGGTGCACGTGCAGGAGGCCAAGCGCCTCGAGCTTGATAGTCTGAGGCAGGGAGATAAGATGTCGGTTGATGACTACTACACCGCATTCACCGGCCTTATCCACCTGTTACCAGACCTTGGGTACTCGAACCGGGTGTTGGTGAACCGGTTCTACAATGGTCTTAGCCACCGTCTCCGCTATGGGATGGGGCCAGCTGAGTATACCACCTTGCAGGTAATTAGAGTACCTTATTGTGAATCAATTTATACCATGAGTGAATGTTAATGTGAGTTGGTAAGTTGTTCTTGCGGGGCATGACTGACATCCTAAAATACAGGAGTGCTATCATGCCGCTGCTAAGGTTGAAATTACCGTCCGTCTGAGGGACGAGGAAAATGCGCACAAGCGCAAGGCCACCAACGAGGGCCAGAATCAGCAAGGGTATGGGGGAGGAAAGAAAAAGAAACCCTACCCTCAGCCCCAGAAGGGCCAGTACCAGGGTGACAAGGGCCAAGCCCAGACCACCACAGCTGATGAGCCACTGAAGCTCACGTATGCGTATGCGGCGAAGCCTCTACGCTCCTACCCGCCTAAGGGTAATTACTTAACCATGTGTATCTAGTTGAGGTGTGTGTTGTTGAGATGGAAAGTGAGTATTAATTGTGTGTTGTTATAGCAGCTAGCGCGGGTTCTGGACCGGAGCGCCACTTTTACTGTAAGTGGTGCAATGGAGACCACCCCGGCAAAGACTGCAAGGGGAATGATGTGAGGTGCCGTCACTGCCAGAAGATGGGGCACCGTGAGTTTGAGTGTTGGACGAACCCCAACAGCAGGAACTACAAGCCAAAAGGGCAGTGGAAGGGTAATACTACCACGACCACTGAAGGCCCGAAGGCGATTACTCAGCAGACTTCTGACAAGAAGTACACTGAATCCCAGAAGGGGAAGGCTACGGGGTCCGGCAAGGCCACCCTGAATGTGGTGGACCGGTCTGAGGCACCAGGATCCTCTTCGAGACTAGGTACCGCCTAAACTGTTCAATGAAAAAGTGATTGCTTACCGCATTTCATGCATGAGTGTTAGCAAGTCTAAGGGGATAAACATATAAGTAGAGAGTTAGAATATAATGTGGAAAACACCTAAAGTTAGGCAATTTGAAACTTAGGAACCTTCAATATCTGCTATCCAATCCCGCCCACACCAAACCCTGAAGAAATCGCCATCAACATCACCGACTTTCCATTGGAGCAATGTCAGGTTATCCAGCCAGGTATGATACTCTTAAATGGATACCTGACACCGCAAGCACAAATCCATATCATCAGACGTTGCGACGAACTCGGAGCAAAACCAGGAGGGTTCTACACACCCGAATACCCGAACGGAGCAAGGATGCAGTTGAAGATGATGTGCATGGGTAAGGACTGGAACCCTTACACCAAGTCATATCAAGAAGTACGAGCTGAAGATGGAGCAACAGTAGCAAGTATACCAGAGGAGTTCCACGCGGTCGTTAACCACGCCGTGGGAATTGCTCAGCAAGTTGAAACGGAATCAATTCCAAGTGTGAAAGCAGATCTATGCATTGTGAACTTCTACCAGAAAGGTGGACGGTTAGGTATACACCAAGACAAGGACGAGTCACCCGAGTCTCTAAGTAAGGGAGTACCCGTGGTGTCTTGGTCCATTGGTGATACCGCAGTGTTTGTGTATGGTGAGCAGAAGCGTGCTGATCTCACAAAGAAGATATTGTTGAAATCGGGAGATGTATTAATCATGGGTGGACAATCAAGGATGCTATACCATGGCATCAGAAAGATCAAACTGAATACCGCACCGTCGGCAGTGATCAATGCCACACACATGAAACCCGGACGATTGAATTTGACCTTCAGGCAGTTTTAAGCCTTGTATAATTATGTGGTAAACCAGTATGTATTAAGGATGTTGTAAGTGTGGATCATGGCGACAGTATAAGCCAATGAATGTTGTAAAAGAGTGTATTAATGAATAAAGTGGAGTTGTTTGAAGCATATAAACCGTGTTGTTACCCAATACTTATTAGTTTGCCAATGAATTAGGCTGTGCACTCGGAACGGGAGGTATACTGAGTGTCTGCAATAAGGCAGAAGCCGGCAAGAGCGGCACAATCCTCACCGGTACCTTTCCAGTGAATGGCGTGGATGCATCGATCTTGTTCGACTCTGGAGCCTCACACACATTCATTTCGCTAGCATTTGCGAAGAGGCTGGGGTTAGACGGTGAAGAGATGCCAGACTTCGTGGTCACTCTCCCGTCGAAAGAGCGGATCAGATGTACCCGCTACTACCGAGATGCTGTTGTTCGAATCATGGATGAGGAGTTTCCGATCGACTTGATAGAGTTCGACGGATTGGGTTTTGATGTGATTGTCGGGATGAACTGGTTGGAGCGGTACAAGGGTAGAATCCTATGTGCCGAGCATCGACTGCTTCTTAGGAGTCCATCTGGGGTTACTATATCATACCGCCAGAGGCCCAGGGAGCCTTCGACTCAGATCATCACCGCCATGGCTATGTATCACGAGTTACGACGAGGGAGGGATGTATACCTCTGCTATGTCCAGGACATAGAGAGAGACCCTGAGTTTAGCCCAGATGTGCCGGTAGTGTCGGAGTTTCCTGATGTATTTCCTAAGGAACTGCCGGGCATGCCGCCAGCGCGAGAGGTTGAGTTTGAGATTGATCTAGTTCCGGGCACCGGACCCATTGCGAAAGCACCTTACCGTATGGCTCCAGCAGAAATGACAGAGCTCAAGGAGCAGCTGAGAGACCTACTCGACAAGGGCTTTATCCGCCCCAGTGTTTCGCCATGGGGAGCGCCGGTTCTCTTCGTGAAGAAGAAGGACGGTAGCCTCCGCCTATGTATTGATTATCGGGAGCTGAATGCTGTTACGGTGAAGAACCGTTACCCCTTACCACGCATCGACGATCTATTTGATCAGCTGAGGGGAGCATCAGTGTTCTCCAAGATAGACCTACGTTCCGGATACCACCAGATTGCCATCCGTGACAGTGATATCGAAAAGACAGCATTCAGAACTAGGTATGGGCATTATGAGTTCACAGTTATGCCGTTTGGCTTATCAAATGCACCAGCAAAGTTCATGGACTTAATGAACCGTTTGTTCCAAGATCAGTTGGACAAATCAGTGGTAGTCTTCATCGATGACATACTTGTGTATTCGAAATCGAGAGGTGAGCATGAAAGCCACCTGAGAGATGTATTGCAAACGTTGAGGAAGAATCAGCTGTATGCTAAATTTTCTAAGTGTGAATTTTGGTTGAACCAAGTATCATTCCTTGGACATGTGATTTCTGAGGCTGGGATCGCTGTTGATCCGGCAAAGATAGATGCAGTGCGCACCTGGCCTAGGCCGAAGACAGTTACCGACATCAGGAGCTTCCTCGGTCTGGCAGGTTACTATAGGAGATTTGTGAAGGACTTCTCTAGTGTCTCGAAGCCGATGACTTCCTTGATGAAAAAGGATGCACCATTCGAGTGGACAGTCGACTGTGAGAGAGCTTTCACGAGTCTCAAGGATGCTCTGACATCTGCACCGGTTCTGACATTACCAGACGGTCCAGATGGCTTTGAGGTCTATTGCGACGCATCAGGCAGGGGTATGGGTTGTGTGTTGATGCAACACGGGAAGGTCGTGGCTTACGCCTCCCGACAGCTGAAGAAGCATGAGGAGAACTACCCTACCCACGACTTAGAATTGGGGGCCATTGTCTTCGCACTGAAGATATGGCGACATCATTTATATGGGGTAAGTGTGACGATTTATTCTGACCACAAGAGCTTGAAATACTTGTTCACTCAGAAAGAGTTGAACATGAGGCAGAGAAGATGGGTTGAATTCTTGAATGATTATGACATCGATTTACAGTACAAGGAGGGTAAGGCAAATGTGGTAGCTGACGCATTGAGTCGCCGAGCACACTCTCTCCATTCGCTAGTCTCTCATACTGGCTTGGTTGAAGAGGTGCGGAGTGCTCAGATGACGGATCAGTACATGATGGAGATTAGACAGAAGCTTATTGATGGCACATTCAAGGGTCAGAAGTACGACTTCAGACTCCACGATGATGACCTGATTAGGCTTAATGGCAGATTGTGTATACCCAGGAGTAGCGCTGAGCTGAAGGAGCGCATATTGAGTGAATCCCACTGTTCTACTACTTCGATTCACCCCGGAGCTTCAAAGATGTATAAAGGTATGAAAAGATATTTCTGGTGGGCTGGAATGAAAAGGATGTGAATGACTATGTGTTGAGGTGTCTCACTTGTCAGAAGGTCAAGTTTGAGCACCGACGGCCTGGTGGTATGGTGCAGCCAATGCCAGTGCCGGAGTGGAAGTTCCATGACATATCTATGGACTTCGTGGTGGGGCTTCCGCCTACAAGGGGAGGTCTGAATATGATTTGGGTTGTGGTAGACCGACTGACCAAGGTGTCTCGATTCATACCGATGAAGGACACCTGGAAAGTGGCTAAGCTGGCAGAACTCTTCGACAAGGAGATTGTAAGACATCATGGGGTTCCGAAAACGATAGTATCTGACAGAGATACCAGATTCCTATCCAGATATTGGAAGTCTACACGAGAGGCACTTGGTACTGAACTGAAATTGAGCACAGCTTTTCATCCACAGACAGATGGTCAGAGTGAGCGCACCATCCAGACACTTGAGGATATGCTACGTGCATGTGCACTTGACTTTCAGACCAGCTGGATTGATAAGTTACATCTGATCGAGTTTAGTTACAACAACAGTTATCATGCATCGATCAAGATGTCTCCCTTCCAGGCATTGTACGGTAGACCATGCCGCACACCATTATGCTGGGATGAATCGAGTGAGACGGTCATTATAGGACCAGAGTATCTTGAGCAAGTTCAGGCAGAAGTTCGCCAGATCAGGGCTAATATGAAAGCAGCTCAGGATAGACAGAAGTCGTACGCAGATGTGCGCCGACGTGACCTGGAGTTCGCCGTGGGCGATCAGGTATTTTTGAGAGTATCCCCCATGAAGGGAGTATTTCGTTTTGGCCAGAAGGGCAAGTTGAGCCCGAAGTATGTAGGTCCTTATGTTGTGACGGAGCGGATCGGCCCGGTAGCTTATAGACTTGATTTACCCGCCGAGCTGGGCAAGGTACATGATGTATTTCATGTGTCCCAGTTGAAGAAGTATATGTCTCATCCGTCTCATGTGCTTCAGCCGGAAAGGCTAACCTTAGAGCCAACCATGCGATCAGTGGAGACTCCGGTACGGATTCTGGATACTAAGACTCGAGACACTCGCCATAAGTCCGTGAGACTGGTGAAGGTCCTCTGGTCTAACCAGAACGTTGAGGAGGCCACTTGGGAGCTGGAAGAAAAGATGAAGGCGAAGCACCCGTCATTGTTTGCTTCTTAGTGTTCATATGTATAGGGTACGGGGCGTACCCCTTTTAAGGGGGGTAGAGCCGTTTCGGTTATGGTTGTGTACGACATGTATATGTATACATTGTCTATGTTATGTTACAGACCGTTGTGTCTGAGTGGTATTATGTGGTTTGGACCTCGAGTCCGTTGTGGTATTATGTGGTTGGACCTCGAGTCCGTTGTGGTGTAAGTATGATGGTTGTGTTGGTAATGATGTTTTGGAAGTGTGGTGTTATAAGATGTTTCCCGTGTTCTAATAGTAAGATATGTGGGAAGTATGAACTTTGGGGACAAAGTTCTTTTAAGGGGGGTAGATTGAAATACCCCAAACCTTGGTATGTTGGTTAAACATTAAAACATGAGTTATTAAGACTAAAAAGAGTCTTAGAAACCTTAGTAAACAAATTAAACAAAAGGAAACACAAATGTGCTTTAAAGTCAATAAGAGCCAAAATGTGCTCTAAGCTTGGGATAAACTTGAGTAAGACCTAATGAGCTTACCAAGACCTCATTTATGTACTAAGGAACATATTAAACCAATTACCAAAGAAAACCAAGCTTGAAAACAAGTTAAAACACAAAATGTGCTTTAAGAAGTCTTAAAGCACGTTTTTGAAAAATTGTCTTGTAAATGAGTTTTGAGTGGCTAAATGTCCATCATTACTCTTAAATATATATGTGTACTATATAGTATCACATTTGGGTGGCTATATTAATGGGAAATCAAAAATTTCACTTCTAAGTGCCTTGTTTAGGTGAATAGTGATTTTTTATAATCTATTTTGTAACATATGTTGTATAAGTAATTAAATTGACAAATGAAGACTATAATACCCTCATATTAATAAGGGGGCCGGTTTTCCTTAAGTGTGGTGACTCACCACTCTCTTATTAATGTATTAAGTAAGTAAATAAGTAAATAAACTACTTTTTACTTTATTACTACAAATATCTCTTAAAAGCAAATTCTATCTCATTCTCATTTCTTTCCTTTCCTTCATTCCCACGGTTTACAAACACCACCTTCTTCCTTCTTCTTGTTCTCTCACGGTAATACTACTACCACCATGGAAGCTCCACCTTTGACTCTTGTTAAATCTTGCTCACTTGTCCAAATCAAAAACAAAGACCACCAATCTCTTCCTCTCATCAAGCTCTTCATTCCTATCTTCTCAAAACTCCAAGAGCTCCATTTCGGTGCCAAGGTGTTCCACCATTGAAGGAGCTTGAGCTTGTATTTTGACATATTGTTGATCTCCTTTGCTTCTAGGTAAGGAATCTCAAAAAAAATCAGTTTCCTCCATGTTTTTGTCATGTCCGAAAATACACATTGATATAGCTCTTTGTGTGACTTTGTTCTAGCTTCATTTCAACTCTTCATGGACTAGGTGGAGTCCTCTCTTGTTATATATTCAAACTCCCTTCAAAGATCAAGGTAAAACAACTACATTAATGTTTTTGAAACAATGTCAAATTAGGGTTTACAATGAGATGAAGCTCAAAGCTTGAATACTCATTATGGTGTTTGTATATTGTCTAGAACTTGACAAGGAACCAAATACCATACGGTTTTGTAAGGAATCAAGGAGGAAGTATTTTGGAAAAAGAGGTAAATCTACTAACTTAAATGTTGTTTAATGCCTTAGGAGAAATGAGCTTATAAATGCTTATTAAACTACCTAAAGAGCAAATGGTGAATGACTTAGTAAAGAGTTCTCAAGAGACTAGTAAAGGGCATATGTGTGTTGAGTGTATTTGCAGGTTAAAGGCATATATATTGTGGAAATTCAGTGTTTATGATTTAAGCACTTTAAGGGCCTAAGAGCCAGGCATTTTAAGGGCCTAAGTGCCATGCAATTTAAATTATGCACTATATTGTAATGTAGTGTAAATTTGGTGAAGTTGTGTATGAGAGTGTTCTTGGTGATTCTAGATGTTCTTGTGTGTTTAATGGAGAAAGCAAAGTGTTTAGGCTTGGTAATGTTCTAGGGAATCCATGTCAAAATTTAGGTAAGAAGCAAGAAGTTCTAAGTGTTTACATAAGGTTTGGTGAGTTAGAAAATGTAGGAAATGAATAAGGAGTTCATGATGTTTTAAAGGAATTTTGATGAACTAGGAAGTACTCTAGAGTGTAATAAGGACTTAGGCATGATCTTGAGATTTAGTAGGTACCAAAGTCACTTTGGGACTTAGGTAAATACCTAGGCAAACTTTGGTAAAATAAGGAGAAGTGTACACTAGGAAAAGAGTTTCAAGAAGGATATAAGGAATTAGTTGTGAAGATGATGCTTGGGAGATGATGTTAAGTTAAGGAGAAAGCATTTTGGGATAGTAGTTATCATAGGCATGAACACCACTTGAAAAACTAGGAGAAAATATGTAAGTGTTAGGAATTTTGTGAAGAAAGTAAAGGCTTAAGGAATTAGAAAATGAGTTTTATGAGTGTTTAAGGATGTCTTAAGGTGTGTTTGAAGTGCCCAAATGAGGTTAGGGAGTACTAGGTTATATGGGGTGAAGTTTGGAGTTGAATGTGAAAAGGAAAACAAGGGTCTGGGGCAGACCGAACTTGCGACCGAACTTGCAAGTTCGGTCGAGCCCAGTTTACCCTGCGAGAATTGGCTTCTGGAAAAGACCGACCTTGGGGACCGGACTTGCAAGGTCGGTCGGACTTGTATTTTGTGTACGGATTGAGTTACTGGAACCGACCGAACATGGGACCGGACTGGTAAGTTCGGTCGGGCTAAATTTACAAAGGGGAGAAACTCTCGGGAAAAGACCGAACATAGGACCGGACTTGGTAAGTTCGGTCGGAGTAGAAAATTTTGACGGAAATGTGTTCTGGAATCGACCGAACTTGGATAAGTTCGGTCGGCAAGGTCGGTCGGACCTAAACTTGTAAAAAAAAAACAGAAAAGAATGTGACTTGTGTAGTTAACCCTAGGGTGTATAATGAAGGTAACCTAGGGTAAGGTAGACATTAAAACATGTCATACAATCATGTTAATACTTAGTAAGTGTGAAGTTAAATAAATAATTAACCGACACTACTAATGTGTATAGGATTCTCTCAAGGTGGAAACGAAACAAGGCAAGGACCAAGGTATGGTTTTCTTGCAGTCTGTTGCCTACCGGTTTACACCGGCTTGGGTGTTGATTGTTTTCTGAGTGTTTACGACCTTATAAGATTAAGGCATGAAAAGAGTTTACAGTTGTTATTCACTATGATGTTGTAAGGTTATGACTCCTTTCCCTTGGTTGTCTAACAAGACCTAAATGTTTGCTTGTATGTGACTTAACAAATGTTGTGTGATCACTAACAAGTGCTAACCGGGGGAGTGAGGAGTCCGGTTGTTCCGGCCACGCGTGTGATGGATGGGGGTCGATATCATATCCGGTTCGGCTCTCTTGGTGTATGTATAGGTGGTATTCCAATTTGGTTTCTACCTTCCCTTAGCTTATCCAAAGCTAGTTACTGACTCACGTCGGGCCATAGGGGCATACGTATGTTATTTCGGTGTGCTTGGGATTACTATATCCGACACACCTTTGGTATAAGTTAACCGTTCTACATAACCGGACGGTAACGAGGATGGTAACGAGCTTAACATGGGTTGGTAAAAATCTCTAGGCTCATATGGTATACTAACTATGGTGAGAGGTACCTTGTGAGAACCGAGTTTATGGTATTATGTATTGATGTTGTGATGCTATGCAATTTCCCTTGCTATGCTATGGTGTATATATATGTTGGATGTTCTAAAATGAATGCCATGTTATTATGACAATTGGTTGCGCGTATCCCGGTAGTCGATGGGCTGCGCGTCAGCCATACCAGCAAAGGTGCTGACCCCCTCGGGGGCTCCATATTTTTATTGCAGGATGAGGATCGAAGAGGCAGAGTGGCTCTAGGTCCTAGGTTGTTGATGTACTTTTGGATATGTTGGTTGTTAAGCCCGGGATGCGCCTGTGCTCCCGAGGCATTACATTTTGGTACTATTGTTAAACAGTGATGGATGATTATGGCTTGTAGGTGTGTTGTAAATTAAAAACTCGGTACGGTTGGCTATGTTTATATATGGATGTTAGATACTATGCTCGGGAGTCTGATCATCAGACCGATACTCTTGTACTTATTCTGCCTAGTTAACCACGTGGGTGGTTAACGGCGTTGTAACACCAAAGCGTTAGTTATTATTTGGCTGGTTATTTCCGCTGCGATATCGGTAGATGATAGGAGCGTTGTAGGGGTGTTACATTCCTTGAAACCATAGGTTTTGTAAAACAATTTAAAACGTATTTAAGGCTTAAGTTTATTGAAGTTTAGTACAAAAGGGTTGTACATAGTCTATATAGAGAGAATGTGTATAAAATAAAACATTTAGGAGATTAAAGGCAAGTAAGGATACATAAAAGGTTATATTTAAACACCTTATTATATAGGTAATGATTAAGCAAATAATGTACCTTGTGAATACTAAATGTAAGAGTTCGATAAGTCTAAGTTAACTATAATATAGTTGTTTCAAGATGAAAAGTAATTTAACATCTTATGACAAAATTATTAGATGGTTGTAATAAAAGTCTTTCTGAACTAAAGATAAGATAAATGAGTTGGTAACTCAATTAGGTTATAATAAAATGTGTCTACAACACTATGGTTCCAATGTACAAGATGTGGATCTTAATTAAGTTAAGGGGAAGACTTAATCACAATTGATTATCTAGTAGATATTGATAAAATACATAATCCTTACATTGTGAAATAATAGTATAGTATTATGGGATGAGTCCATCATAGGCCATAATACAATGTTTATTCTATATTAAGAATAAAGGTTCTGAGCTTAAGATTATTATTGAAATTCTTAGATTTAATTATATAATATAAACACATTTATGTTATAAAGGTCTCAAAAGTCTAGAATGTGAGGACTGTGGTTAAATATGAATAAAGTGGATAGGAGTGAACAGTTAGCAGGTGTTAATAAAATACATTCCTTGATCCTACAATCTTGGGCTACACAACCTCCTAAAATAAGTCAAAGGTTATACATAACATTTAGGCGAAGGCTTATAAGATAATTGAGATTTGGAAATAAGAGAGAGGAATTTATTTAAGTTTTACTTAGGGTACAGTTATTGATAGTAAATTATCTTCAATGTTCCTCGGAGAATTTTCGAATGTTTGCACGAGTTTACTAGATCTGCTACAACGTTGGCCAGGTACGATTTCTCGTACTCAGCTTGTTGTGTTTTGGACTCTATGGAATGTTTTGTACGATTTCTCGTACTCAGCTTGTTGTGTTTTGGACTCAATGGAATGTTTTGTACGATTTCTCGTACTCAGCTTGTTGTGTTTTGGACTCTATGGAATGTTTTGTACGATTTCTCGTACTCCGATCTTTTTGCTGATTGACTTGTGGAATGTTTTGGAAAACGCTAACTGACTTAAAGAGAAATTTCTAAAAAGGAATTGGTTGTGTGACTAACTCAGCTTGTGTGACTAACTGAGCCTTGGATGTGAAACTCTCTTGGGTATTGGTTCCTTCTATTTGGTTGTTCCATTAGACATTGACTACTTACGGTTTACGCTTCTGCACTCTGTAGGACTGAGTGTTTTGGTATTGCTCTGGGTAGTTAGTGGTCTAGTGGGAATTTGGAAAAAGGTCAATCTTGGAAATTCTTCTTTTGACTCTGGATATCGTTTCATAAATGAGCTGGTTCTTGAGGTTCCGACGTGCGCGCGTCTTCAAAGGTAACAGTGAGGGGCTGTATATCCCCTGTCCCAAAAAGGGACGTGATAGACAGTGAGGGGCTGTATATCCCCTGTCCCAAAAAGGGACGTGATAGACTGTAAGGGGCTGTATATCCCCTGTCCTTAGTGGACGTGGTTAACAGAGAGGGGCTGTATATCCCCTGTCCTTAGTGGATGTGGTTAACAGAGAGGGGCTGTATATCCCCTGTCCTTAGTGGATGTAGTTAACAGAGAGGGGCTGTATATCCCCTGTCCTAAAAGGACGTACTTGGCATTGGGGTTTATTCTACTCTTGGGTTTTTGGATTCTTCGTTATCTATCAATCATTCCTAGTCCTGGTGACTACTTGGTCTTTCTACTCCTAACTGGAACTTAATCTAACTAAGGCTTTGGACACTCACTAACTTATGGTGTGGTTTATTCTAACTGACTAACTTTACCTTTCTATTATTTATCTTTATCCTTAACTTGTTATCTTTGATTTGGTGATTTTAAAGTGCCTTGTTTCCCTGTTTTACTTTAAAGAGTTTGATCTCAAGTTACTATTTATTTTGAAGAGTTATGTTTTAAATATTGTTTTGGAGAATTGTATCAGTTCCATTCCAGGGAACTGACTCACCCCTCTTGGGGTGGGCTGCTTGGTTTCATCTTGCAGGTACAAATTGATATACAGGTGGCCACGAAGAGCATGAGTGATTGGGATGGGACTAGGTTTATGGAGAGTGAATGTATTTTATTATTGTGATGTTAATGTTAAGTTTTCTCGAAGTTCAGACCGTAACTTAGTTAATTGTAATGGTTGTAATTGGTGAGGTTGGTACCGGGTGTTTGGAGCCCGATGGTCTGTAGCACCTTTAGTTTATTTTCCGCTGTTGTTTTATTATTATAGGGGTGTTACAGAAAGTGGTATCAGAGCGTAGTTACGCTCTGAACCCGAGAAAACAAGCCGAGTGAAATACTTAGAGTATAGGTGCACTTAAAACTGGGGAAATGGGGTAGAATTGGGAAGTGAGGATTCCAGTAAGGCACGACTCCTAACCCTTCTTAGATTAGGGAATGATTTCTTTATACACTTTTCCTTTTATGAATGTCTGTGGAGAATGGTGTGCTGTTGTTCTGTTCGAACATTAAAGTACAGTAGGAATATAGGTTGGAATATCAGCTATTGAGTATGTTAAGATTTTGGTTGGGATAAATCATATATTAAGCTATTTTCAAAAGCATACTTAGGGAGAATACATGGCTAAGAATACAATTCCTTAAGAGCAAGTACACATGCTCCTAGAAATTTTAAAGAATACTTTTTGTTGAAAACAGTATACACATAGAACTTTAAATAACTAAATTAGTATTGATATTATGTGGAAGTACTTCAACTCCTTTAAAGTTTGAAAATAAATCTCAAGAATTACTTGGTACAAATTGTTGCCAAAAGGTAATGCTTGGATAAATCTTAAGTCTAGAAAATTATTAAGTAACAAACACTAGTAGCATACACCCGAACCCATAAACCACACTAAAACTCTATGCTAACTTTGGAAAGAAAACACCTAAACCTAACACCCTACGGGAAGTGCCTGGTGCGACGAACTCCTAGGCTGAAAGTAGTGGGGGTGCACACCCACTTCTAGAAGTTTAGGGGCTAGACAAGCCTTGTAGTCTAACCGTAAATAATCTTCTACGTAGGTGATGGATTGTGTTGAACTTGAGGGGAAGTGGTGGTAAGACGTTACCATCATGAAATCTTGAGCTAGGCATATTTCATTACTATCCACAATGAACAATTTAAAACTTATATATTAAGATCTAGTACTAAACTCATACATGTAAAGAGTTTACCGAGTTAAATCCTTGGTGAAAAATACTTACCTATGGAGTGAAAACACATGAGTAATAATAAACTAAATATTATTGAGCCTTAAATACTTGGAGTATTGAGCGTCTAGTGAAAAATTGGGTGTTACTTAAAGATTTGGAAATCCTCATGTTTATTTAGAAGTTTAAAGAGTGATATTTACAAAGCCACCATTATCTAAGGGGAGTACTAAGATTTAATAATCAGAAGAATACTTACATAGAACAAACCCTAAGAAAAATAGTTATCGAGAGTGAGTGAACTTCCACTAGACTAATTCATTTGACTTAAAATTTATATATAGAGTCCCTACCTTGAAAAATAAATTTTTAGATAAAGAAATCAGATTTTGGAGCTACATTATAAGAACTTCCTAAAATTCTGCCTTGGGTGAAATTATGTATATATATAATAAGTAAATTTTATGAAGTAAATACCTAATGGTTCGTCTAGAATACTATAGTTAATTATAAAAACAATTGAAACTTGAAAAGTCACAGAAAATATTTATCTTATAGAGTTTTAACATATGGTTGGCTAATAAACCTTTGAAGATAATTTTGGAAGATTATTGAGGATTATTAAATGATCGGGAATATTATGTTAAACTACTCAAGTACGTTACACCTGGTTTATAGCTTGGTAATATAATTGATATGATAAATGATCATATATTGACGTATAATTCGTACCGGTCATAAAATGAAATTTTACAACAGTTAAGAAAATACAAATACGAAACAATCAAGAGATACAGATATATATATCGAGCGCAGATAAAATCAACAGCGCAATAAAATGTACAACAAAGCTGGTTAATAAGGTGTTGAATTCTTTGAGTGTGTCGTTAGTAGCGGTACGAGGGCGTACCTTAGCTCTTTTAAGGGGGATATATTGGCATACTCTTCCTTCGTCACCTCATTCAGATTATGCCATGTTGCCTTATTAGCAGAATGAGAGGTGTTTGTATGTGCTTGGTTTTTACATTATGACACAGTGTGTGATTGTTGATTTTCATCATGCTATGTTTTGGTATATCTTGGTTCGTTTTGATTTTGAGTAATCTCGAGTGGAATGTTGTTATGGAAATGGATGGAAATAAAGGATTGGATTGGTATGGAATTTCATTGGAATTATTATTGTCTCAGCACACCCGAAGCGGTGTGAGTGCTTATAAGTTGATTTTTAAACTTCGAGGCGAAGTTTCTTTTAAGGGGGATATACTGAAATACCCCTAAATTAATTTAAATTAATTTAGGGGATTTCTTTTATTAAACCTTTAATAATACTATTAAGTATTAAATTATTATATGGAATTATGAATGTTAAATTAGTATAAGGAATTATGAATATTAAATTATTGTATGGAATTATGGGTATTAATATTATATGGAATTATGGAAATTATTTTAGGGGATTCCTCCTATTTAACTCTAAAGAATACAATTAACTATTTAATTATTATATATTATTATATAGTATTATGAATTTAATAACAAGATTTATAAGTCAATAAATCTTAGAAAAATTCCTAGATACTCCAATTATATTATAAAGATTTTAGAAATATTGGGAGCATTGATTTGGAACATAAAAGTCAATATAAAATCCTAGAAACCTTAAAGCTTATTAAGCCTTGCTAGGATTGACTTTTTGAGAATGGTCAAACTAGCACATGAAACCTATACCAATAAAAAGGTTATGGAAAACCATGAAGATCGATAAAAAGAACATCAAAAACGGATCATCCTAGCCAAAGTTATGCTAGATTGAAGTTTAGAGTCAAAATTTTGAAACCTGCCACGTGTCAATCAGTCACAGACCGCCCACACTTAGCTTAAAAATCGGAACTTCCAGCAGTGATTTTACCCTAACTTTATACGGCTATATCTCACTCATCTCTCAATATTTTTCAATGCCGTCTTCTCCATTCTCTTCTCATACAATTTCTCTTTCCAACCATAACTCATACGTAACCTACATCATTCTACATCGACGGGATAATCGATCTAAAGTTGCCTCCTTGCGAATTCGTAACCCAGAATTCCAGTTTTTACTGAAATCAGGTAAACTTCGTCTTGTCATAACTTCTTCGTTTCTCATCCAAATTTCGTGTTCTTTAGCTTGTTTTGAAGATCTCAAATCCCTCTACAACTTTCATGTTAATGACCAAGGCTGATTCGTAACCAGTAGGGAGAGCGAGTCGTCTAAAGTTACCTACACGATCACGTCAGTTTTTGCCCAGAATATTTCCAGAAACGACATGGTAAACTCAGATCTTTGTGGATCTTTAACTTTTTTCTAGTTATTCTTTTTCCATTATTCTTTCACCAATGTTTATAGTTACATGTCTTCTTTAAAATGACGTAGGTTTCATGGATTGAATCCATCTCAGTTATCCCGAGTTGATCCGCGAAGTTGCCTACCTGAACAACACATAAAATACTAGTTTTCCAGAAAAACGAGTTTGAATCGCCTTGCCGGCGCATCTCCGGTACGATTCCGACCAAATTATACCTATAATGCTACTTGTTTTTGCATTCCCGTTCATAACCCTCTATCAATTTAACCAATTACGCAATAAATTGAGAGAATTTGGCAAATCGAATTCGAAACCGGAAAAGAAAACCTAACTTCGAAGCAGAAATCGAAACCCGATGAATACTGCATTATAATTGGGGAAATTGGTATCATTAGAACCGAAATTTGATTTCGAAACCATAGAAACAAGAATCACTCGATTTCGTTCTGTGGATTGGGAGATATTGTCGATTTAGTACTCGACTTCGATTTTGGATTTGATGAAGAACTGGGGCTTCAGCATCCGTCCGATCTGGACTTAAGGAAATGGACGGCCAGGATTAGATCGTGGATAATAAAGTAGTTTTAAGTTTATAATGTTTCAGAATTTAACTCTAACTTGTTGAATTAATTTAAATACATTCCCGAAGGTATTTTGACTTGAAATTTTAACCATAGATTCCTTATTAAATCTAGTTTATTTTGATGTAAATTAATAAGGTTTTGGAGTTTTTAAACATAAGTTATGATTTTTGCAAGTTACGGGTTTTCTGGAATTATTTGGCTAAATTAAAAAATATTTTTATGAAATAAAATTTTTATAATATGTATAAAATGTTATAGTTACTGTATATTAAATTTGGGGATTTTTGGGCAATGTTAAAAGGTTTTAAAAATTGTGTTTATGAGTTTTTCATAAGAATAACTTATAATATATGGTTTTTAATGTAACCAAAAATTAAAGTATGGTTTGTTAATTAACTTTTAAGCTGGGGAAAATAAAGGAAACTAAATTAACATTTTATAACAGTAAGTTTATAAATGTTTTGGTATTAGCTTTTAAGAGAAGTGAAATTATTTACATATATGTATATATACTTATTTAAGTAGAAACTTATGCTAAATCAAGGAATCTAATTATTTTACGTTTTACTTATTATATTATATGGGAGTTAATATTTTTAATTAAAACTAAGGAAAATATGTATATATATATAATTAATTACATATATATGAAAAGGAATAAAATAGTAACTAAGGTTAAATCAAGGAACTAAATTAATCTACATTTATATTAATTATATAATATGGTAGTTAATAGACTTAATTGAAACTAGGGAAATACTTTATTTTATAAACCATATTTTGGATGTAGATATGAGTAAAAGTTAATATAAATAATTAAATGCAGTAAAACTACATAAAGAATGTCTTGAATAAATCCTGGTTTACATATATGATAAATAAATAAATAAAAGACATAAAATACCTTATAGAAAATGGAATATGAAGGAATTAATAAGTTAAACTAACCTTACATAATACTATTAAAAGAATATTATATGAGGTATTATTGAATTGTGGTTATGAAATTAAGCTTAAAGAGTTATCTTGGATTTCTAAGATTTATATAAATCATATTAAAATACATGTGTAATATTATTTGTCAAAGACCAGAATGTAAATCTATAATTTGGTTAGGTAATTAATAAGTTGGGACTTAGGAATATTTGTAACTAGATTTTTTACAAATAGAACTTACTATATAATTAATAAATAAATGTAATACTTTTACATATAAATGTTCTTAATATATAAGCAATAATAAAACAAATAAAATACTTTTACATCTAAATGTGAGGTGGATTAGTAAGTCTTGATTTAATCATTTCTTAACATTTATGGTATTAGAATATAACTTAATGTTTTAAGATAGAATCATTAAAAGGATTATGATATAAACTATATTAAACGATGATTTGGAAATTTATCTAAATAATTGTCCTTAAGTTTCTTAGAATTAGATAAGCCATATAAAATACATTTATTACCAATATTCAGGATGTGAGTTTACAGTTAAGTGAGGTATTTAGTAGTGAGAATTTATAGGAAGGTTTATAAATAGGAATTTGATACTTAAAACCTTTGAACCTCTTATTAGGTAAAACTAAGTTACATAAGGTATTATATTGATATACTTTACGGTAATGGGAAATAATGATAGATTATTTGAATATAAAATATGAGAATTTTCATAATAGATTATCTTATTAAATAATTAACAATTTCACTTACGAACCAGAATTTAATTCTTTGATAAATTCTACTCTATGTAGATATATTGTCCATCCTAAATACGATAAAGGAAATTAATTTATTAAGTTATTCCTTGAAACCTTAGGTTTTGTAAAACAATTTAAAACGTATTTAAGGCTTAAGTTTATTGAAGTTTAGTACAAAAGGGTTGTACATAGTCTATATAGAGAGAATGTGTGTAAAATAAAACATTTAGGAGATTAAAGGTAAGTAAGGATACATAAAAGGTTATATTTAAACACCTTATTATATAGGTAATGATTAAGCAAATAATGTACCTTGTGAATACTAAATGTAAGAGTTCGATAAGTCTAAGTTAACTATAATATAGTTGTTTCAAGATGAAAAGTAATTTAACATCTTATGACAAAATTATTAGATGGTTGTAATAAAAGTCTTTCTGAACTAAAGATAAGATAAATGAGTTGGTAACTCAATTAGGTTAATAAAATGTGTCTACAACACTATGGTTCCAATGTACAAGATGTGGATCTTAATTAAGTTAAGGGGAAGACTTAATCACAATTGATTATCTAGTAGATATTGATAAAATACATAATCCTTACATTGTGAAATAATAGTATAGTATTATGGGATGAGTCCATCATAGGTCATAATACAATGTTTATTCTAAATTAAGAATAAAGGTTCTGAGCTTAAGATTATTATTGAAATTCTTAGATTTAATTATATAATATAAACACATTTATGTTATAAAGGTCTCAAAAGTCTGGAATGTGAGGACTGTGGTTAAATATGAATAAAGTGGATAGGAGTGAACAGTTAGCAGGTGTTAATAAAATACATTCCTTGATCCTACAACCTTGGGCTATACAACCTCCTAAAATAAGTCAAAGGTTATACATAACATTTAAGCGAAGGCTTATAAGATAATTGAGATTTGGAAATAAGAGAGAGGAATTTATTTAAGTTTTACTTAGGGTACAGTTATTGATAGTAAATTATCTTCAATGTTCCTCAGAGAATTTTTGAATGTTTGCACGAGTTTACTAGATCTGCTACAACGTTGGCCAGGTACGATTTCTCGTACTCAGCTTGTTGTGTTTTGGACTCTATGGAATGTTTTGTACGATTTCTCGTACTCAGCTTGTCGTGTTTTGGACTCTATGGAATGTTTTGTATGATTTCTCGTATTCCGATCTTTTTGCTGATTGACTTGTGGAATGTTTTGGAAAATGCTAACTGACTTAAAGAGAAATTTCTAAAAAGGAATTGGTTGTGTGACTAACTTAGCTTGTGTGACTAACTGAGTCTTGGATGTGAAACTCTCTTGGGTATTGGTTCCTTCTATTTGGTTGTTCCATTAGACATTGACTGCTTAGGGTTTACGCTTCTACACTCTGTAGGACTGAGTGTTTTGGTATTGCTCTGGGTAGTTAGTGATCTAGTGGGAATTCGGAAAAAGGTCAATCTTGGAAATTCTTCTTTTGACTCTGGATATCGTTTCATAAATGAGCTGGTTCTTGAGGTTTCGACGTGCGTGCGTCTTCAAAGGTAACAGTGAGGGGCTGTATATCCCCTGTCCCAAAAAGGGACGTGATAGACAGTGAGGGGCTGTATATCCCCTGTCCCAAAAAGGGACGTGATAGACAGTGAGGGGCTGTATATCCCCTGTCCTTAGTGGACATGGTTAACAGAGAGGGGCTGTATATCCCCTATCCTTAGTGGATGTGGTTAACAGAGAGGGGTTGTATATCCCCTGTCCTTAGTGGAGGTAGTTAACAGAGAGGGGATGTATATCCCCTGTCCTAAAAGGACGTACTTGGCATTGGGGTTTATTCTACTCTTGGGTTTTTGGATTCTTCGTTATCTATCAATCATTCCTAGTCCTGGTGACTACTTGGTCTTTCTACTCCTAACTGGAACTTAATCTAACTAAGGCTTTGGACACTCACTAACTTATGGTGTGGTTTATTCTAACTGACTATGAAATACCCCAAACCTTGATATGTGGTTTAAATATCAAACTATGTTATATAAAGGCTAAAAAGTGCCCTAGAAACATCAGTGGACAATTTAAAACATAGTAAAGTGCAATAAAGCACTAAGACACAGTTTGAGCAAAAACATGCTCTAAGCTATGAGTGAACTTGGTTAGGACCCAAAGAGCCTACCAAGACTAAATAATATTCAAGTATGATTTAATAAGGCTAATTAAGTCCTTAGGAAACTTTGGTAGACAATGAAACCAAACAAAACACAAATAAATTCCTTAAAGTCAATAAGAGCAAAATGTGCTCTAAGCTTGGGATAAATTTGTATAAGACCTAATGGTCATACTTATACCTTATAGATATGTTAATGAACATATTAAATCAATTACCAAAGAAAACCAAGCTTGAAAACAAGTTAAAACACAAAATGTGCTTTAAGGAGTCTTAAAGCACGTTTTTGAAAAATTGTCTTGTAAATGAGTTTTGAATGGCTAGACGTCCATCATTACTCTCTAATTAACATGTGTACTATATAGTATCACATTTGGAAGTCTATATCAATGGGAAATCAAAAATTTCACATCTATGCGCCTTGTTTTAGTGAATAGTAACTTTAATAAGCTAGTTTGTAACATATGATGTTATAAGTAATTAAATGAGTCAATAAAGACTATTATACCCCTAGACTACTAATGGGGGCCGGTTTTTATGAGGTGAGTCATCACCTTGTAAGTTAACAAAACAAATAACTAATGATAAAGCAAGTTACTATTGTTTTATTACATAATATCTCTTAAAAGGCAAACCTATCTTCATTCTCTCTTTCCTCCTTGCATTCCCACGGTTCCAACTCTATCTTCTTCCTCTCATTCACGTTTTCTACAGAAACACCAACACCACCATTATTTTCCATCTTTGACCACTTGTATCTCCTAGCTCACTTGGCCAAATGAAATTCCAAGACCACCATTCTCTTCCTCTCATCAAGCTCTTCATTTCTATCTTCTCAAAACTTCAAGAGCCCCATTTCGGTGCCATGGAGTTCCACCATTGAAGGAGCTTGAGCTTGTCTTTCCACATGTTATTGATCTCCTTTGCTCCTAGGTAAGGAATCTCAAAGAAAAATCAAGTTTCCTCCATGTTTTGTGTGTGACCGAAAATATTCATTGATGGAGCTCCTTGTGTTGCTTTGTTCTAGCTCCATTTGAATCTTTCAAGGACTAGGTGGAGTCCTCTCTTCATAGATATTCAAACACCCTTCAAAGATTAAGGTAAAACAACTACATTAATGTTTTGAAATAATGTAAACCTAGGGTTTACGATGAGATGGAGCTTAAAGCTTGAATACTCATTATGTTGTTTGTATAATGTTTAGTAGTTGGCAAGGAACCAAATGCCTTACCGGTTTTGTAAGGAAACAAGAAAGAAGTTTGTGAGGAAAAGAGGTATATATGCTATCTCAATGTAGTTTAAATGCCTTAGGAAAATGAGCTTGATTTGCTTAATAAAATACCTAAGGAGCCAATGGTGAATGACCTAGTGAAGTGTACTTAAGGAGACTAGTAAAAGAACATATGTCTTGGTGTATGTAATTGCAGGTCAAAGGCTTATATATTGTGGAAATTCAGTGTTTAAGGTTTATGCAATTTAAGGGCCTAAGAGCCATGTTATTTAAGGGCCTAAGTGCCAAGCAATTTAAGTTATGCACTATATTGTGATGTAGTGCTAAATGTGTGAAGTTGTGTATAAAAAAAAATGTGTTTGATGGATTTTAGGTGTTTTTGGATGAAATAAGGTAAAAACCTAAGTGTTGGATGTGAGTATATACAAGAGAAGCTATGGCCAAATTTGGGAAAATGTGTGAGAAGTTCTAAGTGTTTTAAGAAAGTTTTGGTGAATTAGGAAGTTGTTTAAGGTTTAGGTAATGTTGATATCCAAGGAATAAGTGATGTTTAGGTAAGATGTGAAAAAGGAGGTTTAGTTAGTAAGAAAAGAAGCTTGAGAGATGATGTTAAGGTGTAGAGGAAACACCTTGGTATAGTGGTCACTAAAGGTAAAATACCACTTAGAAATCTTAAGGAGAAAACAACATAAGTGTTAGGAATTTTGGTAAGAAGAGAGTAAGTGTTTAAGGAGTTATAAAATGAGTTTTATGGATGTTATATGAAGGTTTAAGGGTGCTACATGATGTTAGAACACATTAGGAGGCTTGAGGAAAAGTTTGGAGAAAGTTTGACAAGTTTTAGACAACTTCTGATGTTGTCCGACCCAGTGGTCCGACCCAGGGTGGGTCGGACAGCCTCTGTTAAGTCACCCGTTGATGTTTCTGGAATGGTCCGACCCAGAGGTCTTGGGTCGGACATGGGTCGGACATGTGTGGTCTAGGTCTCTGGAATGGTCCGACCCAGATGGTTGGGTCGGACATGGGTCGGACATGAGTATTTAGCAGACGGGAAAAGCTTCTGGAGCCGTCCGACCCACCGTCCGACCCACAGCTGGGTCGGACCGTTCCAGAAGCTTTTCCCGTCTGCTAAATACTCATGTCCGACCCATGTCCGACCCAACCATCTGGGTCGGACCATTCCAGAAACATCAACGGGTGACTTAACAGAGGTTGTCCGACCCACCCTGGGTCGGACCACTGGGTCGGACAACATCAGAAGTTGTCCAAAACTTGTCAAACTTTCTCCAAACTTTTCCTCAAGCCTCCTAATGTGTTCTAACATCATGTAGCACCCTTAAACCTTCATATAACATCCATAAAACTCATTTTATAACTCCTTAAACACTTACTCTCTTCTTACCAAAATTCCTAACACTTATGTTGTTTTCTCCTTAAGATTTCTAAGTGGTATTTTACCTTTAGTGACCACTATACCAAGGTGTTTCCTCTACACCTTAACATCATCTCTCAAGCTTCTTTTCTTACTAACTAAACCTCCTTTTTCACATCTTACCTAAACATCACTTATTCCTTGGATATCAACATTACCTAAACCTTAAACAACTTCCTAATTCACCAAAACATTCTTAAAACACTTAGAACTTCTCACACATTTTCCCAAATTTGGCCATAGCTTCTCTTGTATATACTCACATCCAACCCTTAGGTTTTACCTTATTTCATCCAAAAACACCTAAAATCCATCAAACACATTTTTTTTATACACAAACTTCACACATTTAGCACTACATCACAATATAGTGCATAACTTAAATTGCTTGGCACTTAGGCCCTTAAATAACATGGCTCTTAGGCCCTTAAATTGCATAAACCTTAAACACTGAATTTCCACAATATATAAGCCTTTGACCTGCAATTACATACACCAAGACATATGTTCTTTTACTAGTCTCCTTAAGTACACTTCACTAGGTCATTCACCATTGGCTCCTTAGGTATTTTATTAAGCAAATCAAGCTCATTTTCCTAAGGCATTTAAACTACATTGAGATAGCATATTTACCTCTTTTCCTCACAAACTTCTTTCTTGTTTCCTTACAAAACCGGTAAGGCATTTGGTTCCTTGCCAACTACTAAACATTATACAAACAACATAATGAGTATTCAAGCTTTAAGCTCCATCTCATCGTAAACCCTAGGTTTACATTATTTCAAAACATTAATGTAGTTGTTTTACCTTAATCTTTGAAGGGTGTTTGAATATCTATGAAGAGAGGACTCCACCTAGTCCTTGAAAGATTCAAATGGAGCTAGAGCAAAGCAACACAAGGAGCTCCATCAATGAATATTTTCGGTCACACACAAAACATGGAGGAAACTTGATTTTTCTTTGAGATTCCTTACCTAGGAGCAAAAAAGATCAATAACATGTGGAAAGACAAGCTCAAGCTCCTTCAATGGTGGAACTCCATGGCACCGAAATGGGGCTCTTGAAGTTTTGAGAAGATAGAAATGAAGAGCTTGATGAGAGGAAGAGAATGGTGGTCTTGGAATTTCATTTGGCCAAGTGAGCTAGGAGATACAAGTGGTCAAAGATGGAAAATAATGGTGGTGTTGGTGTTGCTGTAGAAAACGTGAATGAGAGGAAGAAGATAGAGTTGGAACCGTGGGAATGCAAGGAGGAAAGAGAGAATGAAGATAGGTTTGCCTTTTAAGAGATATTATGTAATAAAACAATAGTAACTTGCTTTATCATTAGTTATTTGTTTTGTTAACTTACAAGGTGATGACTCACCTCATAAAAACCGGCCCCCATTAGTAGTCTAGGGGTATAATAGTCTTTATTGACTCATTTAATTACTTATAACATCATATGTTACAAACTAGCTTATTAAAGTTACTATTCACTAAAACAAGGCGCATAGATGTGAAATTTTTGATTTCCCATTGATATAGACTTCCAAATGTGATACTATATAGTACACATGTTAATTAGAGAGTAATGATGGACGTCTAGCCATTCAAAACTCATTTACAAGACAATTTTTCAAAAACGTGCTTTAAGACTCCTTAAAGCACATTTTGTGTTTTAACTTGTTTTCAAGCTTGGTTTTCTTTGGTAATTGATTTAATATGTTCATTAACATATTTATAAGGTATAAGTATGACCATTAGGTCTTATACAAATTTATCCCAAGCTTAGAGCACATTTTGCTCTTATTGACTTTAAGGTATTTATTTGTGTTTTGTTTGGTTTCATTGTCTACCAAAGTTTCCTAAGGACTTAATTAGCCTTATTAAATCATACTTGAATATTATTTAGTCTTGGTAGGCTCTTTGGGTCCTAACCAAGTTCACTCATAGCTTAGAGCATGTTTTTGCTCAAACTGTGTCTTAGTGCTTTATTGCACTTTACTATGTTTTAAATTGTCCACTGATGTTTCTAAGGCACTTTTTAGCCTTTATATAACATAGTTTGATATTTAAACCACATATCAAGGTTTGGGGTATTTCAATCTACCCCCCTTAAAAGAACTTCGTCCTCGAAGTTCACATTTCCCACACATCATTAGATTAGAACACAGGAATCACTTGGAAATAAACTTCCATAACCAAACACACTTTACATCACAACCTCGGACTTAATGGTCCGGGCAACACATTCACATCCACACATAACATAACATATCCACATGATAACCTCGGACTCTATGGTCCGGGTATCTTAACAACACTTACACATACATAACAACCCCTTTGACTCACTGGTCTTGGGTGACATAACAACATTAGACACATAGGTCCTGATAACATAACAGTCTTTAGACACATAGGTCTATGCAACACAACACATTTAGACTCATAGGTCTTGATAGCATACACTTTAGGAAATCCAAGTCAAGATAATATTTATTACACATACCACACAACATGTCATAGCATGTATAGCAATCAAAAATATCTTTTACATACACACTGTGATCCCGCAGAACCCGGTCGCGATGGACACCTTCCGTCCCCGTGTCCTTGGGAGATCAAAACAATCACTTAAGTTTAAAATTTCCTTGAGAGGTTAAGTAAGAGAACTTTAATTATGTAAAGTATCTATCAACGTTTTATAAATACCAATTGAAAATCCTTTTGAAAACGCACACAACTCCAAGTCCAACTTAAGCTCTTTGCTTCTTTTCTTAGCGTGGTTATTTGTGACCACTTATAGGGAGTTTCAAGAGTCATCCAACCCTGATGTGATCAGCATCAGTGTTGAACTATCCTTCCACCCCAATTTGTGTTCGGCTTCCCTTGATCACATGCAAATCAAGTTCCACCTCCCACTTCATTTTCAAGCATCAATTAAATCACTCATTTCCAATTTTCTATCTTTTAAATCATTCTAGTCATGATCATAACATCTCCAAGGGATAGAACTTCGTCTATCAGTTATTTCCATTCACTTAATGTAGTTTACCTAGGGAATCTCATTCTCACTAGGTTCTATGTCAGTTTCGTATTCTTTCATGAACCACTATATAGTATATATATACATATATATTTTATCAAAATACAACACACACACATTTCACATTTATACACTGTCGGGGCTTTTGTTCCCCCGGAGTTTCTCTACTCCCCACACTTGTACTATCACACAAAGCTGTTAACAAATACACACACTTATCACAATGGTATTCGCATCTTCTGTGCGCAATTACCACAATTAAACCATGAATGAATGTGTATTTTACGTAACACACACACCAATCATCAAACAATAATATAATTTTGTGCTATGCACAATATAAGTCACATACACTACGTACACTTGTACGGTAATATACACTAAGTGGTTTTGCGCTCTACCCCCCTTAAAAGGGATTACGCCCACGTAATCAATCACTAAACATTGGCTTATAATGTTCTGCCGTCGTGGAGTGTTTTAACTTCCACGCGGTCTATTACACAATGGATTCTGATTAGAGGATCTTAACTATATTGGCGGTTTAGTTCCTAAACCAAGAATTCTTATTGGAGTTTGTTTAAACTCTTAGTTGGCTTCAATTCTGGCCTGTTAGGCTTCTAGGCGTTAATAATTAGCCATTCACTCATGTTCACCATGTACACTCAACTCTTGAATCACTGGCTCACTAGTTTCTGCTGCGAAACTCTAATAACTGTAGAGCTTAATTGCTCCCTTTTGTTATTCTTACTGTATTGTACATCCCCAATTGTCACCTTCATCTTGGTAACAATGGTTTCTCAACCGACGCGTGGTATCTCTTACCGTTAGCGAATTCGGTGAGTTATACACTTTCTATTCACTTCCATAACAATTTACTGTGTATACCACTATGTATTTCACAATGATTGACTTGTTCCCTTTCGACTTACTGTCGGTTGAGATTGAGCTACTACCTAGTGTGTAGTGCTCTCTCAGGTATTTACAACATTTGGGGTATATCCCCTACCGATATATGCAGTTAGTGCTACTGTAGTCACTTACTGTTAATCATATCTCTTACTGTACAAGTACTTTTTTTTTATTGGTGCGGCCTTGCATTTCCTATGCATCGGCCATTATAACATTATTGCTCCACAATTAACATGTTTCCAATTCCTAGCTATCTCATTTGATCATTACTGCACAAGTGCAATACCAAAACACTCAGTCATACAGAGTGCAGAGGTGTAAACTCTTGACAGTAAATCTCTTATGCGATTCGCCATGGAATTCACACTGAGTTCCTCATCACACAGTACCTACCACTGGCTTATTGCCCAGTTTGTTTAACATCACTTATCTTGCATCTCCACTGAGTTTAACTCATAACTGGTCTTATCTGTTACATTATCGTTTAACAACATTTATACAACGGTCGCTTGTTGCGCACAGTGCTCTTACTCCCTGTATAACATCAGCTTATATCGTATCTACTGTCACCTCAACTTCCACACATAAACTTGTATTATTCACATTATGGTTCATCACTCATTTGGATGACTACTGAATGCTCCTTGAGCATCGATCATTCGAGTCACAAGCCGACATTATTCAGCTCGGTGTTTCACTTTATACACACATGTTACTAAGCTAACTGCTCTCTTTCAATAACAATATGGTCAATCCTTAACATATTTCTTGAGCTTGATTCACATAACTACCGCTCCTGCGGTCTCACAATATCGAGAGGTATCCCCACTCTTACTGCAGTGGTTCGTTCTCCGCTCTATTACTTGTATAACATATACTTCTGTAACTGATCAAATTTACATATCACAAGTTGTTGTGGCTTATAAGCCTTACTGCCTTGAGCTGCGCTCGTTGTAGGCTGTCCACATACATGTACTTCATTGTACAACATTATATGGTTTGGATATTATATTGAGCTCCATGACAAGGTCGTTGCATCACGTTTCCTTTTACGGGATGCCCCTTAGATTGCTATTCCGTCTCCTGACAACTTATGTCTAAACTGGGTGTTAGTTTCAACCCTTGTGTTTCTGTCATGCATTTCATTCAACAATTGTTGATGCGAACACCCTTCAAGGATTGCTCCTGGGTGTTGCTATGTTATGCCATTACATTTGGCTCACACTTATTGATATATTGAGTTAGCCACACCGTTTGCGTTCTTAATTGGCTTATTATCTTCTTCTGTGAAGATCAACATTTCTTGATAGTTTCATCCCGTTCATTGTACATTAATGTGTCCACATTAGGCATTTGCTTGCCATGTACAGGCTGGGTCACCGTTCCAGCTAACATGTTTATCCCTGAGGATCCTTAAGACGTATACGATGTCTTTACATTACAGTTAGTGCACTTCACACCTCTTGACTCTTAAGCATTTCGTTGAAAGGAATTCACTAATTCCTTTAGTCTCGTTAACTTAACTGGGTTCCTTTACTTCAACCATTCATGGTAATCCTTAGCTGTTGTTTGACTTATACTGCTGACCGTAGAACGGAGTCGACTACTTCCCGTGTTTCGGACTCTACTCGTATACATATATGGGGTATCATACTGATACATTACTACTTACCCAACTAACCCATAAGTAGGTCTGTCAGGCCCACAAGCTCCTATCGGAGTGCGGTCGTCCCACAATTCAGTTGGTACACTTGTAGTGTCCGTCACACGCCAAGGTGAAGTATTCTGTTGTCGACTCCCTTATATTGTCCCGTGACAATATCCATTCCATGCTTCCTGAACTTAATCGAGGAAAGTTCATCCACTGTCGTATCTTACCAACTGCTCTTGGTTTTACTGGTTTGGTTTAAAAGAAGGTTGGAAAGAAGTGTTGGTTTGAAAGAAACTTTGGTTTTGAAAAGAAAAGGGTTTGAATAAATCTGGGTTGAAAGAAAATTTTCATGGTTTCACAACATCTTCTTACCTTAACCAAGTCTATCTTCTTGCTGACTGGTGTATTTACAACTACAGGGGTTAGGCTAACAGGCCTTTCCACTGTTATGACGATCACATTTAACTTTCTAGTACTTTACTAAGTACTTGTAGTGGTTATAAATTTCCCGAACAGCCCTGTTATAGCAGCACTTGCTATGGCAAGTGCGCCATGCTAACTGGCTATCGGTTTAACACATACCGGTTGTTGTATTGTTTTTACCCATACTGTCATCAGTGGCCTTGTTGGTCCTCACTGATCTTACTGCCTTGATAATAACTCTTCTAGGTGACTTCTCACTGTCCTCATATGATAATCATCAACTAGGGTGTTTCCCATTCTGGGAGACCCCTTTTTCTTAGTATTGTATTCTCTCTGTAGCCTGTTCCACGTATTTGGGCACTACGTTGTAGTTCCCTTGTCGGTTGGTATACCGTTGGTGTATTACTTATCAACTGTGGTTCCGTAGACACTCGTCTCGGGTTTTATTAATCCACTTCTTGCCTGTTGCACGGTCGGTGCGTTGCAAGCTGGTTACTCTCGACTGCTCTGCATGTCGACCCAGGTTGCCGGAAATTCTATTCTCTTATACACAAAATCCTTCATTCTTCGCTATTAAATGCGGTTAACATTGTTCAGATGGAGACCGTCTCCGGGATTCCCAATTTTCGGGATCTACCTTATGACAGGTTCTCCGTACCCTAAAGGTATTTAATAACAGCCAGATCGGGTATTCCCGAGTATGAGAGGACTTTCATCTCTCTGGCGTTGTTTCCCAAGTTATAAAACTGGGGTTGTGGAGGGCGGGATGGATATTGTAGGTTTCCATTACACACTGGTAAGTCCTAACTAGCGTATCTCTCACGCTATCGCTCAACCCTTAACCCAAAGTACTTAAATCCTAACTCGGTACTTCCTAAGCTCGGTAATTCAGTCATCAGAGCGATACTTCGCTCTGATACCTGTGGGTCGGACGGTGGGTCGGACGGCCCAAAATTATGCAAAAAAAAAGAAAGACAATGTTGTAAAGAGAATCAAAATGATATTTTGGTATTAGAATATGCCTAAGTTTATGTATGAAGTTTGGGTAATCAATGGATGAAGAGAATAGGTGAAACAAGACTTGAAAATGTCATATTTGGGATTCTGTTACAGTGGTCCGGGACCTAGGTAGTGGATAATGTCCCGGACCATACACAAAAAAGGGCCGAGAGTTTCACCAATGTTCTGGTCCGGGACTTGGGGTCAGTACAAGGTCCCGGACCAGTCTGTGAAATCACCCGAGAGCTTCATTAAGTGTTGGTCCGGGACTTAAGGTAAGGACCAAGTCCCGGACCACTCTAAAATTGTTGTTTTAGGCTATTAAAAGATGTCTAATGATGGGGATTGATGGATAATGATGTTATAAGGTTGTGTAGGACATGTTAGGTGAGTTATAGTCACAATTTGGTGGGTGAAAAGTTGAAGTAAAATGGAAGAGTGAAACATGTTAAATATGTAAAGCTATGTAACTAAGTTAACGGGGAAAAAATTATAAGCATTAGACATTAAATAATCATGCTACCCCGATGTTAATAAAAGTACATGTAATGTTATCAGTTGTTCGAGAATTGCTCGAGGAACATAAGTGGGCGTGATAAAGTGGACTCCGGTGACAGGTATGGTTTTCTTGCAACCTGTGTCCTACCGGATTACACCGGCTTGTATGCCAATGTGTTTTTCTGTATGTTTGCCACGTTGTAAGATTAAACATGTAATGAGTTTACAGTAATTCATTTATGTGGCGTGTACAACTCCGATACCATTTAACCTCGGAAGTGTTAACCTTAGTTAACTGAGTCTAGGATCACATGAGAGTTCGGTATTCGGAGTAAACGACCCGAACCATGGGACGTACTAACCACGGCTATGCGTGTGTTAAATGTGTGATATGTGTATGTGAATGTAGGGATCTCCCTTGTGTGTCTAACACAGTTGTAACACTGTATGATGTGTAGATGTGATAGACTCCATAGTGGGGTTCTAACTAATATCTAAAGTAAGTATGTACTAACAGTAGTGAGGAATCCGGTTTGGCCGGTCGCGCGTTGTTTGGGAGAGGGTATCCTTCTTAGTTTTACCCTTCTCTTTGTTATGGTTGTTTCCCTCACGGGTTATGATCTCCCATTAGCTTATTCCAAAGCTTAGCTATTCTGACTTATGATCGGTTTAGGGGGAACATGTGTTTGTGTGGTGTGTTCGGGCCTCCAAACCCGAACCGCCTTAACTTAAGTTACTCGTCCAACTATTAGGACGGTAATGAGTGTTGTTGTTATTGTATAACGAGCTTATCATGAGTCTGGCAACATTCTCTAGGCTCACTAGTGTATAAGCAATGTTGGGTCGGTTCCTAAGAGAACCATTCCCGTTATGTTATGTATTTTTGTTGTGATGCAATATCTATTGCGGTGTAATGTTGTGCACGTTGAAACGTGCAAAGGGTTGTTGTTGTGATGTTATGTAGTGTATGTAATATGTTGTAAAATGTGGAGTATGTGGATCATGGATATGAATCCCAGTTTGTGAAAAGAGGCGTTAAGGATAACCCGATTTAAGGGTAAGTGTCGTCTATTAAGGAAGTAGCTCCATTAGAGGAGGAACACTCTAGGAATAAAGAACACCATGAGTGACTTATTAAGTAAGGATATATTATCCGTTTGTTGAGCCCGTTGAGGCGAAATGATTATGTGTTGTATGTTTACTGTTGCATGCATGATTTAACTATAATCAACCGCATGCTAAGACGACAATTAGTTGTGCGTGGCCCGGTAGCATGTGGGCTGCGGGATTACCATACCAGCGAAGGTGCTGAGCCCCTTGGGGGCCACCCTTTCTCTTCTTTTCCTATTTCAGGTACAAGGAGCTGGAAGCCATTCGAGAGTAGGACGGGGTAGTCATTGTACATGGGTAATTGTTTATGTTGTATATATACAGTAGGTGTAGTAAGACCGAAATTGTTATCGGCATTAGTTATAAATACTCGGTATAGTTGGAAGGTGTATGTTGTTGTTGTGTTAATGGAAAGGTATAGTAATGTGTAGTCGCTCGGGAATTTAGCCCATCAGACCGGTACAATGTGTATGTATTAGCCTTGTTAGCCACGTGGGTGGCTAACGGCGTGTAACACCAACGAGTTAAGTAATGTGACGAGGTTGTTTTTCCGCTGCAGTATATCGTAAGTGTGTTAATGTTGGATGGGGTGTTACAGACTAACTTTACCTTTCTATTATTTATCTTTATCCTAAACTTGTTATCTTTGATTTGGTGATTTTAAAGTGCCTTGTTTCCCTGTTTTACTTTCAAGAGTTTGATCTCAAGTTACTGTTTATTTTGAAGAGTTATGTTTTAAATATTGTTTTGGAGAATTGTACCAGTTCCATTCCAGGGAACTGACTCACCCCTCTTGGGGTGGGCTGCTTGGTTTCATCTTGCAGGTACAAATTGATTTACAGGTGGCCACGAAGAGCATGAGTGATTGGGATGGGACTAGGTTTATGGAGAGTGAATGTATTTTATTATTGTTATGTTAATGTTAAGTTTTATCGAAGTTCAGACCGTAACTTATTTAATTGTAATGGTTGTAATTGGTGAGGTTGGTACCGGGTGTTTGGAGCCCGATGGTCTGTAGCACCTTTAGTTTATTTTCCGCTGTTGTTTTATTATTATAGGGGTGTTACATTCACCTATGAAGGGAGTTTTCAGATTTGGGCAGAAGGGCAAGCTGAGCCCGAAGTATGTAGGACCGTACCTCATTACGGAGCGAGTGAGCCCATTAGCATACAGATTAGATTTACCTGTTGAGCTTGGGAGAGTGCACAATGTGTTTCACATTTCACAGCTAAAGCAGTATGTGCCTCACCCGTCACATATCTTAGAGCCCGAGACACTCGAGCTAGATCCTACACTTAGATATGAGGAGACCCTAGTTCGCATTTTAGACTCCAAGACTAGGGAGACCAGGAACAAGACCATTAGAATGGTCAAGGTTCTGTGGTCAAACCACGACATTGAGGAGGCGACATGGGAGTTAGAGGACTCCATGCGAGACAAGTATCTAGCACCTTTCTTTTAGTATGTGTATACTTGTGGGGGTATGTGGGCTTAACCCTTTTTAAGGGGGGTAGAGCACCACATGCGACTTGCATATCTACAGTCTATACTAGTTTTGTACTTGGTTGTTTGTGTTTGATTGTTGCACATATGTGCAATTGGTTGGATGGTTATGGATGTGTTCTATGTAACACTTGGTTATGGATGTGTTCTATGTAACACTTGGTATTGATGAGTCCTATGTGACACTTGGATGGTTATTGTTGTGTTCTATGTAACACTTGGATGATTAATAAAAGCACACTTATTTGCTTTACAGTATTTATCAAGTTACTTATGCTATGATTACATTGCTTGCCATGAGCAAGTTATGTGTATGTACGAATTGCATACACAAAGATTACTGATGGAATGTAGAGGTGTCAATATAGTATTGACACCCAAGAATGATAAGTATACAGGGAATAGATATGAGGAACTTGATTCCATAGGATGAATAAGTAGAAGTTATGACTTCGGGATGAAGTCCTTTTAAGGGGGGTAGACTGAAATACCCCAAACCTTTAAATAATGAAATAAAGGTAAATATATATTATTTGGGGGATTATTAAACCCTGAGAAAAAGTATATAAACAGTTAGGCGTTAAAAACGCACCTAAACTCCTTAAGGTCATAAACGAGCATTAAGCCGGACCTTAAGCAAATCAAGTTATATAAGCTATGAACATCATATAAAGTTAATCAAGGATCATTATATGACCCTTAGAACAAAGGACCTCATCTAAAACTGAGTAAAAATACAAAATGCCCGGGAGTTCCCTTAAAGGCTCTTAAGGCCCGAAAGTCCCGAAAATATTTTATAAGATGAAATAAAGCATTACACTTCATTCCAAATGCACCATAACACTTTATTAAACATATAAGATGAAGTCCTCACGATAAATTCTCAATTAAAGACAAAGCGCTTGGAGGTTCCCGAAGGGGGCCCCATAAACCCCCGGAAATGCCCCGGAGAGGTGCCGAGGTGGCACAAACTCCAATATAAATCATTATTAGAGTTCTTATCATCAATATTCACCATTATAAAGATAATTCTTGAGCTACTTTTTCAAAAATAAACAAAGTGCTCGAGGGAATTTCTTAACGCTCCTTTTTAACCCGGGAGTGTCCCGGTAGACCGGAAATTGTGTCTTGAGTTGATATAGCCCCATATAACTCAATGTAACACCTTAACATATTATTATTGATTATAAACAATGTTTATAAACACTTGTAACTCATAGCGACTACTTATTTTCCAAAATATCTTTAAAGCACAAAAACGCACCTTCAGGTGTCATAAAAATGCGTTCTACGCTATTGCCTAGAAGTTTTTGAAGAGCCACGAGTTGATAACCTTAAAAGGGGATAAATTGAGCATCTAAATCAATTAATTCCAGTGCTAAACTCATAGCACAAACAGGGCCGATTTTTAGATCAAAAGGTACCATAAATCAACATTTTTACCTTAGAACTTTCATCTTTTACCTTAGTATAAATGTACCAAATAAATGCTGGATGAAATACCACAAGCTAATTAAACATGGATTAAACATCTAATCACATTAATTAAGGCCTAAACATGCCTTAAAAGTCAATTGAGAACAACAGTGGTCAACACGAAGCAAGATATTGAACCCTTTGACTGTTTAGGGTAAATACATACCCAAATGAACTTCTTAGGACCTAAAACTTTGTCCTAAGCATTATAACACATAACTAAACATATTAAAATTGTTGGACAACACTTCAACACAAAGAACAAGCATTTACATGCTTCAAGATCAAGTAGGGCAAAAATGTGCTCTAAGGAAACCTTAAAGGTCTTATGACCTCTATTGTATATAAAATTGGATTCCTAAGATCAAATATCATGTAAGGAACCCAAAAAAAATTGTTCTCAAAGAAAACTAAGCTCAGAAACACCTTGCGACACAAAATGTGCACTAAAACACCTTAAAGCACATTTTTGTGTATGAGCTCTAAGATAATGACTTTTTGTCACTTAAAAACTAGAGTATATTCTTTATAACATTAATGTGACATGATAGACTATATTATAAAGTCTAAATCAAAGTTTAAAAATAAAATCAAAATGGGTAATTTTGGATGAATAATACCCAAAAATAACATTTAATTACTTAACTTAAACTATGGTCAAATGTCATCCATTGACCAAGCCCTCCATTGACGACCTCCTTTGGCTGTCATGCCCATCCATTAATCAATCTCCAAACAAATATCTAGCCAATCTAATGAGTCATCAATTACTATTACATAAAGTAACATTAATTAACATAAAAGCAAAATTAGCTTACCTTTCTCATTTTCCTTGCTTCCCAGCCGACACCAAGCCTCTTCATTCTCTCTTTTGCTTCTCCAAAAATGTAAGAACATGCCAAGTTCAGAAGAGAACACCAATTGACATAGGTAAGCTTATTAAGCCATTTTATGTTCATTCTCTTCACATTTCTTTCCTCTTTCCATGGAGCTAAGCAAAAACCATTTCCATCCATGGTTTTAGGTTGTTTTGGAGGTTAAAAAGGAGGGTGAATCTCGGCTGTAACAAGGGAAGGAGGTGGAGAATTCTAATCTTGTTCTTAAGGTATAAAAATGTGCTTTAAGCACTTATATCTTTATTCTCTTCAATTCCGGTTGTGAAACTTTGTTTCTTAGGCTTATAATCTTCATCTGAACATACTTATTCAGTTGGTATATCAAGAGCTTCAAGGTATAGCCAAATCCATGCCAAAAACACCATTTTTGGCATTTTAATCAAGGTAAAAATTAGCCATCTTCTAATCTGAGTTATACCAGTTTTAAAGCTTGGTTTAGTAGCTCTTTTGATGCTCTTTACCTTCTGTATAAATAGGCCAAAGATCATCCATACTTACCTTGGTATTCTAAGGTAAATTTTACCTTGAAAATATACATTAAACACTTATAATGGTTAGATCTTGCTTGGAGACTAATCATGCCTTAATTGCTGTTTGAAAACATGTAAACTAAGCTGTGGAAATTTTATCTCCAAACATCCATGGCCAAACAAGGCCTAAACTTGGCAAAAATAAGGTATAAATCACTTAAACCTACACTTGGTATATTAATATGTGTTTATACATATGTGTATATATATGCCATGAGTGAATGAGTTTATTAAGGTCTTATTTTGACCTTAGGTGATTAAGGATTGGTTTAATAAACTTATATAAGTAATTAATTAACATAATTGTCAAATTTAAGACTTTATGTGGAAAATTGGTAAATATGGAAAAGATGGTGGTAAGGCCGAGAGTTTAAAGCATTTTTGGGCATTTATGTGTAATTTATTTTATAAGCTAATGTTTGTAATAAGGCCATGTACTTTAGGCCATTTTATTTATGTATTTATAAGGTTTTATTTAAGTTTAAGTAGCATATATATATATATATATTACCGCAAGGAATTGGGGTATAAAGTGTAATTAAATTAAATTTGGGGGCTATATAATAATAAAGCCGAAAATTAGAGGTTTAAATGAGTTTAAATGAAAATTATAAGATTTTATAAAGTTTTAGGGTTAAATGGTAATTTCTGAAAAATATGGGTAAAAACCGTATTATATGGAAATTAATGGTCAAGGCAATATTAAGGAGGTCAACCTTGACCATATGGTAGGTTTTGACCAAATTAGATAAGTTAAATAACTTATTTAAGGTTTTATAATAAGATAAGTATTTAATTGTAACAATTTTATAACATATGTGGTAAATATGTTATTACTGAAAGTTAAGGGTGTTAAATGGTATTATAAACACCCATGGGCTATTAGGAATTTTTAGGAATTTATTGGGTTGATTTTGGAATTAAAATAAACTATATATGTATAATATATAGTTATTATGTCATTATGACACTTTGGATAAATATATGTGGTGGAATAGTAAATACCGAGATTATAAGGGTTAGGAATAATATTTATAACCCTTTGGTGAAATTTGGTGATTTTTAGAATAATATAAGGGTATTTAATAAGATATATGTATAATGTATAGTTTTAATGATATTATAAAACTATATGTTATGAATTGGGCCAAATGGAAATTATAGGAATTGGAAGGGTTGAAAAATAATAAAAAACAGAATAGGGTCTATTCGGTATTTTACAAAAATATAACCAAAAATGTTATATTATATGTAATATATAACATGGTATAAATTATGGGATGATTTTGTAAATAAAGGAAACTATGGATTATGGAAAAGAATAAGGTTTTAATATATGTGCCTATGCGGCAATATAAATAGTTTTGTATAAAAACTATAGGTTATAAATTAAAGGAAATAAAAATATCATATTATATGATATTAGTATATGGTATAACATTGTAAAATGTTATCTGGTTAAAATGAAATTAAAATAAAGATAAGGGCTGTACCGAATTATTAAGGTTAGAAATGTGAATTTTAGACTATGGTCTACTATGTTATAAATGTTATAACAATTATATGGTACTAATGTGGTCTTAATGGAATTAATAAGTAAGGATATCCACATTAAATAATGTGACAAACTATAAATAAATAAGATTTATAAACTAAGGTATTTATTGATTAAACCTTAGGAGTTGTAATTATACAACATAAAATGTTACATAATATTAGGATAATAATCTTAATATAAGTTGTATAATATAATACAACTAAGGGGAATAATCATCTAATATAAGTTGATAAAATGTAACATATAATAAAAGAGTTTAATAACTCATGGAACTTACCTATATTGGTAAATATTTACATATGCGAGAATAATGTATATAAGGATGGATATATATTATGGTTGGAAACCATATAATATAATGGTGGAGATTATTACATGGAAATAGTTTATAAACTATAAGTTATAAGTTTTGAATGCAAATATAGTTTACTAAAGATAATGGATTATATAATACAATGTATTATAATGGATGGTGGAAAATAATACAATATAATGAGTCATGCATGCATACATGCAACTATAGGTTATATACCTAAATTTAAATGATGGATAAGGTTAAAGAAAAATAACGAATTAAACTTAACAGTCGACACATTTCGACGTACGAGTTTTAGTAACAAAGCCGACCGGTTTAGAGAAACCCGTAACAAATAACTGTAGAAATCCGGGGATGAACTGTCGGAGTTACTTGTTATTCGGAAATACCGGATGTAGTTAGTCATGGAGACTGACTTATAGTTTTATTACCGTTTAGATCATACTTTAGACGAAGGCGCTTGACGAGCTAGTGGTCTACACTACGCATCCTTGGTCTAAGGTGTACGGTATGTAAAGGGGTTTGATCCGGGTTGTCCTAAGGAATTCCTTGGGCTCGGATTTGGTTGATATCACTTGTGTGTTAAGTGTTTTGGATACGTGTATGTGATTATGTGTTACTGCATTAATTATTTATGCACTACATCGACTATAGATCGACTTATATAAACATACATATACGTTATTGTGATGACATGACGGTTACTTGATATAATACCCATAGTATTAAGTACATGGTAACCTAAGTAAAACACTTGGGAACGAGTGACGACATTGTCGGTCTCTAGAGCATGGATCTCGAACATGAATATAACCTAGATTACTTCTAGGTATGCGTGAGACCCATTGGGCAGCTAACTAATAATTATTCTCCATAAGACTAAGAGCATATTTTAAACATTATGAGAGAGAGATGGTATGAGTTGAGGTGAGGAATCCAGTGTAGTTTACGAACTACCTGGTTGCGCATTTGTGATCACTGAGGGGTTCCCGATCGGCTTCCGCTCCAGGTTTATACCCAATGAGCCCTATTTGGATCGTGGGTCAGGTGGCTATGGCCTTTATATGGACGCCTTACGAGGTAAAAGAGAATAGTCAGGGGCCTCCGGACCTCTGGCGAAATGAGCACCTTTGTGTGTACGGGAGGACTACTGTCCATGGTGAGGTTATCGGGTTGTCTTAACATGACGCCCAACTGGTATTTAATTAACATGGTTTGGATGGATGGGGCCTTAAAGGCCAAATTAAATTAACAAAGGATGGTGTTCGCTACGGCGTTTATTCAGTATTATTATACGATACGTTCGATATACAATTGTTGTTTGTGATATTAAATGAATGTTTGGATTGGATGGATGGTTAAGTGTTATAAATGTTTGGATGGATGATTATGTGTATTATGCATGTTTATTACAGTATTGATTATAATTGTAAATGGTAAAGCATGAAACCAATCTAATAATAAGATGGTTTAAAATGACTAAGTGACCATTAGGGTCCAGGCCCGGCATACTCAGCGTTTATCGCTGATACTACACTCATTATGCAGGTTGTTGATTATTGTCGAAGCCGAAGTGCGGGAACAGGGTAGTTAGGGTCTACTTTAATTACTGCACATGGAGTTTTTTTGTATAACAATATAGATGGTGAATTGTATTATGATGCGGTTATGTATATTTGGGATTGGGTAGACACTCACTTGTCGACGTTTATGGTTTATGGACTTAGTATGATATATAGGAGTTATCTCGTTATCATAGCGGTTAGCAGTTTGTTTATGTTGGTTGTTGGATATAGTTGGCTTCGTTGCTCGCATGGGCGAGTAATGGCCGGTGACACCCGAGTGAGTATTATATGTTGTTATTATTTCTTCCGCTGTAAGACGTTTTATTTATTGCTACGAGAGAGATTATTAAGTGTTTAAGGTGAGGGGTGTTACACTGGAACCTATTACATGTTATAATATGGTCTTAATACAATATAGTGTGACAGGAATCAAATTAAAAATCAGACCCATATGGTCTCTATAATGGGCGCCATTTAGAGTGTTTTGACTAGGATTTTAGCAAAAAAATTATGTCTATGGATGGTGACTCATCTTATCATGTACCATATGATATTATATCATGAGAAACTCAGTCAAGGAAGGCTCCCTTACCGTATGACCTACAATAAAACAACAAAGAGAATAAGTTAGGAAATTAAAATACATAAAGAGAAGTACATAGATCTAGCTTTATACTTTACAATTAAACAAAGAAATCAAGTTGCTTCCTACAACATGTGCTGCCGATTTTATGCAAGAACAAGGGGGATTGATTGCTGTCTACTTAGTCAAATAAAACAGCCACGTAACTAAGCATGAATTCATGTCTAAAATAAACAAAAAATCAAATGGCTAGCTACAACCCATATTACCGAAATCAACAAGGAAAAATGAGGCTTGATTGCCTTATAAAATTCAAAGTAGAATACCTTACCTAGGCATGTGCTAAGGTCTTCAACTGCCAAAAAAATCAGTTGCCTATACAACCATATTACTGAGAGCACATAAGAGGGAAACAAGTAGAAAACAACATTTAAATTGCTAAAGTATTACCTTGCCTACCTTGTCTTTGTCTTCTAGTTTCAATTATCAATCAAAGCCTTCATTATTCCTTACCAATCAGCCGATAGTCTAGCATGAAATAAGGGCATTTTCTTGAGCCAAACAATCAAACAATAAACAAAGGAAAGATTAGTCAATTTGACAATTATTGTGTCAAAATAATTCTACCATTGCCAAGCCTTATTTCCTTACGTGAGTTAGCAAACTCTTTTGCTCCTCACTCCACCGAATTGGTAAGCCTCTCAACTCTCTATTTTCTCTCTTCATTTGCTAGTGAATTCCTTAGAGCTTCCAAGCTCCATTAATGGTGTTTTAAGCTCTAACATCATTTTTATGTAAATTCCTAGTTAAATCTCCTAAGTCTTGAAGCAAGAATCATCCTAGCATCTCTACAAGTTTTTGCAAAGGTTAGATACTCCAAGGAGGTACTTAGATTCAACAACAACACAAGGAACAAAAAGATCAAGTTAAGGTATATTTCATGTTGAAAATCCTAAATAAATTCCTTAAGCTATTACCGAAAATTATAAGCCTCTAAACCTATATTCTCTTCATTATTTCATGAAGGAAACTTGGATCTACAATCATCCCAAGGTGTACCGAAAATACCTTGTTAAATACCTAAGGTAAACTCTTGTAAAACTACTCCAAATCTTACTTTTAAATCCTTGTTAGAAGTCTAACAATTGGATCTCCTAAACCTATGTGTGGAGGCTGAAAGTTCTTCATCAAATTAGCATTGGAAGAGCTTGGAATTCAAGGAGAAATCAAGTACAAGAATTATCTTGATTTAAGGAGTAAGTTTCTATAATTTAGGTTTATTAAGTTTAAGTTTGATTTAAGCTTCAAACTTTGGTATAAAAATTATGTATAAGCCTTAGTAATATTAAGGCCGAAAATATTGAGTTATAATATCAAGAAAAATAATTTATAACATATAAGGTAAGGTTATTACGTTAAGGTATAAAATTGTGTCACAAAAAAATTATTTATGATACATATATATACATATAGGCCGAAATATCTAAGAGTTAAATGCTCTATTTTGGGTTTATAATCATCCTAAGTCATTAGCATAATTTTTAGAAGTGTTATATGGCTTATATACATTTATATGTACATATTATAAAGTTTAAATCAAGTTTTAAAACTATATGGTAAAGATATATTAAAGCCGAGAATGAAATGTATTATGTGGAGATTTTTGAAGTGTATAAGTATATTAGCTTATATTATAAATTTTGGGAATATTACAAATAGCTACAAGTATTTAAATGGCTAGTTTAATAAGTTATGTGGCTAAAATGTGAATTTTGAAAAGTTTGGTGTATTAAAAATAAAAGCCGAGAGCTTAAGGGTCCATTTGGTATATTTATGATATAATATAAGGTAGGAATTAGTATTATGAATTTTGGTGAATTTAAACAAGTGTTTAAGTGACAACATAACATTTTATAAAGTTTTGGGGCTATTTTGTAATTATTGGAAAGTTTAGAGGTGAAACCGATTTATATAGGATTTTTTGGGTACATTAAAGTATTAACTATGAAATTAAGTCTTGGTCAAAGTGTTGACCAAAAACTTTGGGTTAAATGATTTATGACATAAAATATTAAGTTTATAAAAGTTTTGGGGTAAATTATAAAAGTTTAAATGGAAAACCGAAAATCAATTGGGGCGAATATGCAAATTATAGAAATATAAGTGTTCATTTCGGTATTTAGGAAAATTGAATATTAAAACTATAGTTTATAAGTTAATATGTAACTTATATTAAGTTTTGGGGTTAAATTGTGAATATAAGAGAATTATGTGTTAAGACCAAAAATAATTGTGGTCATTTGGTAATTTATAAATTAATATATTTGTTTTGAAATTTCCGAGAGTTAATATAGATAATTAGTAAATTATAAAAGTTATATGGTTATTTGGTAATTTATAAAAGTTAAGGTGTTCAACTTGTAATTACCGAATTTATAAGGTTAGTTTTGTAATTTAATAAAGAAAGGAATTAAAACTAAGTAATGTGGTATATTATAAAGTATAATGTAAAGTTTATAAAATAAAGTTGGTTATAATAAAAATAACCAAATTGTATAATATAAAGAATAAGTGGAAACAATTATGAGTATATAATTAAAGAAATAGAAATATACTACAAGGTAAAAATTCATTATCACATGTGGTTACCACATAAAATAACGAACTGAAGAACTACCTAGAACCACTGTAAAATAACATGGGGAAATAAAGAACATACGGGGTTAGTATACTACGAGTATTAGTTCTACAGTGACAGTACTGTAATATTTAGTGAACAGTTGTATTAATATTACCCGGCATTGCATGTAAATATAACAGCTGTAACGCCCCTATTTAACGTATTTACAGCGGAATTAAAATACTAAGGCGATTACAGACCATCGGGTTCCAAACACCCGGTACCAACCTCACTAGTTACAACCATTACAAATACCTAAGTTATGGTCTGAACTCAAGGAAACAACGTAAACAAAATTGAACGTAAAACAGAATAACTCTCCATAATTCCTAATTCCCAACCCAATCACTCATGCTCTTCGTGGCCACCTGTATAAACAATTCGTACCTGCAAGATGAAACCAAGCAGCCCACCCCGGGAGGGGTGTGTCAGTTCCCTGGAATGGAACTGGTACAATTCTCCAAAACAATATTTAAAACATAACTCTTCAAAATAAACAGTAACTTGAAATCAAACTCTTGAAAATAAAACAGGGAAACAAGGCACTTTAAAATCACCAAGTCAAAGATAACAAGTTAAGGATAGAGATAAATAATAGAAAAGTAAAGTTAGTCAATCCAAAAACCACACTATGAGTTTGTGAACATCCAATGCTCAAGTTAGAACCAATTCCAGTTAGGAGTAGAGAGACCCAAGTAGTCACAAGGACTAGGAATGAAAGAAGATATCCAAGAACCAACAACTCAATAGTGGAATAAAACCAATTGGGAGAGATGGCCCCACCGCCAAGTACGTCCTTTTAGGAAAGGGGATATACATCCCCTCATTGTTTACTACGTCCCTTTTGGGACAGGGGATAACCCCTCACTGTTTACCGCGTCCCCTTTTGGGACAGGGGATGTACAACCCCTCACTGTTACCATTGAAGACGCGTGCATGTCACAACAAAAGACTCAACTCATGGATGAAACTATATCTAGAGTCAAAAGAAGAATTTACCAAGATTGACATTTTTCCATTTTCCCACTAGATTACTAACTGCACAAGTGCAATACCAAAACACTCAGTCCTATAGAGTGCAGAGGCGTAAACCCTCGACAGTTAATATCTAATGAGACAACCAAATAGGAGGAACCAATAATCATGAAAGTTGTATATTCAAGGCTCAATTAGTCACATCAAGCTGAGTTAGTCACACCAACAATTTCTGTTACGTACCAAAAAAAAGAAGATATACTAAAAAAAATATAAGTTAATTATAACTTATTTGTTACATTATTCGGACTCTTATAAATAAAGTCTAAACCCTAAGTAGGTTCCGGACTTTTTCTTCAACGCCGCTGCGCTGCCCTCTTCTTTTGTTGCTGAATTGCTGCCCCTCTCTTCCATTGTTTTCTAGCAGCAAAAAGGAGCGAGTCTTGCTGTCATTAAGGTAATGATGTTAAAGTTATTAATGGGAGGAAGTGCTCATTAGTTGATGAGAGCTTGCAATTTGGTGTACGTGATTACCGTGATTTTGATTTCAAAAGTCCTCGGAATCTTGAGCCAGAAAGGAAATTAAATGTGGTCTCCTTGTTATCGGTTCAGCAATCGAGGTTTACCGTTAGAAAGATCCGGTTGGTTCAAGAAAGATCGCAGTACCAGTTTAGGAGGATTTAACAGTGATCTTGGTTGTCAGGTAGGTGATAAATTGAGATGATTTGAGTGCGTTCGCCACTAATATTTTTGTCGGGACTATAACATATACTTTCAGACATCGATTTAAATTTACGAATATCTCATATCTTATTATGGTTTATATTTTACATTAAACTATTTATGTATTTATTTCCACAATTTGGTATCTTTGTATACTGGAATTTAAAAACGATTTCTCGTGACTTGATTACTGTTTTTGTTTTATATTGATTTGCTAATGATACAAGCTACTTAGATCTTTTGTATACGTATATACCAATGTTATTTTATTTCATTTTGAAATTAATGATTTCATACAAGCGGTTTGATGTTAGAGGATTTTAAAAGTTTTTCCACTTGATATTGATTTTATCAAATGCGTACTTTTATACACTCGGATTATATTAATTATGAGTATGATTTCCCTCACATATATAATTAATACTTATTTGAAGTTTGACACATGTGCAACTTGTGGGCCGTGTATGTCTTTGTTTCTTATAAGGTTTTCCGAACATGAATCTACGTAAGCTATTATGATTATGGTTACTATTGATTTAATGGTGTTTTATTAATGAAACTATCTATTTTTGATTACTACGTGTATATGGAAATATTTAACTTACGTATTTGGATGTGTACAAATTATGATTTGATTTCAGATATAAATCTTGTGGTTCTATTTTGTGAAATAATTTGTTTTTGGGACCTAGTTTATTGCTTTCTGAGCTGTGGATGACTGGGTCAAGTTATCCCGTAGCGCGCTATGTAGGACGTCCTTCTGTATCTGTATCACGGGCATTCCCCGTTCTGTTATCTGGAGCCGACGGGCTCATTCTGCTATCTGGGGTCTTTTGACCCATTCTGTTATCTGAGATCTTCGGACCTATTCTGTATGCTCTGAACTAGGGTCCCTTTAAAACTCCGTTTCTGAAATGTTCTGATTTGTATAAGATTCTGCTCTGTTTCAGTGAGATTTGAATTCCGGTTTCAAACTTGTGTTATCATTATTTCGATACATATATATGTATAATTATGTTCAGTAAAAATGTTTTGAGCGTTGCTCATTTTGTTGACGTTTGTTGCTTACTGAGCGTGTGGTTGCTTACCCCTTTCCACTACAACATTTTGTAGATTAAGGATTAACCAGCTGGAGGTCCTTTGCTTTTATTTGCCATTCCAATTCAGCTTTAGTCATATGCTATTTTGAACTTATTCTTATGGTCTTATTTATCCGACCTTATGTTTGGACACTCAGATCTTTTTTCAGCCTATGTATATTGGGCTTTATTAATATTTCGGTTTGGACTATTCATTTATAGTTATTGGACAATATTTGTAATCTGAATTTTTGGGAAGCCTTGTGTGCTCCTAGTCTTTTATTTGCACGCGGCGTGTCTATACCTTAGAAATAGGGCGGTTTTGGGGTTATGACATTTAGTGGTATCAGAGCCAGGTTAAGTTTTGTTGGGAGAAAAACCGGGTTATGTCTGCCTAACTGTGTTCCGATGATTATTTACAAGAGAAGTGGCTAATGGTTAAAGGATTTTGTTTCTCAGAATGCCACCACGCAGAGAAGTCAGAAATTCCTCCCAAGGCGAAGCTTTACAAGGGGATATCGCCACTATTGTGCAACAAGTGGTGACTCAGGTGTTGCATAATGTGGGGAACATTGGAGCGGCAGCGGGAGCTTCTAGTGGTGGCAGTAATGTTAAAGCTTTGCAAGAATTCATGAAATTGAAACCTCCTTCTTTCGATGGAAGTGGCGACCCACAAGAGGCAAGTCATTGGATTACTGCAATTGAGGATCTTCTTAAGGTGATGGGATGTAGCGAGGACCAAAAAGTTGATTTTGCTACATTCATGTTCCAAGCCGAGGCTAAAGAATGGTGGAAGACCGTGGAAATCAATTCCCCCATCCATGGTGATGGGAGCAATTTATTGAGCGCTTCAACAAACAGTTTTATCCTGATGTGTACCGCGACCAGAAGATCGTGGAGTACGGGAGGCTCAGACAGGGGAGAGACATGTCGGTGGAGGAGTACGTGCGCAAGTTCATCTCATTGTCCAAGTTTTTTTCGGAGTCTAACAAGAACTACAAGGCACAAAAGTTTGAGAGCGGCCTCAGATCAGACACCAGAGCTGCAGTAGCTCCCTTCCGACACAAAACGTTCAGAGACGTGCTGATGTAGCTCTGGTGGTCGAGAGTGAGCTGAAGTTTAAGCCGTCAGTGGTTAAGGATCAGAAGAGAAAACACAGACTAGGTGACTCTGGCAAGAAGGACTATACCCCCTCACAGAAGAAGCAAAATTTTGGAGATCGTAAGACCTTTGCATCAGGCCCGAAGTGTGATACGTGTGGAAAGTCCCCTCCTGGTAGGGAGTGTTACAAGAAAACTGGAGCATGTTTCAAGTGTGGCTCTCTGGAGCATCGCATTGCAGAGTGCCCGTAGAGGTTGTCCTCTTGTAGTGAAAGATAGAGTTATGCTAGCTGATCTCATTCCCCTGAGGATGAGTTGTTTTGATGTGATCTTGGTGATGAACTGGCTGTCTTCTCATCATGCATCCATAGACTGTTCGGCCAAGAAGGTGATTTTCGAGGAGCCGGATAAGCCTCGTCTAGTATTCGTGGGGAATGATGTTCCCTGTTCTCCAGTCATATCAGCGATGCAGGCTTTTTAGTATCTAAAGAAGGGATGTCAAGGCTATTTGTGTTTCATTCCTGAAATCAAAGAAGAAGTAAAGCTCGAAGATATACCGGTAGTCAGTGAATTTCCTGAGGTATTTCGTGATGATGTTCCTGGACTCCCCCCAGTCAGGGAAGTAGAGTTTACAATTGAGACTGCACCAGGGACACAACCAATTTCCAAAGCTCCCTATCGCATGAGTCCAGCTGAGCTGAAGGAATTGAAAGTTCAACTACAAGAGTCGCTGGACAAAGGTTTCATTCGCCCCAGTGTTTCTGCTTGGGGCGTACCTGTGTTGTTCGTTAAGAAGAAAGATGGAACTTTGAGATTATGCATAGACTACTGGGAGCTCAACAAGGTGACTATCAAGAATAAGTATCCTCTTCCTCGTATTGATGACATATTTGATCAGTTAGCTGGGGCTTGTGTATTTTCAAAGATTGATCTTCGTTCGGGCTATCATCAATTGAGGATCAAAGCAGATGATGTTCCTAAGTCAGCTTTCAGGACGCGTTATGGGCATTATGAATTTCTAGTAATGCCCTTTGGGCTGACAAATGCTCCCTCTGTTTTCATGGATATGATGAATCGAGTTTTAAGCCCTATCTGGATCATTTTGTTGTGGTTTTTATTGATGACATTTTAGTTTACTCTAAGAGTATCGAGGAGCACGAGAAACACTTGAGGATTGTACTTCAGACTTTGAAGGAGCACAAGCTTTATGCCAAGCTGAAGAAATGTGCATTCTGGTTGGATCAAGTAGTCTTTCTTGGTCATGTAGTATCAAAAGACGGAATCTCGGTTGATCCTGAAAAGATTAAGGCTATTACTGAGTGGGCTAGACCTACAAACTTCTCTGAGATGCGTAGTTTTCTGGGCTTGGCCGGGTATTATAGAAAATTTGTTGAAGGATTCTCTAAGTTGGTTACCTCTGACTCGTCTTATTCGTAAGGATGTTAAATATGAATGGAGTGAAGCATGCGAAAAGAGTTTTCAGGAGCTGAAAAGACGAATGACTACTGCCCCTATTCTTACTTTACCTTCAGGGACTGATGGTCTGGAGGTATATTGTGACGCTTCACATAAGGATTTAGGTTGTGTTTTGATGCAGCACGGAAAAGTTGTTGCCTGTGGTTCACGACAACTTAAGCCGTATGAAAAGAATTACCCAACCCATGACTTGGAGTTGGCTGCAGTTGTGTTCGCTCTGAAAATCTGGAGACATCATTTGTTTGGAGCTTCATATAAGATGTATTCAGACCATAAAAGCCTTAAATATTTGTTTACCCAAAAAGAATTGAATATGAGACAGCTAAGATGGTTAGAGTTGCTTAATGACTATGACTTGGAGATTTATACCATCCGGGAAAGGCTAATGTAGTGGCGGATGCCCTCAGCCGTGTAAAGGAGCATCCACAGTAGCATGTTTGTATTCGGGGTCTCAGACACCTTTAAGAGAACTTCAGAGGATGGGTATTGAGGTCACAAAGTCAGGAAGTTCTAGTGTTTTGGCAGCACTTCAGATTCAGCCCACTTTATTCGAGAAGATCAAGGATACTCAGAAGGATGATAACTATCTTAGCAAGGTCAGGGAGAGAATTTTGGCTGGGAAAGAGACTGATTTCAGAATTTCTAATGATGGTTGTTTGAGGTTCAGGGATAGGTTATGTGTGCCAAATGATTCAGCTCTTAAGTTAGAAATTATGCAAGAGGCGCATAGAACCCCTTATTCAGTGCACCCTGGAGGGGTAAAGATGTATCGAGATCTCAGGGAGTCATTTTGGTGGAATAATATGAAGAAGGAGATTTCTGAGTTTGTTGCGAGATGTCAAACTTGCCAGCAGGTGAAAGCCGAACATCAGAGACCTGCGGGACTTCTTCAACCATTGCTGATCCCTGAGTGGAAGTGGGTGAGCATTGGTATGGATTTCATAGTTGGGCTTCCTCAGACTTTGAAAGGTAATAATGCAGTGTGGGTGATTGTGGACCGTCTCACTAAGAGTGCCCATTTCTTACCCATTAAGAACACTTTCAGCCTAGAGAGATTGGCTAAGCTATACATTGACGAGAACGTCCGGTTGCATGGAGTTCCTGCCACTATTATATCAGATAGAGATCCTAGATTTGTATCCCGCTTTTGGGATAGCTTGCATAAGGCGTTGGGCAATAATCTTGCTTTTAGTTCTGCGTATCATCCTCAGACGGATGGCCAGACAGAAAGAACCAATCAGATTTTAGAAGATATGCTCCGCGCTTGTGTGTTAGATTTCAAGGGAAATTGGGATGATCATTTTACTTTGGTTGAGTTCTCCTACAATAATAGCTACCAATCTAGTATTGGTATGGCACCTTTTGAGGCTCTTTATGGGAGGAAGTGTAGATCTCCTATAGACCTGAAGGAGCGGAAACTTTTGGGACCCGAAGTTGTTCAAGACACAGTTGATAAGATTCAGATAATTCGGGAGCGTCTTCGTGTAGCTCAGAGTAGACAGAAGAGTTACGCTGACAATAGAAGGAGGCCGTTGGAATTTCATATTGGGGACCATGTGTTCTTGAAAGTATCTCCAATAAGAGGAGTCCGTTGAAATTTCAAATTCGGAAAGAGTCGGAAGCTGAGCCCACGCTTTATAGGCCCTTTTGAGGTTTTGGAAAGAATTGGTGAAGTAGCGTATCGCTTAGCCTTGCCGCCAGTTCTGTCCGGTGTGTATAATGTTTTTCACGTGTCCATGCTTCAGAAGTACATTGCTGATCCGTCGCATGTGATTCAGTATGAGCCGTTGCAGCTACGTTATGACTTATCTTGTGTAGAAGTACCACTCCGGATATTAGCACATGATGTGCAAAAGCTTCGAAGAAGATCATTTCCGGTAGTGAAAGTTCTGTGGGCCAATCATTCGGAGCGTGAAGCCACGTGGGAACAGGAGGAGGAAATAAGGACCAAGTATCCCCACCTCTTTGAAAATTAAGGTACGTCGAATTTCGAGGACGAAATTCTTTTAAGGGGGGAAGGATTTTACGTACAAAAAAAAAGAAGATATACTAAAAAAAAATATAAGTTAATTATAACTTATTTGTTACATTATTCGGACTCTTATAAATAAAGTCTAAACCTTAAGTAGGTTCCGGACTATTTCTTCAACGCCGCTACGCTGCCCTTTTTTGTTGCTGAATTGCTGCCCCTCTCTTCCATTGTTTTCTAGCAGCAAAAAGGAGCGAGTCTTGCTGTCATTAAGGTAATGATGTTAAAGTTATTAATGGGAGGAAGTGCTCATTAGTTGATGAGAGCTTGCAATCTGGTGTACGTGACTACCGTGATTTTGATTTCAAAAGTCCTCGGAATCTTGAGTCAGAAAGGAAATTAAACGTGGTCTCCTTGTTATCGGTTCAGCAATCGAGGTTTACCGTTAGAAAGATTGGTTGGTTCAAGAAAGATCGCAGTACCAGTTTAGGAGGATTTAACAGTGATCTTGGTTGTCAGGTAGGTGATAAACTGAGATGATTTGAGTGCGTTCGCCACTAATATTTTTGTCGGGACAATAACATATACTTTCAGACATCGATTTAAATTTACGAATATCTCATATCTTATTATGGTTTATGTTTCACATTAAACTATTTATGTATTTATTTCCACAATTTGGTATCTTTGTATACTGGAATTCAAAAACGATTTCTCGTGACTTGATTACTATTTTTGTTTTATATTGATTTGCTAATGATACAAGCTACTTAGATCTTGTAACACCCCTACTACGCACATCACATTACTTGGAATCGCAGCGGAATATAAACAACTAAACAGTAACTAAACGTTTGGTGCTACAACGCCGTCAACCACCCACGTGGTTAACAAGGCTGAATAAATACAAGCGTACCGGTCTGATGATCAGACTTCCGAGCATAGAACTAGTAACCATATATATACATCAACAAAATACCGAGTGTCTACATAAATCCTTCACTGTATACTGTCATAACCAAATATATAACACGCCACGGGAGCACAGGCGCATCCCGGGCCAACATCCAAAAGTACTCAAAGTAAACTACATCCTAGGATCTAGAGCCACTCCGCTTCTTCGATCCTCATCCTGCAGTAAAAGAAATATGGATTCCCCGAGGGGGTCAGCAACCCTTGGCTGGTATGGTTAACGCGCAGCCCATCGGCTACCGGGATGCGCGCAAACTATTTGTCATGATGACATGGCATTCATTTTAAAACACACAATTTATACATATATATATCACATCATGGGTATTGTACACAACACCACATACATCACACAAGAACAATTCCTTTTAGGAAGAGAACCAACACAGTTAGTCCCCACTGAGAGCCTAGAGAATGTTGCCATGCTCATGCTAAGCTCGTTACATAACTCGTTACCGTCCTGTTAGATTGAACGGTTAACTTAACACAAGGTGCCTCGGATATAGTGATCCAAGCACACCGAAATAACACATAGTATGCCCTTGTGGCCCGACGTGAGTCAGTAAAATAGCCTTGGTTAAGCTAAAGGGAAGGTTGGAAACCAAATTGGAAACGCAACCATAACATACAGAGAGAATCGAACCGGTTATGACATCGACTCCCATACTCACACGCGTGGCTGGAACAGACCGGACTCCTCACTCCCCCCGTTAGCACTTGTTAGTAGTTCATCATTGAACTCAACAAACAAATCACAATAATTGGTCGAGTCTTGTTAGACACACACAAGGGAAGAGAGAGTCATACTTAACAACATAATAATATTTAACAACTGTAAACTCTTTACATGGTTTAATCTTACAAGGTCATAACACACACAGAAAAACAAACAACACACAAGCCGGTGTAAACCGGAAGGCAACAGACTGCAAGAAAACCATACCTTGGTCCTTGCCTTGATTTGTTTCCACCGTAGGTCACTCCTATACATGATTCAAGAGTGTCGGTTAATTAACGTACTTAACCTCCAAATTTACTAAGTGTTTAACATGATTATTTGACATGTTTTAATGTCTAACTTACCCTAGGTTACCTTCATTATACACCCTAGGGTTAACTACATAAGTCACCTTCTTTTCTTTTTTTTTTTAAGTTTTGGTATGTCCGACCCACCGTCCGACCCACAACTGGGTCGGACCCTTCCAGTGGTTTTCGGGTTTGGAAAAAACTTAACTTGTCCGACCCATGTCCGACCCAACCTTCTGGGTCGGACCATTCCAGAGAAATTCATCGACCTCAGAACATACATGTCCGACCCATGTCCGACCCACCCTTCTCGGTCGGACCATTACAGAACATTTTACCGCCTTACAAACATGCCCGTCCGACCCACGCCCGACTCACTCGACTGGGTCGGACCATTCCAGAACATTTTCCCTCCTTTGAAACACGACCGTCCGACCCATGTCCGACCCACCCTTCTGGGTCAGACCATTCCAGAACAATTTCCTGACGTCTAACAGAGGCTGTCCGACCCAAACTTGGGTCGGACCCCTGGGTCGGACGTCCTCTAAACTTACCCACACTTTGTCAAATCTTCACCAAACTTCTCCTAAAGCCTCTTAATGTTTCCTAACAACATTTGGTACCCTTATATCCACATACAACATCCATGAAACTCATTTTCTAATTCCTTAAGCCTTTACTTAATTCCTTGTAAAATTCCTTAACACTTACAACATTTTATACTAGGTTTCTAAATGGTGTTTCTCACCTATGATAACTACTATCCCAAAATGCTTTCTCCTCATCTTAACATCATCTCTTAAGCATTACTTCTCACAACTAATTCCTTATGTCATTCTTGAAGTCCTTTTTCAAGTTTACACTTTCTCCTTATTTTACGAAAGTTTGCCTAAGTCTTTACCTAAGTCCAAAATGATTTTGGTACCTACTAAAACCTCAAGATCATGCCTAAGTCCTTCTCACATCTTAACTCACCTTAATGCATGTTTCTTTTACAAGGAAAACACTTAACCATTCTAAATACTCTTTAACTTATCAAACTCATTTTAAACTCTTAGAACTTCTCATTTATTACCTAAATTTCGACATAGGTTCTCCTAGAACATTACTAATCCAAGACATATTTCACCAACAAACAACCAAGAACACTAAAAATCCATCAAGCACTTTCTTATACACAAACTTCACTCATATAGCACCACATCACAATATAGTGCATAATTTAGATTGCATGGCACTTAGGCCCTTAAATGACATGGCTCTTAGGCCCTTAAGATGCATAAATCATAAACACTGAATTTCCACAATATATTTGCCTTTGACCTGCAAATACACTCAACAACACATATGCCTTTTACTAAGCTCTTGAGAAACCTTTACTAAGTCATTCACCATTTGCTCTTTAGGTAGTTTTAACAAGCATTATAAGCTCATTTCTCCTAAGGCATTAAACAACATTAGGTTAGTAGATTTACCTCCTTTCCAAACAACTTCTTTCTTGTTTCCTTATAGAACCGGTAAGGTATTTGATTCTTTGTCAAGTTCTAAACAATATACAAACATTATAATGAGTATTCAAGCTATAAGCTTCATCTCATTATAAACCCTAATTTTACATTGTTTCAAAAACATTAATGTAGTTGTTTTACCTTGGTCTTTGAAGAGAGTTTGGATATCTAACAAGAGAGGACTCCACCTAGTCCATGAAGAGTTGGAATGAAGCTAGAACAAAGTCACACAAAGAGCTCCATCAATGGGTGTTTTCGGTCACAACAAAAACATGGAGGAAATGTAGTTCTTATTTGAGATTCCTTACATAGAAGCAAAGGAGAGTAATAATATGTCAAAATACAAGCTCAAGCTCCTTCAATGGTGGAACTCCTTGGCACCGAAATGGGGCTCTTGAAGTTTTGAGAAGATAGGAATGAAGAGCTTGATGAGAGGAAGAGATTGGTGGTGTTTGTTTTTGATTTGGACAAGTGAGCTAGATTTTACAAGAGATCAAAAAAGAGGTTTAATGGTGGTGGTGTGGTATTACCGTGGAAGAGAAGGAAGAAGAGAGGTTGAAGAGAGTGTAGAGCCGTGTGATTACAAGGAAGGAATGAGAGAATGAGATAGACTTACTTTTTGAAGATATTTGTAGTAATAAAGTAAAAAAGTAAGTTTAATTAGTTTTCTTTATTTACTTAATATGTTAACAAGAGAGTGGTGAGTCACCACACTTAAGAAAACCGGCCCCCATTAATACTTAGGGGTATTTTAGTCTTTATTTGTCAATTTAATTACTTATACAAACATATGTTACAAAATAGCTTATTAAAATCACTATTCACAAAAACATGGCACTTAGAAGTGAAATTTTTGATTTCCCATTGATATAGACTTCCAAATGTGATACTATATAGTACACATGTTAATTAAAGAGTAATGATGGACATTTAGCCATTCAAAACTCATTTACAAGACAATTTTTCAAAAATGTGCTTTAAGACTCCTTAAAGCACATTTTGTATTTAAACTTGTTTTCAAGCTTGGTTTTCTTTAGTAATTGATTTAATATGTTCATTAGTATATAAATGAGGTCTTGGTAAGTTCATTAGGTCTTCACCAAGCTTATCCCAAGCTTAGAGCACATTTTGGCTCTTATTGACTTTAAAGCACATTTTGTGTTTTCTTTTGTTTAGATTTGTTTACTAATGTTTCTAAGACTCTTTTTAGTATTTATATACCATATTTAGGTATTTAAACAACATAACTAGGTTTGGGGTATTTCAATCTACCCCCCTTAAAAGAACTTTGTCCCCAAAGTTCATACTTCCATATATGCTAACATTAGAAACTGAGAACACATATCAACAACACTTCCATATCACATTAACAACATCTTTACATCACATCGGACACATGGTCCAAACAATAAAACATCACAACATCATTCAGACTCTCAGCGGTCTGTAACATTAACAACATAACAACACAACACAGACAATGTATCCAAATACATGTCATACACATAACCGAAACGGCTCTACCCCCCTTAAATGGGGGTACGCCCCGTACCCTATACATACAAACACTAAGAAGTAAACAATGACGGGTACTTCGCCTTCATCTTATCTTCCAGCTCCCAAGTGGCCTCCTCGACAACCTGGTTAGACCAGAGGACCTTCACCAGTCTCACAGACTTATGGCGAGTGTCTCGAGTCTTAGTGTCCAGAATCCGTACCGGAGTCTCCACTGATCGCATGGTCGGCTCTAAAGTTAGCCTCTCAGGCTGAAGCACATGAGACGGATGAGACATATATTTCTTCAACTGGGACACATGAAATACATCATGTACCTTGCCCAGCTCGGCGGGTAAATCAAGTCTATAAGCTACCGGGCCGATCTGTTCCGTCACAACATAAGGCCCCACATATTTTGGGCTCAACTTGCCTTTCTGGCCAAAACGAAATACTCCCTTCATGGGGGATACTCTCAAAAATACCTGATCGCCCACGGCGAACTCCAGGTCGCGTTGGCGCACATCTGCGTACGACTTCTGTCTATCCTGAGCTGCTTTCATGTTAGCCCGGATCTGGCGAACTTCTGCCTGAACTTGCTCAAGATACTCTGGTCCTATAATGACCGTCTCACTCGACTCATCCCAGCATAATGGCGTGCGGCATGGTCTACCGTACAAGGCCTGGAAGGGAGACATCTTGATCGAAGCATGGTAACTGTTGTTGTAACTAAACTCGATCTGATGTAACTTATCATTCCAGCTGGTCAGAAAGTCAAGTGCACATGCACGTAGCATATCCTCATGTGTCTGAATGGTGCGCTCACTCTGACCATCGGTCTGTGGGTGAAACGCTGTACTCAATTTCAGTTCGGTACCCAATGCCTCTCGTGTAGACTTCCAATATCTGGATAAGAACCTGCTATCTCTGTCAGATACAATTGTCTTTAATACACCATGATGTCTTACAATTTCTTTATCAAAGAGTTCTGCCAGTCTTGCCACTTTCCAGGTGTCCTTCATCGGAATGAATCGGGCCACCTTGGTCAGTCGGTCAACAACAACCCAAATCATATTCAGACCTCCCCTTGCAGGTGGAAGCCCTACTACGAAGTCCATAGATATGTCATGGAACTTCCACTCCGGCACTGGCATTGGCTGTACCATACCACCAGGCCATCGGTGCTCAAACTTGACCTTCTGACAAGTGAGACACCTCAACACATAGTCATTCACATCCTTTTTCATTCCAGTCCACCAAAAATATCTTTTCATACCTTTATACATCTTTGAAGCTCCGGGGTGAATCGAAGTAGTAGAACAATGAGATTCACTCAATATGCGCTCCTTCAACTCAGCGCTACTCCTGGGTATACACAGTCGGCCATTATGCCTAATCAGGTCATCATCGTGGAGTCTGAAGTCGTACTTCTGACCCTCGAATGTGCCATCAATAAGCTTCTGTCTAATCTCCATCATGTACTGATCCGTCATCTGAGCACTCCGCACCTCTTCAACCAAGCCAGTATGAGAGACTAGCGAATGGAGAGAGTGTGCTCGGCGACTCAATGCGTCAGCTACCACGTTTGCCTTACCCTCCTTATATTGTAGATTGATGTCATAGTCATTCAGAAATTCAACCCACCTTCTTTGTCTCATGTTCAACTCCTTCTGAGTGAACAAGTACTTTAAACTTTTATGGTCAGAATAGATCGTCACACTTACCCCATACAAGTGGTGTCGCCATATCTTCAGTGCGAAGACAATGGCCCCCAATTCTAAGTCGTGGGTAGGGTAGTTCTCTTCATGCTTCTTCAGCTGTCGGGAGGCGTAAGCTACGACCTTCCCGTGTTGCATCAACACACAACCCATACCCCTGCCTGATGCGTCGCAATAGAAATCAAACCCATCTGGACCGTCTGGTAGCGTCAGAACCGGTGCAGATGTTAGAGCACCCTTGAGACTCGTGAAAGAACTCTCACAGTCGACTGTCCACTCGAATGGTACATCCTTTTTCATCAAGGAAGTCATCGGCTTCGAGACACTGGAGAAGTTCTTCACAAACCTCCTATAATAACCTGCCAGACCGAGGAAGCTCCTGATGTCGGTAACTGTCTTCGGCCTAGGCCAGGTGCGCACTGCATCTATCTTTGCCGGATCGACAGCGATCCCGGCCTCAGAAATCACATGTCCAAGGAATGATACTTGGTTCAACCAAAATTCACACTTAGAAAATTTAGCATACAGCTGATTCTTCCTCAACGTTTACAACACATCTCTCAGGTGGCTTTCATGCTCACCTCTCGATTTCGAATACACAAGTATGTCATCGATGAAGACTACCACTAATTTGTCCAACTGATCTTGGAACAAACGGTTCATTAAGTCCATGAACTTTGCTGGTGCATTTGACAAGCTAAACGGCATATCTGTGAACTCATAATGCCCATACCTAGTTCTGAATGCTGTCTTTTCGATATCACTGTCACGGATGGCAATGATGGTATCCGGAACGTAGGTCTATCTTGGAGAATACTGATGCTCCCCTCAGCTGATCAAATAGATCGTCGATGTGTGGTAAAGGGTAACGGTTCTTCACCGTAACAGCATTCAGCTCCCGATAATCAATACACAGGCGGAGGCTACCGTCCTTCTTCTTCACGAAGAGGACCGGCGCTCCCCATGGTGAAACACTAGGGCGGATAAAGCCCTTGTCGAGTAGGTCTCTCAGCTGCTCTTTGAGCTCTGTCATCTCCGCTGGAGCCATACGATAAGGTGCTTTCGTAATGGGTCCGGTGCCCGGAATCAAGTCAATATCAAACTCAACCTCTCGTGCTGGCGGCATGCCCGGCAGTTCCTTAGGAAATACATCAGGAAACTCCGACACTACCGGCACATCTGGGCTAAACTCAGGGTCTCTCTCTATGTCCTGGACATAGCAGAGGTATACATCACTTCCTCATCGTAACTCACAATACATAGCCATGGCGGTGATGATCTGAGTCGAAGGCTCCCTGGGCCTCTGGCGGTAAGATATGGTAACCCCAGATGGACTCCGAAGAAGCAGCCGATGCTCGACACACAGGATTCTGCCCTTGTACCGCTCCAACCAGTTCATCCCGACAATCACATCAAAGCCAAGTCCGTCGAACTCTATCAAGTCGATCGGAAACTCTTCACCTCTGATTCTCACAATAGCATCTCGGTGGTAGTGGGTACACCTGATCCGCTCTTTCGATGGAAGAGTGACCAAGAAATCTGGCATCTCATCACCATCTAACCCCAGCCTCTTCGCAAAAGATAGCGAAACAAATGTGTGTGAGGCTCCGGAGTCGAACAAGATCGATGCATCCACGCCATTCACTGGAAAGGTACCGGTGAGGATTGAGCCGCTCTTGCCGGCTTCTGCCTCATTGCAGACACTCAGTATACCTCCCGTTCCGAGTGCACAGCCTAATTCATTGGCAAACTAATAAGTACTGGCCAACAAACACGGTTTATATGCTTCAAAGAACTCCACTTTATTCATTAACACACTCTTTTTACAACGTTCACTGGCTATTGTCGCCATGATTAAACACTTACAATATCCTTAATACACACTGGTTATCACATCACATAATTATACAAGGCTTAAAATTGTCTGAAGGTCAAATTCAAACGTCCGGGTTTCATGTGTGTGGCATTGATCACTGCCGACGGTGCGGTGTTCAGTTTGATCTTTCTGATGCCATGGTATAGCATCCTTGATTGCCCACCCATGATTAACACATCTCCCGATTTCAACAGTAGCTTCTTTGCGAGGTCAGCAGCTTCTGCTCGCCATACACAAACACTGCGGTATCACCAATGGACTAAGACACACGGGTACTCCCTCACTTAGAGACTCGGGTGACTCGTCTTGTCTTGGTGTAACCTAACCATCTACCTTTCTGGTAGAAGTTCACAATGCATAGATCTGCTTTCACACTCGGAATTGAATCCGTTTCAACTTGTTGAGCAATTCCCACGGCGTGGTTAACGACCGCATGGAACTCCTCTGGTATACTTGGTACTGTTGCTCCGTCTTCAGCACGCACTTCTTGATATGACTTGTGTAAGGGTTCCAGTTCTTACCCATGCACATCATCTTTAGTTGCATTCTGATCCGTTGGGTATTCGGGTGTGTAGAAACCTCTTGGTTTTGCTCCAAGTTCGTCGCATCGTCTGATGATATGGATTTGTGCTTCCGGTGTCAGGATCCATTTAAGAGTATCATACCTGGCTGGATAACTGACATTGCTCCAATGGAAAACGGGGTGATGTTGACGGTGGTTTCTTCAGGGTTTGGTGTGGGTGGGATTGGATAACATATATTGAAGGTTCCTTTAAGTTTAGAGTACTCTAATAGGTAAGTCTCACACTATACTTTACTCATTTACTCACATGTTGTTTACTTAAACTCACTACATACATGCATGGAATGCGTATGCAAAACACTTATTACATTCACAGGTTTAGGCGGTACTGGTCTAGAAGAGGGCCCTGGCGCCTCAGGACCGTCCACCACATTCAGGGTGGCCTTGTTGGACCCGACCCCTTCCCATTCTGGGACTCTGTGACCTCTGATGGGGGTGGCTGGCTCGCCGTCTTCTGGCCATCGTGGTCGCAGGCCTTACCCTTCCATTGCCCCTTGGGCCTGTAGTTCCTACTGTTTGGGTTCTGCCAGCATTCGTGATCGCGGTGACACCATCTTCTTACAGTATCGGCACTGAACATCGTTACCCTTGCAGTCCTTGCCGGGGTGGTCGCCGTTGCAACCACTTGCAGTAATAGTGGCGCTCCGGTCCAGAGCCCGTGCTAGCGCTATCATAACACACAATCAATATTGTCTCACAACTTATCAACATATACTCTAACTTATCACACAGATTAGACAATTCCTTAGGTGGGTAAGAACGTAGGGGCTTGGCCGCATACGCATAGGTGGTGAAGAGCTCCTCAGCAGTGGTGGTCTGGGTCTGGCCCTTGCCACCCTGTTGCTGTCCTTTCTGGGACTGGGGTATGACTTCTTCTTCTTTCCTCCCCACGCCCTTGCGTGCCTTGGCCCTTGTTCAAAGCCTTGCGCTTGAGCGCACTCTCCTCGTCCCTCAGACGGACGGTGATCTCACAATTGCAGCGACATGATAGCACTCCTATATTAGGGTGTCAGTTGTGCCCGCCAAATAAATTCACAAACACTAACACATTTGTACACACTTATTCACATTACATTGTAATCCCATTACCTGCAAGGTGGTTGGATCCAGTAGGCCCCATGCCATAGCGTAGGCGATAGTTCAGTCCGTTGTAAGAAAACGGTTCACAAGGATCCGGTCTGAGTAACCAGATCCGGTAGCAGGTGGATAAGTCCGATGAATGTGAGTAGTACTCATCTACCGTCATCTTATCCCCTTGCCTCAAACTGTCCAACTCCAGGCGCTTGGCCTCTTGCAAATGTATTGGTAGTACTTGGCTCGCAGTAGAGCCGTGTACTCCCCTATAGAAAAGTAGGGTCGGCAACTCTGCCCCTCGCACAAGCTTCCACCAGCTCTGTGCGAGCCCTTCAAGTAATAGGTAGCAAGTCGAACCTTGACCTGCTCAGGTACTGCTAGGGTTTCGAAGGCGGTCTCCATTTCGGAGATGACGCCTCGAGCTTACGGGGATCGGTCCCCCACTGAATGAGGGTGGCCTCAGATCAGCCAACGCCTTGACCCAGTTGGTCTCTCGTGGCGGTGGGGTGGTGGTAGTTGAACTCCGGGCGTCTGCCCCTGCTGGATTGAGCCACAAGCTGGGGTTACCATTTGGGCTACGGCGGCTGCTACTACCTCAGCCATAACCTGAGCCGTAGGGTTCTCGCATGGTCACCCATATTACCAGTACCACTTCCGCGGCCTTACCTCGCGGTCTACCTGCCATCTGTATTCACATGAATATCATTAGCAAATGCTTGCACACTTATCGGTCCAACGGTTGTAACGCTTCCCGATAATAAGGTATTTCCACACTTAGTTAGTGGGTTAACCATTTCCATAACAGTTCACTTAGGTAACTGTAGTTAGGTTTCCTAACTCGGTATATCCCTAAGCTCGGTATTTACAGTCATCAGAGCGATTACTTCGCTTGATACCACTTTTTGTAACACCCTACTCGCACATCACATTATTGGAATCGCGCGGAATATAAACAAACTAAATAGTAACTAAACGTTTGGTGCTACAACGCCGTCAACCACCCACGTGGTTAAAAGGCTGAATAAATCAAGCGTACCGGTCTGATGATCAGACTTCCGAGCATAGAACTAGTAACCATATTATACATCAACAAAATACCGAGTGTCTACATAAATCCTTCACGTTATACTGTCATAACCAAATATAAACACGCCACGGGAGCACAGGCGCATCCCGGGCCAACATCCAAAGTACTCAAAGTAAACTACATCCTAGGATCTAGAGCCACTCCGCTTCTTCGATCCTCATCCTGCAGTAAAAGAAATATGGATTCCCCGAGGGGGTCAGCACACCCTTGGCTGGTATGGTTAACGCGCAGCCATCGGCTACCGGGATGCGCGAAAACTATGTCTTAGAATGACATGGCATTCATATTAAAACACACAATTTATACATATATATATATCACATCATGGGTATTGTACACAAACCACAATACATCACACAAGACCAATCCTTTTAGGAAGAGAACCAACACAGGTTAGTCCACCACTGAGAGCCTAGAGAATGTTGCCATGCTCATGCTAAGCTCGTTACATAACTCGTTACCGTCCTGTTAGATGAACGGTTAACTTAAACAAGGTGCCTCGGATATAGTGATCCAAGCACACGAAAAACACATAGTATGCCCCTGTGGCCCGACGTGAGTCAGTAAAATAGCCTTGGTTAAGCTAAAGGGAAGGTTGGAAGCCAAAATTGGAAACACAAAATAACAACACGAGAGAATCGAACCGGTTATGAAACGACTCCCATGACTCACACGCGTAGCCGGAACAGACGGATCATCCACTCCCCACACGTACGGTTAGTAGTTCATCATTGAACTCAACAAACAAATCACACTAATAGGTGAGGTCGGTTAGACACACACAAGGAAGAGAGAGTCATACTTAACAACATAATAATATTTAACAACTGAAACTCTTTAATGGTTATTTACAAGGTCATAAAACACACAGAAAAAACAAACAAAAACATAAGCCGGTGTAAACCGGTAGGCAACAGACTGCAAGAAAACCATACCTTGGTCCCTTCCTGATTGTTCCACCGTAGGTCACTCCTATACATGATTCAAGAGTGGTCGGTTAATTAACTTACCTTAACCTCCAAATTAAGTGTTACATGATATTTGACAGTTTTAAATGTCTAATACCATAGGTTACCTTCATTATAAACCCTAGGGTTAACTACATAGTCACCTTCTTGTTTTTTTTTTTAAGTTTTGGTATGTCCAGACCCACAACTGGGTCGGACCCTTCTAGTGGTTTTCGGGGTTTGGAAAAAACTTAACTGTCGACCCATGTCGACCAACCTTCTGGTCGGACCATTCCAGAGAAATTCATCGACCTCAGAAATACATGTTCGACCCATGTCCGACCCACCTTCTGGGTCAGACTATACAGAACATTACCGCCTTACAAACATGCCGTCCGACCATGTCCGACTCACTCGACGGGGTCGGGACCATTCCAGAACATTTTCCCTCCTTTGAAACACGACCGTCCACACCCATGTCCGACCAACCCTTCGGTCGGACCATTCCAGAAACAATTCCTGACGTCTAACAGAGGCTGCCCGGACCCAAACTTGGGTCGGACCCCGGGGTCGGACGTCCTCTAAACTTACCCAAACTTTGTCAAATCTTCACCAAACTTCTCCTAAAGCCTCTTAATGTTTCCTAAACTTACCCAAACTTTCTCCTCATCTTAACATCATCTCTTAAGCATTACTTCTCACAACTAATTCCTTATGTCATTCTTGAAGTCCTTTTTCAAGTTTACACTTTCTCCTTATTTTACCAAAGTTTGCCTAAGTCTTTACCTAAGTCCAAAATGATTTTGGTACCTACTAAAACCTCCAGATCATGCCTAAGTCCTTCTCACATCTTAAATCACCTTAATGCATGTTTCTTTTACAAGGAAAACACTTAACCATTCTAAATACTCCTTAACTTATCAAACTCATTTTAAACTCTTAGAACTTCTCATTTATTACCTAAATTTCGACATAGGTTCTCCTAGAACATTACTAATCCAAGACATATTGTTTTCACCAACAAACAACCAAGAACACTAAAAATCCATCAAGCACTTTCTTATACACAAACTTCACTCATATAGCACCACATCACAATATAGTGCATAATTTAGATTGCATGGCAATTAGGCCCTTAAATGACATGGCTCTTAGGCCCTTAAGATGCATAAATCATAAACACTGAATTTCCACAATATATTTGCCTTTGACCTGCAAATACACTCAACAACACATATGCCTTTACCAAGCTCTTGAGAAACCTTTACTAAGTCATTCACCATTTGCTCTTTAGGTAGTTTTAACAAGCATTATAAGCTCATTTCTCCTAAGGCATTAAACAACATTAGGTTAGTAGATTTACCTCCTTTCCAAACAACTTCTTTCTTGTTTCCTTATAGAACCGGTAAGGTATTTGATTCTTTGTCAAGTTCTAAACAATATACAAACATTATAATGAGTATTCAAGCTATAAGCTACATCTCATTGTAAACCCTAATTTTACATTGTTTCAAAAACATTAATGTAGTTGTTTTACCTTGGTCTTTGAAGAGAGTTTGGATATCTAACAAGAGAGGACTCCACCTAGTCCATGAAGAGTTGGAATGAAGCTAGAACAAAGTCACACAACGAGCTCCATCAATGGGTGTTTTCGGTCACAACAAAACATGGAGGAAATGTAGTTCTTATTTGAGATTCCTTACCTAGAAGCAAAGGAGAGTAATAATATGTCAAAATACAAGCTCAAGCTCCTTCAATGGTGGAACTCCTTGGCACCGAAATGGGGCTCTTGAAGTTTTGAGAAGATAGGAATGAAGAGCTTGATGAGAGGAAGAGATTGGTGGTGTTTGTTTTGATTTGGACAAGTGAGCTAGATTTTACAAGAGATCAAAGAAGAGGTTTAATGGTGGTGGTGTGGTATTACCGTGGAAGAGAAGGAAGAGAGAGGTTGAAGAGAGTGTGGCCGTGTGAATACAAGGAAGGAATGAGAGAATGAGATAGACTTACTTTTTGAAGATATTTGTAGTAATAAAGTAAAAAAGTAAGTTTAATTAGTTTTCTTTATTTACTTAATATGTTAACAAGAGAGTGGTGAGTCACCACACTTAAGAAAACCGGCCCCATTAATACTTAGGGGTATTTTAGTCTTTATTTCAATTTAATTACTTATACAAACATATGTTACAAAATAGCTTATTAAAATCACTATTCACAAAAACATGGCACTTAGAAGTGAAATTTTTGATTTCCCATTGATATAGACTTCCAAATGTGATACTATATAGTACACATGTTAATTAAAGAGTAATGATGGACATTTAGCCATTCAAAACTCATTTACAAGACAATTTTTCAAAAATGTGCTTTAAGACTCCTTAAAGCACATTTTATTTAAACTTGTTTTCAAGCTTGGTTTTCTTTAGTAATTGATTAATATGTTCATTAGTATATAAATGAGGTCTTGGTAAGTTCATTAGGTCTTCACCAAGCTTATCCCAAGCTTAGAGCACATTTTGGCTCTTATTGACTTTAAAGCACATTTTGTGTTTTCTTTTGTTTAGATTTGTTTACTAATGTTTCTAAGACTCTTTTTAGTCTTTATATACCATATTTAGGTATTTAAACAACATAACTAGGTTTGGGGTATTTCAGATCTTTTGTATACATATATACCAATGTTATTTTATTTCATTTTGAAATTAATGATTTCATACAAGCGGTTTGATGTTAGAGGATTTTAAAAGTTTTTCCACTTGATATTGATTTTATCAAATGCGTACTTTTATAAACTCGGATTATATTAATTATGAGTATGATTTCCCTTGCATATATAATTAATACTTATTTGAAGTTTGACACGTGTGCAACTTGTGGGCCATGTATGTCTTTGTTTCTTATAAGGTTTTCCGAACTTGAATCTACGTAAGCTATTATGATTATGGTTACTATTGATTTAATGGTGTTTTATTAATGAAACTATCTATTTTTGATTACTACGTGTATATGGAAATGTTTAACTTACGTATTTGGATGTGTACAAATTATGATTTGATTTCTGATATAAATCTTGTGGTTCTGTTTTGTGAAATAATTTTTTTTTGGGACCTAGTTTATTGCTTTCTAAGTCGTGGATGACTAGGTCGAGTTATCCCGTAGCGCGCTATGTAGGACGTCCTTCTGTATCTGTATCACGGGCATTCCCCGTTCTGTTATTTGGAGCCGACGGGCTCATTCTACTATCTGGGGTCTTCTGACCCATTCTGTTATCTGAGATCTTTGGACCTATTCTGTATGCTCTGAACTAGGGTCCCTTTAAAACTCTGTTTCTGAAATGTTCTGATTTGTATAAGATTCTGCTCTGTTTCAGTGAGATTTGAATTCCGGTTTCAAACTTGTGTTATCATTATTTTGATACATATATATGTATAATTATGTTCAGTAAAAATGTTTTGAGCGTTGCTTATTTTGTTGACATTTATTGCTTACTGAGCGTGTGGTTGCTCACCCCTTTCCACTACAACATTTTGTAGATTTAGGATTAACCAGCTGGAGGTCCTTTGCTTTTATTTGCCATTCCAATTCAGCTTTAGTCATATGCTATTTTGAACTTATTCTTATGGTCTTATTTATCCGACCTTATGTTTGGACACTCAGATCTTTTTTCGGCCTATGTATATTGGGCTTTATTAATATTTCGGTTTGGACTATTCATTTATAGTTATTGGACAATATTTGTAATCTGAATTTTTGGGAAGCCTTGCGTGCTCCTAGTCTTTTATTAGCATGCGGCGTGTCTATACCTTAGAAATAGGCCGGTTTTGGGGTTGTGACATTTAGTGGAATCAGAGCCAGGTTAGGTTTTGTTGGGAGAAAAACCGGGTTATGTCTGTCTAACTGTGTTCCGATGATTATTTACAAGAGAAGTGGCTAATGGTTAAAGGATTTTGTTTCTCAGAATGCCACCACGCAGAGAAGTCAGAAATTCCTCTCAAGGTGAAGCTTTACAAGGGGATATCGCCACTATTGTGCAACAAGTGGTGACTGAGGTGTTGCAAAACGTGGAGACTCCTCAGAGAATCTTGGACATAAGACTAGATACACTCGCCATAAGTCAGTGCGACTGGTGAAGGTTCTCTGGTCTAACCAGGATGTCGAAGAGGCCATGTGGGAATTAGAGGATAAGATGAGGGCGAAGTACCCTTCTTTGTTTACTGACTAGATCATCTGTATAGGGTACGGGGCGTACCCCTTTTTAAGGGGGGTAGAGCTTCCTCGCTTTTGAGTTAGGAAACAAACTTGTTGTCGTTCGTTTGGTTGTTTAAGATGTGAATTTGTGTAAGTTGCTACACTTTGGTGTTAAGTTTTAGTTATGTATAATACGTATGTATTGTATTTGAGATTGACTTTGGAGTCTTGAGATGTGTGAATGTGAATATAAGATGTGGTGTTAAGATTAAGGGAATTGAGTACCGTGAATGGTTAAGCATATATGTGAACTTTGGGGACAAAGTTCTTTTAAGGGGGGTAGATTGAAATACCCCAAACTTAGATATGGTGTTTAAATGATAAACTAAGTTATAAGGAGGCTAAATAATGCCTTAGGAACATTAAGAAACATTTCTAACCAAAGAAAACATAAGGAAACACCAAAAGAGCAGTTTAAGCAAAAACGTGCTCTAAGCTTGGAGAGACTTGGGTGAGTACCCAAATATTGTTCTAAGACCGTAGTAATATCCTAATGGTCATTTTAAATCAATTACCAAAGAAAAGCAAGCTTAAAAACAAGTTAAAACACAAAATGTGCTTTAAGGAGTCTTAAAGCACATTTTTGAAAAATTGTCTTGTAAATGGGTTTTGAATGGCTAAATGTCCATCATTACTCTTTAATTAGCATGTGTACTAATTAGTATCACATTAGAAAGTCTAAATCAATGGGAAATCAAAAATTTCACAACAATGTGCCTTGTTTTGTGAATAGTAATTTAATTAAGCTAGTTTATGACATAGGTAAATATAAGTGAGATATTTGATCAATAAAGACTTAAGTACCCCTTGTTACTTAATGGGGGCCGGTTTTTACAAGGTGAGTCACCACCTTTGTTAGTTATTAAGTAAACAAATAATTATAAAGCAAAACTACTATTCACTTTACAAGATAAATATCCTACCTTTAATCACCTCTTCTCATCTCTTCATTCTCTTGTTCCCACGGTTTTGAGCTGCTCTCTCCCTTCTCCATTGACGTGAAGAACAACCCCATGCTAGCTCCACCTTCCTTTGTACACTACTTACTCATTTTAGCTCCAAAACCAAAACAAATTACATATTCTTCTTAGTTAGCTCAAGCTCTCTCTTTCTATCTTTTCAAAACTTCAAGAGCTTTGATTTGGTGCCAAGCCCAACCACCATTAGAGGAAGAAATTCAAGTTTGGAGACTCCATTGGCTTCTCCATTCTCTTAAGGTAAAGAAAGTGTAAGAAAATCTAGGTTTCCATCACTTTTCTTCATAACCGAAAATACATGCCCATGAGGCTTCATTTTAATGCCTTGTTCTAGCTTGTTTTCTACACTTTAAAGGATTGAGGAGGTCCTTCTTGATTCATATCCAAGCTTGTCTTGAGAAACCAAGGTAAAACAATCACCTTAATACCTTAAAGCACATTTTTAACCTAGGGTTTGTTCCTTAGTGTTAATGTATTATCTAGTACTCATTGGTGTCATTGGATATTGGTTAGAACATTGGCAAGGAGATATATATTGGTGACCGAGATTGAGCAAGGAAAAACCTAAGGAAGAAAGTTTTTAAAGCTTGTAAAAGAACAAGGTAAATTACTTACCTTAAGGTGTTTTATTGTTTGAGGGAATGGGATTTAGATATGTGATGAGTTTAGTGTAGAGTTTACATTAGAAAAGGTCTATATATGACCTAGGAGAAACAATGATCATGATTGTGAACTTGTGACTAAGGAGCAAATGAGGAAAAAGAGATAGTTTAAGAATATCAAGGTGAATTACAAGAAGCATTTTATTTCAATAGGAGCCTTGTTGTGTGTATTCGCAGGTTAAAGGCAAATATATGTGGAAATTCAGTGGTTAAGATTATTGTCATTTAAGGGCCTAAGTGCCAAGCATTTAAGTTTATACACTATATGATGATGTGGTGTAGTTTTGTTTTAAATTGTGTGTTAAGGTGTTGTGATGAGAATTTGAGTGATATTGGTTGGTTGTTGGAGAAAAACCAAGTGTTAGGATGTACTATATACTAGAGAACCCATGGCAAAATTTAAAGGAGAACTTAAGTGTTTAAGATGTTCTAAGGGGATTTAATGACTAAGGAAGTACTAGGAAGTTCTAGAGGTTGTCTTGATGAAAAAGGGTGAGATTAAGGTATTTTAATGACTTATAATGGCTTAGACATCACTATGAAGGATTTAGGAATCAAAAGAGTGTACTTGGGTATTTAGGACTTAGGAAATGTTGATAAAAGAAGCTAGGAAACCTTGGTAAGTTTGATGTGATTGAGTGTGAAACTTTGAGATGATTTAGGTAGAAACTAGAGTTTAGAATTTAAGGAAAACCTTGGAAAGTGTAAGAGAGATGCAAGTGGTGTATATGTTGTGGTCAAGTTCATAAGGAGGGAACTTTTGGCTAGTAGAAGTGCTAGGTGAAAGGGATGTTGAAATGTAGGAAAGAAATAAGTGTTAAGTGTTAGTAGTCGTTGTAAGAATTGAGTAAAGGATTGGGATGATCTTTGGAGGTTGTTTTAATGAGCTTGGAGGATAATCTAAGGTGGGTTTAAGGGTCTAAATGATGTTAGAACACATTGGAAGGCTTGAGGAAAAGTTTAGTGAAGATTTGACAATGTTTGGACATGTTCTGGTGGCGTCCGACCCAGGGGTCCGACCCAAGTTTGGGTCGGACGGCCTCTGTTAAACGCCAGTGAAAGGTTCTGGAATGGTCCGACCCAGAGGACTTGGGTCGGACATGGGTCGGACGGGTGTGTTTTAAAGGGCGGTTAAGTTTCTGGAATGGTCTGACCCAGTTGGTTGGGTCGGACATGGGTCGGACATAGGAGGTTTAGAAGACGGAAAATTTTTGGAATGGTCCGACCCAGTTGGTTGGGTCGGACATGTGGAGTTTTTCAAACCCGAAAGTTACTGGATGGGTCCGACCTAGATGGTGGGTCGGATGGTGGGTCGGACGACCCTTAACACTTAAAAAAAGAAATTTTGAATTATAAGGATGATAATAGGTAATAAGGTATACCTTTGGTAGGGTGGTAATGATTAGGACCCTAAGAACTTAAGGGATTAAGTTAAGTTAAGTAAGAACCTTAATTTAAAAATTAAGTTTAAAAGGTTAAGTGGTAAGGACTTAAGAGGATATTCATTGGGAATCTTTAGGGACTAAGTGAGTTAAGTAAGGCGCAAATAACTAATGGCCTAAAAATGAATCAATGTTTAGGTTTGTGAATTGGGACCCCGGAAAGGTTAAACAAACAACGATCGACGGTGATCGGTACAATCTTTCTTGTGACCTGCTTGCTAACGAGGTGTCCCTCAGCTTGTGTGCTATCTGTGTACTTGCTATGACTTAGACAAGATAAAGCATGCAACCGGCTATATTTGTTCTCGTTGTGTACGTGTTTTCTTTACACTAACCCACGAGACTTGGGATGCTACTAACCGAGTTTAGTACTTACTGAGTTAAGAATTAAGAGATAAGTTTTGGTGATTGTTGGTTAATACCCGTTAAGGTTTAACTGACACATGGTGTTTAAGATTTCTACTAACTGGAACTTGAGTGAGGAAACCCGGGACTGACTCCGGTCATGCATGCTAAGGAAAGGGGGACAGTATCTGAATCAGATCCGCCCTCCGCTTAAGGACTTGTCTTCGGACTTGTAGCCTAGGGCCGGTTGCCGGCTCAGCAACGTTGGACTCCCATCCAGGGTAGGTGGCATTAAGATGGTGCGGTGGGATCACCTAAATCCCAGGTTTGAAATTAAGCTACAACCATTCCCTTCCAGGAACGGTTTGTATACTGAGAATAAGTTGAGGTTAAGATTAAGGTAAGGTATGGAACTGAGGTTAAGGAAATCAGGACTAAGTAGGGGATTACTAACCCACTTGATAAGGGAACGCTTGTGTCGTTCATTGTTTGTGAACTAAGTATGTTCAACTGTGGATTGTTGTTTATTGCACTTCATATCATGCTTGTGTATGTAATCAATTTCCATGCTATCGACAATTAGTCGTCGTAGCCCCGTTAGCTTGGGGGCCATGAGAGGGAGTACCAGCATTCGTGCTGACCCCCTTTGGGGGCTGTTTTTACACTTGCAGGTAAGAGGCCCATGAGGACGCACCACGAGAGTAGGAGCGATTAGTCTTAGAATGGGTTGTTTATTTTGAGTACGGGTTGCGCTTGTGCACCCGTCTGTTTATATTTAAACTGATGTAAGGTTGTGACTATGACTTAGTTACTTGTACTCGGATGGTTGGTGGTATTTTGGATGGTGATATTTGGATCGGTTGTATATTTTGGATAAGTGTTGTAATTGATAAGGCCGGTATATTCTAGCGATCAGACCGTGGCAAGGTCCAGGTGTTTGTTATTTCCGCTACGACGAATTCAATTAAGTGTTTAGTTTTGCGATAACCACGATTGGCTTTGGACGGGGTGTTATAAAAAGTGGTATCAGAGCGTAGTTACGCTCTGATCAAGAAATACCGGACATAAGTAACCACCGAGTTAGGATATAAGTTAAGGAATAAGTGTTGGGTTAAGGGTGTGAGCTCTTAGTGTGAGTAGAGTCAGATGACCACTAATAAGTGTGGATCGTCTTTACCGTCTACGGACGTTATAAATTCGTTAACCGAAACAGTGGTGGATACGAATCTAATGTGAGTTATGCTTGTTCAGATGGCAGGACGTCCTAGAGGAGGCCGAGGTCGTGGCCAGGGCGATGATGCTTCAGGGATACCGGGAGGGCAGACGATCGCAGAGATCGTAGCTGCCGCATTAGGGCATATGGGCTATCAGCCTGGTGTGGGTGCACCACCTCCACCGCCACAACCCAGGGAACCAAATTGGGTGAAGAGTCTTGCAGATCTTCGACCTGCACACTTTAAGGGGGAGACCGATCCCGCCAAGCTTGAGGCGTACATCTCCGAGCTGGAGACCGCCTTTGAGACCCTTGATGTCCCTGGTGGGATCAAGGTGCGTCTGGCTGCTTTCTATCTGAAGGGGGCGGCAGGAGATTGGTGGAAGCTGGTGAGGGCCGAGCATGTGGCCAATCTAGAGTTCGGTTGGGAGCAGTACACCGCCTTGCTACGAGCAAAGTACTACCCCGCCCATGTCCAGACGAAGAAGCGCTTGCAGTTGGATCCGCTTAAGCAGACCGACAAGATGACGGTGAACGAGTATTACTCAGAGTTCACCGCCTTGCTCTGTCTTTTGCCAGGTCTTGGGTACTCATACCAGATCCTGGTGGACCGCTTCTATGGCAGGCTTAGCCATCGACTCCGCTACGGCATGGGGCCGACGAGTTACACTACCTTGCAGGTAATAAGAATGATTGAGATTTGGGTAAGTAAATGAGTAAGACTTAGATTATGAGAAATAAGAGTGACTAATACTGTGGGAAGCAGGAGTGCTATCATGCCGCTGCTAAGGTTGAGATAACCGTCCAGCTGAGGGACGAGGAGAATGCTAAGAGGAAGAATGCTGGTAAGAGCTCGGAGTGTCAAGGGCAAGGAGGGTACAAGAAACAGAAGTACCAGCCTCAGGCCCAGAAAAATCAGAACCCAAAGGGGAAGGAGGAAAAGGAGAAGGCTCCGGAAGAGCCATTGAAGTTGACGTATGCTTACGCAGCTACACCCCTGCGCTCTAGGGCGCCAAAGGGATCTGAAACTGAGAAGGGAGCCGGTGGTGGCTACCAGCGACGCTACATCTGTAGGTGGTGTCACAAGGACCACCCCGGGCTCGATTGTAAGGGGAATAAGGTGGAGTGCAAATTTTGTGGGGTATACGGACACCGAGCATATGAGTGCTACCGGAACCCTGCTAGCAGAGCCTATAGGCACGATACCAGGGGCAAGGGCAAGACCGATCAGGGAGCTGGATCTGACGGTCAAAGGAAGGTGCAGCAGGCGGCAGACAAGAACCCACGGGTGACCCAGAAGTCGGGACCCACACTACACTTGGTGGACCGGGACGATGAGCCTGAACCCTCATCGAGGCCAGGTACCGCTATAACCACTTAGTAATAAAATTGCCCGCTTACCGCATTATCATGCATGTTTGGTGAATAATTGAGTTAAGTAAGAATGAGATGAGATTAGAACTCAAGTAAGATATAACCTACTACCACTTTAGGAAGCTTCAACATCTGCTATCCAATACCATTTACACCTAACCCGGAGCACACCGGCATCGAAACCATAGACTTTCCAACCAAACAATGTCAGGTTATCCGCCCAGGTATGATTTTATTAAGGGGATACCTGACACCCGAACACAAATAGCCATCATCTGAAGATGCAATCAACTAGGAATGGGACCGGGAGGTTTTTACACACCGGAGTACCCAGGGGGAGCAAGGATGAAGTTGAAGATGATGAGCTTAGGTAAGGATTGGAATCCGTATGCCAAGAACTACGAAACCATGAGGATGCAAGATGGAGTCTCACCACCGGGAATACCCGAAGAGTTCCAACCAGTTATTACACAAGTCGTGGAAATCACTCAGCAGTTGGAAGCTGAACCGATTCCAGGCATTCAAGCAGACATTTGCATTGTGAACTTCTACGAGAAGGATGGGCGACTTGGACTACACCAGGATAAGGACGAGACAACGGAGTCTCTCGAAAGAGGGATACCCGTAGTGTCTTGGTCCATTGGGGATGAAGCGGAGTTTTTATACGGCGAGCAGAAGCGTGCAGACCGTGTAAATAAGTTGGTACTTAAGTCTGGAGATGTATTAATTATGGGAGGAGAGTCAAGGATGTTATACCATGGGATTAAGAGAATCAAGCTGAATACAGCACCGTCAGCAGTAATTAATGCGACGCATATGAGACCTGGGAGATTAAACCTAACCTTTAGACAATATTAGACATGTAATGTTAGAATGAGATGAGGAATGAGATGTAAGATTAAAGCTCATGCTGTAAACAGGATGGTTATGAATAAAATAACAGTGTTGTTCGTATAAATTGTTACGACTCTTGTTATACCATCAATACTCATGAAGCTTGTGAACACAATTAGGTTATGGACTCGGTACGGAAGGTGCGTTAAGCATACTTACAGAGGCACAGGCCGACGCCAGCGGTACTATCCTCACCGGCACCTTTCCGATTAATGGGATTGAGGCATCAGTTCTCTTCGACTCAGGGGCCTCGCATACCTTTGTCAAGGCATCATTCGCGAGCAGGTTGGGGCAAGATGCTAATGAGCTACCTGACTTCATGGTTACGCTCCCGTCTGAGGAGTAGGTTCGTTGCACTCGTTATTACCGAGGAGCCACTGTCAGAATTAAGGGAGAAGACTTTCCAGTCAGTTTTATTGAGTTCAATGAGCTGGGATTTGATGTTATCTTCGGGATGAACTAGTTGGAGCGGCACAAGGGACGTATCCTCTGCGCCGAGCATAGATTGCTGCTCAGGAGTCCGTCTGGGGTAACAATATCGTACCGCCAGAGGCCCAGAGAGCCTTCGACTAAGATCATCACCGCCATGGCAATGTATAAAGAATTGAGAAGAAAAGAAGAAGTGTACCTCTGCTATGTACAGGACATAGAGAGAGACCCTGAGTTCGACCCTGACTTACCGGTAGTGTTGGAGTTCCCCGACTTATTTCCACGGGAACTGCCCGGCATGCCACCCACTCGGGAGGTAGAGTTCACCATCGAGCTGCTACCTGGTATCGGACCGATAGCCAAGGCATCATACCGTATGGCTCCGGCAGAAATGACTGAGTTAAAGGAACAATTGAAAGATTTGTTAGATAAGGGATTTATAAGACCAAGTGTGTCACCATGGGGAGCGCCAGTCCTCTTCGTGAAGAAGAAGGATGGTAGTCTCCGCCTCTGCATCGACTACAGAGAGCTGAATGCAGTGACAGTGAAGAATAAGTACCCACTACCCCGCATTGACGATCTGTTCGATTAGTTGAAGGGAGCATCTGTGTTCTCCAAGATTGATCTCAGATCGGGGTATCATCAGATAGCCATTAAGGAGGGAGACATTGAGAAGACGGCATTCCGGACACGATACGACCACTATGAGTTTACAGGGATGCCGTTCGGATTGTCGAACGCACCGGCGAAGTTTATGGATCTGATGAACCGCCTGTTCCAGGAGCAGCTGGACAAGTCGGTTGTGGTGTTTATTGATGACATTTTGATATAATCGAAATCTAAGGTTGAACATGAGGAACATCTTAGGAGAGTATTGGAAATATTGAGGGAGAACTAGCTATATGCTAAGTTCTCCAAATGTGAGTTTTGGCTTGACCAGGTCTCTTTCCTAGGTCATGTCATCTCAGATGCTGGGATCTCAGTAGATCCAACAAAGATTGATGCCGTACGTACTTGGCCAAGGCCGAAGACTTTTACCGACATCCGGAGCTTTCTCGGTCTGGCAGGTTACTACAGGAGGTTTGTTAGGGATTTCAGCAAGGTCGCAAAGCCGATGACCAGTCTGATGAAGAAAGATGCACCGTTCGTATGGACGGCTGACTGTGAGAAATCATTTCACAGTTTGAAGGACTCACTGACCACTGCACCGGTTCTGACCATTCCAGACGGTACAGAGGGCTTTGAGGTTTATTGTGATGCATCCGACAGAGGGCTGGGTTGCGTGCTCATGCAACATGGCAAGGTGGTGGCATATGCCTCACGCCAGTTGAAGAAACATGAGGAGAACTACCCCACACATGATTTAGAGCTAGGAGCTGTAGTCTTCGCCTTGAAGATATGGCGCCATTACTTATACGGGGTTAGTGTGACGATCTATACCGATCATAAGAGTTTGAGATACATATTCACTCAGAAGGAGTTAATTCTTCGACAGAGGAGATGGTTAGAGTTTTTGAAAGACTATGACATTGACCTCCAATACAAAGAGGGAAAGGCCAATGTTGTAGCAGACGCCCTGAGCCGTCGAGCACACTCACTCCATTCGCTAGTTTCCTTCTCCAGCTTGGTTGATGAGGTGCGAGAGGCTCAGAGGAAAGATGAGTACATGAGAGAGGTCAGACAGAAGCTGACAAATGGTACCTTTGAGAGTCAGAAGTACGACTTCAGACTTCATGATGATGATCTGATCAGATTAAAGGGCCGGTTATGCATACCACGGGGCAACACGGATCTGAAAGACCGTATACTTAGGGAATCACACTGTTCTTCAGTTTCCATCCATCCGGGAGCCTCTAAAATGTATAAAGACATGAAGAGATACTTTTGGTGGTCGGGGATGAAGACAGATGTTACCGAGTTCGTCTTGAGGTGTCTCACATGCCAGAAGGTGAAATTTGAGCACCGACGACCGGGCGGAATGGTACAGTCGATGCCAGTTCCGGAGTGGAAGTTCCATGATATCTCCATGGACTTCGTAGTTGGACTTCCACCTGCTAGGGGAGGCCTCAACATGATTTGGGTGGTGGTGGATCGCCTTACCAAAGTAGCCCGATTCATACCGATGAGGGATACTTGGAAGGTGACCAAATTAGCTGAGTTATTTGAGAAAGAAATAATGAGACATCACGGGATACCAAAGACCATAGTGTCAGACAGAGATACCAGATTCCTTTCGAGGTACTGGAGAGCTACTAGAGAAGCGTTGGGTACAGAACTCAAGCTGAGTACCGCGTTCCATCCTCAGACAGATGGTTAGACTGAGCGTACTATTCAGACACTCGAGGACATGCTGAGGGCATGTGCCTTAGACTTCCAGGGTAGTTGGATTGACAAATTGCATCTGATCGAGTTTTCATACAACAACAGCTATCACGCTTCGATCAAGATGGCACCTTTCCAAGCGTTGTACGGTAGACCATGTCGTACACCGCTCTGCTGGGATGAGTCGAGTGAGACGGTCATTATAGGACCAGAGTACTTAGAGCAAGTTAAGGATGAAGTTCAGCAAATCAGGGAGAACATGAAAGCTGCTCAAGATAGGCAGAAGTCGTATGCTGATGTTCGACGACGGGACCTGGAGTTCGCAGTGGGTGACCAGGTATTTCTACGAGTTTCACCGATGAAGGGTGTATTCAGGTTTGGGCAGAAGGGCAAATTAAGCCCGAAGTTTGTTGGTCCTTATGAGATTACGGAGCGGGTGGGCCCGGTTGCTTACAGGTTGAATTTACCTGCTGAGCTGGGTAAAGTGCATGATGTTTTTCATGTTTCACAGCTAAAGAAATACATGCACCACCCCTCCCATGTGTTAGAACCTGAGAGGTTGACTTTAGAACCAAATATGAGATCTGTGGAGACTCCTCAGAGAATCTTGGACAGTAAGACTAGAGACACTCGCCATAAGTCAGTGCGACTGGTGAAGGTTCTCTGGTCTAACCAGGATGTCGAAGAGGCCACGTGGGAATTAGAGGATAAGATGAGGGCGAAGTACCCTTCTTGTTTACTGACTAGATCGTCTGTATAGGGTACGGGGCGTACCCCTTTTTAAGGGGGGTAGAGCTTCCTCGCTTTTGAGTTAGGAAACAAACTTGTTGTCGTTCGTTTGGTTGTTTAAGATGTGAATTTGTGTAAGTTGCTACACATTGGTGTTAAGTTTTAGTTATGTATAATACGTATGTATTGTATTTGAGATTGACTTTTGAGTCTTGAGATGTGTGAATGTGAATATAAGATGTGGTGTTAAGATTAAGGGAATTGAGTACCGTGAATGGTTAAGCATATATGTGAACTTTGGGGACAAAGTTCTTTTAAGGGGGGTAGATTGAAATACCCCAAACTTAGATATGGTGTTTAAATGATAAACTAAGTTATAAGGAGGCTAAATAATGCCTTAGAAACATTAAGAAACATTTCTAATCAAAGAAAACATAAGGAAACACCAAAAGAGCAGTTTAAGCAAAAACGTGCTCTAAGCTTGGAGAGACTTGGGTGAGTACCCAAATATTGTTCTAAGACCTTAGTAATATCCTAATGGTCATTTTAAATCAATTACCAAAGAAAACCAAGCTTAAAAACAAGTTAAAACACAAAATGTGCTTTAAGGAGTCTTAAAGCACATTTTTGAAAAATTGTCTTGTAAATGGGTTTTGAATGGCTAAATGTCCATCATTACTCTTTAATTAGCATGTGTACTAATTAGTATCACATTAGGAAGTCTAAATCAATGGGAAATCAAAAATTTCACAACAATGTGCCTTGTTTTGTGAATAGTAATTTAATTAAGCTAGTTTATGACATAGGTAAATATAAGTGAGATATTTGATCAATAAAGACTTAAGTACCCCTTTGTTACTTAATGGGGGCCGGTTTTTACAAGGTGAGTCACCACCATTATTAGTTATTAGGTAAACAAATAATTATAAAGCAAAACTACAATTCACTTTACAAGATAAATATCCTACCTTTAATCACCTCTCTCCTCATCTCTTCATTCTCTCTTGTTCCCACGGTTTTGAGCTGCTCCCTCCCTTCTCCATTGACGTGAAGAACAACCCCATGCTAGCTCCACCTTCCTTTGTACACTACTTACTCATTTTAGATCCAAAACCAAAACAAATTACATATTCTTCTTAGTTAGCTCAAGCTCTCTCTTTCTATCTTTTCAAAAATTCAAGAGCTTTGATTTGGTGCCAAGCCCAACCACCATTAGAGGAGGAAATTCAAGTTTGGAGACTCCATTGGCTTCTCCATTCTCTTAAGGTAAAGAAAGTGTAAGAAAATCTAGGTTTCCATCACTTTTCTTCATAACCGAAAATATAAGCTCATGAGGATTCATTTTAATGCCTTGTTCTAGCTTGTTTTCTACACTTTAAAGGATTGAGGAGGTCCTTCTTGATTCATATCCAAGCTTGTCTTGAGAAACCAAGGTAAAACAATCACCTTAATACCTTAAAGCACATTTTTAACCTAGGGTTTATTCCTTAGTGTTAATGTATTATCTAGTACTCATTGGTGTCATTGGATATTGGTTAGAACATTGGCAAGGAGATATATATTGGTGACCGAGATTGGACAAGGAAAAACCTAAGGAAGAAAGTTTTTAAAGCTTGTAAAAGAACAAGGTAAATTACTTACCTTAAGGTGTTTTATTGTTTGAGGGAATGGGATTTAGATATGTGATGAGTTTAGTGTAGAGTTTACATTAGAAAAGGTCTATATATGACCTAGGAGAAACAATGATCATGATTGTGAACTTGTGACTAAGGAGCAAATGAGGAAAAAGAGATAGTTTAAGAATATCAAGGTGAATTACAAGAAGCATTTTATTTCAATGGGAGCCTTGTTGTGTGTATTCGCAGGTTAAAGGCAAATATATATGGAAATTCAGTGGTTAAGATTATTGTCATTTAAGGGCCTAAGTGCCAAGCATTTAAGTTTATACACTATATGATGATGTGGTGTAGTTTTGGTTTAAATTGTGTGTTAAGGTGTTGTGATGAGAATTTGAGTGATATTGGTTGGTTGATGGAGAAAAACCAAGTGTTAGGATGTACTATATACTAGAGAACCCATGGCAAAATTTAAAGGAGAACTTAAGTGTTTAAGATGTTCTAAGGGGATTTAATGACTAAGGAAGTACTAGGAAGTTCTAGAGGTTGTCTTGATGAAAAGGGGTGAGATTAAGGTATTTTAATGACTTATAATGGCTTAGACATCTCTATGAAGGATTTAGGAATCAAAAGAGTGTACTTGGGTATTTAGGACTTAGGTAAATGTTGATAAAAGAAGCTAGGAAACCTTGGTAAATCTGATGTGAATGAGTGTGAAACTTTGAGATGATTTAGGTAGAAACTAGAGTTTAGAATTTAAGGAAAACCTTGGAAAGTGTAAGAGAGATGCAAGTGGTGTATATGTTGTGGTCAAGTTCATAATGAGGGAACTTTTGGCTAGTAGAAGTGCTAGGTGAAAGGGATGTTGAAATGTAGGAAAGAAATAAGTGTTAAGTGTTAGTAGTCGTTGTAAGAATTGAGTAAAGTATTGGGATGATCTTTGGAGGTTGTTTTAATGATCTAGGAGGATAATCTAAGGTGGGTTTAAGGGTCTAAATGATGTTAGAACACATTGGAAGACTTGAGGAAAAGTTTAGTGAAGATTTGACAATGTTTGGGCATGTTCTGGTGGCGTCCGACCAGGGGTCCGACCCAAGTTTGGGTCGGACGGCCTCTGTTAACGCCAGTGAAAGGTTCTGGAATGGTCCGACCCAGAGGACTTAGGTCGGACATGGGTCGGACGGGTGTGTTTTAAAGGGCGGTTAAGTTTCTGGAATGGTCCGACCCAGTTGGTTGGGTCGGACATAGGAGGTTTAGAAGACGGAAAATTTCTGGAATGGTCCGACCCAGTTGGTTGGGTCGGACATGGGTCGGACATGGAGTTTTTCAAACCCGAAAGTTACTGGAAGGGTCCGACCCAGAGGGTGGGTCGGACGGTGGGTCGGACGACCCTTAACACTTAAAAAAAGAAATTTTGAATTCTAAGATGATAATGGTAATAAGGTATACCTTTGGTAGGGTGGTAATGATTAGGACCCTAAGAACTTAAGGGATTAAGTTAAGTTAAGTAAGAACCTTAATGTTTAAAATTAAGTTTAAAGGTTAAGTGGTAAGGACTTAAGAGGATATTCATGGGAATCTTTAGGACTAAGTGAGTTAAGTAAGGTGCAAATAACTAATGGCCTAAAAATGAATCAATGTTTTAGGTTTGTGAATTGGGACCCGGAGAAGGTTAAACAAACAACGATCGACGGTGAACGGTACAATCTTTCTTGTGACCTGCTTGCTAACGAGGTGTCCCTCGGCTTGTGTGCTATCTGTTTATTGCTATGACTAAGACAAGATAAAGCATGCAACCGGTTATATTTGTTCTCGTTGTGTATGTGTTTTCTTTACACTAACCCACGAGACTTGAGATGTTACTAACCAAGTTTAGTACTTACTGAGTTAAGAATAAGAGTTAAGTTTTGGTGATTGTTGGTTAATGCCCGTTAAGGTTTAAGACACATGGTGTTTAAGATTTCTACTAACTGGAACTTGAGTGAGGAAACCCGGGACTGACTCCGGTCATGCATGCTAAGGAAAGGGGGACGGTATCTGAATCAGATCCGCCCTCCGCTTAAGGACTTGTCTTCGGACTTGTAGCCTAGGGCCGGTTGCCGGCTCAGCTACGCTGGACTCCCGTCCAGGGTAGGTGGCATTAAGATGGTGCGGTGGGATCACCTAAATCCCAGGTTTGAAATTAAGCTACAACCATTCCCTTCCAGGAACGGTTTGTATACTGAGAATAAGTTGAGGTTAAGATTAAGTAAGGTAAGGAACTGAGGTTAAGGAAATCAGGACTAAGGAGGGGGTTACTAACCCACTTGATAAGGGAACGCTTGTGTCGTTCATTGTTTGTGAACTAAGTATGTTCATGTGGATTGTTGTTTATTGCACTTCATATCATGCTTGTGTATGTAATCAATTTCCATGCTATCGACAATTAGTTCGTAGCCCCGTTAGCTTGGGGGCCATGAGAGGGAGTACCAGCATTCGTGCTGACCCCCTTTGGGGGCTGTTTTTACACTTGCAGGTAAGAGGCCCATGAGGACGCACCACGAGAGTAGGAGCGGTTAGACTTAGGATGGGTTGTTTATTTTGAGTACGGGTTGCGCTTGTGCACGTCTGTTTATATTAAACTGATGTAAGGTTGTATTATGACTAGTTACTGTACTCGGTTGGTTGGTGGTATTTGGATGGGTGATATTTGGGGGAATCGGGTTTGTCTATTTTGGATAAGTGTTGTAATTGATAAGGCCGGTATATTCTAGCGATCAGACTGTGGCAAGGTCTAGGTGTTTGTTATTTCCGCTGTGACGAATTCAATTAACTGTTCAGTTTTGCGATAACCACGATTGGCTTTGGACGGGGTGTTACAGAGTGAGCTGAAGTTTAAGCCGTCAGTGGTTAAGGATCAGAAGAGAAAGCACAGACCGGGTGACTCTGGCAAGAAGGAGTATATCCCCTCACAAAAGAAGCAAAATTTTGGAGATCGTAAGACCTTTGCATCAGGCCCGAAGTGTGATACGTGTGGCAAGTCCCATCCTGGTAGGGAGTGTTACAAGAAAACTGGAGCATGTTTCAAGTGTGGCTCTCTGGAGCATCACATTGCAGAGTGCCCGTAGTATGATAAGAACCAAAATAATTCTGGAGGTAAAAATGATGCTAAGTGTCTGGATCCAAGGAGAGGATGGATCAGAAGAAGCCCCAAGCTCAGGCCCAGGGTGTTCTTTGTCAGGGGAGTATGATCGAGATGCAGAGAAGGTCGTTTCAGGTATTCTTGAAGTTTATCTCGACCTGTCTTTTGTTTATTTGATTCGGGTGCTTCACAGTCTTTTATTTCCTCTGATTTGGTGGATGAGCTTAAGCTATCTCTGAGTCTCTTGATGTGGATTTATGCGTGACTAGTCCTTTAGAAAGGACCTCTCCTGTTGTGCTAAGTTCTGTGTGTAGAGGTTGTTCTTGTAGTGAAAGATAGAGTTATGCTAGCTGATCTCATTCCCCTGAGGATGAGTTGTTTTGATGTGATCTTGGGGATTGGCTGTGTACTCATCATGCATCCATAGACTGTTCGGCCAGAAGGTGATTTTCGAGGAGCCGGATTAAGCCTCGTCTAGTATTCGTGGGGAATGATGTTCCCTGTTCTCCTCCAGTCATATCGGCGATGCAGGCTTTTCAGTATCTGAAGAAGGGATGTCAAGGCTATTTGTGTTTCATTCCTGAAATCAAAGAAGAAGTAAAGCTCGAAGATATACCAGTAGTCAGTGAATTTCCTGAGGTATTTCGTGATGATGTTCCTGGACACACCAGTACGGAAGTTGAGTTTACAATTGAGACTGCACCAGGGACGCAACCAATTTCTAAAGCTCCCTATCGCATGAGTCCAGTTGAGCTGAAGGAATTGAAAGTTCAAATACAAGAGTCGCTGGACAAAGGTTCCATTCGCCCCAGTGTTTCTCCTTGGGGCGCACCTGTGTTGTTCGTTAAGAAGAAAGATGGAACTTTGAGATTATGCATAGACTACCGGGAGGTCAACAAGGTGACTATCAAGAATAAGTATCCTCTTCCTCGTATTGATGACTTATTTGATCAGTTAGCTGGAGCTTGTGTATTTTCAAAGATTGATCTTCGTTCGGGCTATCATCAATTAAGGATTAAAGCAGATGATGTTCCTAAGTCAGCTTTCAGGACGCGTTATGGGCATTATGAATTTCTAGTAATGCCCTTTGGGCTGACAAATGCTCCCTCAGTTTTCATGGATATGATGAATCGAGTTTTTAAGCCCTATCTGGATCATTTTGTTGTGGTTTTTACTGATGACATTTTGGTTTACTCTAAGAGTATCGAGGAGCACGAGAAACACTTGAGGATTGTACTTCAGACTTTGAAGGAGCACGAGCTTTATGCCAAGCTGAAGAAATGTGCATTCTGGTTGGATCAAGTAGTCTTTCTTGTTGATGTAGTATCAAAAGACGGAATCTCGGTTGATCCCGAAAAGATTAAGGCTATTACTGAGTGGGCTAGACCTACAAACTTCTCTGAGATGCGTAGTTTTCTGGGCTTGGCCGGGTATTATAGAAAATTTGTTGAAGGATTCTCTAAGTTGGTTACTCCGCTGACTCGTCTTATTCGTAAGGATGTTAAATATGAATGGAGTGAAGCATGCGAAAAGAGTTTTCAGGAGCTGAAAAGACGATTGAATACTGCCCCTATTCTTACTTTACCTTCAGGGACTGATGGTCTGGAGGTATATTGTGACGCTTCACATAAGGGTTTAGGTTGTGTTTTGATGCAGCACGGAAAAGTTATTGCCAATGGTTCACGACAACTTAAGCCGTATGAAAAGAATTACCCAACCCACGACTTGGAGTTGGCTGTAGTTGTGTTCGCTCTGAAAATCTGGAGACATCATTTGTTTGGAGCTTCATATAAGATGTATTCAGACCATAAAAGCCTTAAATATTTGTTTACCCAAAAAGAATTGAATATGAGACAGCGAAGATGGTTAGAGTTGCTTAATGACTATGACTTGGAGATTTTATACCATCCGGGAAAGGCTAATGTAGTGGCGGATGCCCTCAGCCGTAAAGGAGCATCCACAGTAGCATGTTTGTATTCGGGGTCTCAGACGCCTTTAAGAGAACATCAGAGGATGTGTATTGAGGTCACAAAGTCAGGAAGTTCTAGTGTTTTGGCGGCACTTCAGATTCAGCCCACTTTATTCGAGAAGATCAAGGATACTCAGAAGAATGATAACTATTTTAGCAAGGTCAGGGAGAGAATTTTGGCTGGAAAAGAGACTGATTTCAGAATTTCTAATGATGGTTGTTTGAGGTTCAGGGATAGGTTATGTGTGCCAAATGATTCAGCTCTTAAGTTAGAAATTATGCAAGAGGCGCATAGAACCCCTTATTCAGTGCACCCTGTAGGGGTAAAGATGTATCGAGATCTCAGGGAGTCATTTTGGTGGAATAATATGAAGAAGGAGATTTCTGAGTTTGTTGCGAGATGTCAAACTTGCCAGTAGGTGAAAGCCGAACATCAGAGACCTACGGGACTTCTTCAACCATTGCCGATCCCTGAGTGGAAGTTGGAGAGCATTGGTATGGATTTCATAGTTGGGCTTCCTCGGACTGTGAAAGGTAATAATGCAGTGTGGGTGATTGTGGACCGTCTCACTAAGAGTGCCCATTTCTTACCCATTAAGAACACTTTCATCCTAGAGAGATTGGCTAAGCTATACATTGACGAGATAGTCCGGTTGCATGGAGTTCCTGCCACTATTATGTCAGATAGAGATCCTAGATTTGTATCCCGCTTTTGGGATAGCTTGCATAAGGCATTGGGAACTAAGCTTGCTTTTTGTTCTGCGTATCATCCTCAGACGGATGGCCAGACAGAAAGAACCAATCAGATTTTAGAAGATATGCTCCACGCTTGTGTGTTAGATTTCAAGGGAAATTGGGATGATCATTTGACTTTGGTTGAGTTCTCCTACAATAATAGCTACCAATCTAGTATTGGTATGGCACCTTTTGAGGCTCTTTATGGGAGGAAGTGTAGATCTCCTATATGTTGGGATGACCTGAAGGAGCGGAAACTTTTGGGACCCGAAGTTGTTCAAGACGCAGTTGATAAGATTCAGATAATTCGGGAGCGTCTTCGTGTAGCTCAGAGTAGACAGAAGAGTTACGCTGACAATAGAAGGAGGCCGTTGGATTTTCAGATTGGGGACCATGTGTTCTTGAGAGTATCTCCAGTAAGAGGAGTTATGAGATTCGGAAAGAGTGGGAAGTTGAGCCCACGGTTTATAGGCCCTTTTGAGGTTTTGGAAAGAATTGGTGATGTAGCGTATCGCTTAGCCTTGCCGCCAGTTCTGTCTGGTGTGCATAATGTTTTTCACGTGTCCATGCTTCGGAAGTACATTGCTGATCCGTAGCATGTGATTCAGTATGAGCCGTTGCGGCTACGTTATGACTTATCTTGTGAAGAAGTACCACTCCGGATATTAGCACATGATGTGCAAAAGCTTCGAAGAAGATCATTTCCGGTAGTGAAAGTTCTGTGGGCCAATCATTCGGAGCGTGAAGCCACGTGGGAACAGGAGGAGGAAATGAGGACCAAGTATCCCCACCTCTTTGAAAATTAAGGTACGTCGAATTTCGAGGACGAAATTCTTTTAAGGGGGGAAGGATGTTACGTACCAAAAAAAAAGAGAAAATACTAAAAAAAATATAAGTTAATTATAACTTATTTGTTACATTATTCGGACTCTTATAAATAAAGTCTAAACCCTAAGTAGGTTCCGGACTTTTTCTTCAATGCCGCTGCGCTGCCCTCATCTTTTGTTGCTGAATTGCTGCCCCTCTCTTCCATTGTTTTCTAGTAGCAAAAAGGAGCGAGTTTTGCTGTCATTAAGGTAATGATGTTAAAGTTATTAATGGGAGGAAGTGCTCATTAGTAGATGAGAGCTTGCAATCTGGTGTACGTGACTACCGTGATTTTGATTTCAAAAGTCCTCAGAATCTTGAGTCAGAAAGGAAATTAAACGTGGTCTCCTTGTTATCGGTTCAGCAATCGAGGTTTACCGTTAGAAAGTTCCGGTTGGTTCAAGAAAGATCGCAGTACCAGTTTAGGAGGATTTAACAGTGATCTTGGTTGTCAGGTAGGTGATAAACTGAGATGATTTGAGTACGTTCGCCACTAATATTTTTGTCGGGACTATAACATATACTTTCATACATCGATTTAAATTTACGAATATCTCATATCTTATTATGGTTTATGTTTTACATTAAACTATTTATGTATTTATTTCCACAATTTGGTATATTTGTATACTGGAATTCAAAAACGATTTCTCGTGACTTGATTACTGTTTTTGTTTTATATTGGTTTGCTAATGATACAAGCTACTTAGATCTTTTGTATACGTATATACCAATGTTATTTTATTTCATTTTGAAATTAATGATTTCATACAAGCGGTTTGATGTTAGAGGATTTTAAAAGTTTTTCCACTTGATATTGATTTTATCAAATGCGTACTTTTATGCACTCGGATTATATTAATTATGTGTATGATTTCCCTTACATATATAATTAATACTTATTTGAAGTTTGACACGTGTGCAACTTGTGGGCCGTGTATGTCTTTGTTTCTTATAAGGTTTTCCGAAGATGAATCTACGTAAGCTATTATGATTATGGTTACTATTGATTTAATGGTGTTTTATTAATGAAACTATCTATTTTTGATTACTACGTGTATATGGAAATATTTAACTTACGTATTTGGATGTGTACAAATTATGATTTGATATCAGATATAAATCTTATGGTTCTGTTTTGTGAAATAATTTATTTTTGGGACCTAGTTTATTGCTTTCTGAGCCGTGGATGACTGGGTTGAGTTATCCCGTAGCGCGCTATGTAGGACGTCCTTCTGTATCTGTATCACGGGCATTCCCCGTTCTTTTATCTAGAGCCGACGGGCTCATTCTGTTATCTGGGGTCTTCTGACCCATTCTGTTATCTGAGATCTTCGGACCTATTCTGTATGCTCTGAACTAGGGTCCCTTTAAAACTCCGTTTCTGAAATGTTCTGATTTGTATAAGATTCTGCTCTGTTTCAGTGAGATTTGAATTCCTGTTTCAAACTTGTGTTATCATTATTTTGATACATATATATGTATAATTATGTTCAGTAAAAATGTTTTGAGCGTTGCTCATTTTGTTGACGTTTGTTGCTTACTGAGCGTGTGGTTACACACCCCTTTCCACTACAACATTTTGCAGATTAAGGATTAACCAGCTGGAGGTCCTTTGCTTTTATTTGCCATTCCAATTCAGCTTTAGCCATATGCTATTTTGAACTTATTCTTATGGCCTATGTATATTGGGCTTTATTAATATTTCGGTTTGGACTATTCATTTATAGTTATTGGACTATATTTGTAATCTGAATTTTTACGATGCCTTGCGTGCTCCTAGTCTTTTATTAGCACGCGGCGTGTCTATACCTTAGAACTAGGCCGGTTTTGGGGTTGTGACATTTAGTGGTATCAGAGCCAGGTTAGGTTTTGTTGGGAGAAAAACCGGGTTATGTCTGCCTAACTGTGTTTCGATGATTATATACAAGAGAAGTGGCTAATGGTTAAAGGATTTTGTTTCTCAGAATGCCACCATGCAGAGAAGTCAGAAATTCCTCTCAAGGCGAAGCTTTACAAGGGGATATCGCCGCTATTGTACAACAAGTGGTGACTCAGGTGTTGTAAAATGTGGGGAACATTGGAGTGGCAGCGGGAGCTTCTAGTGGTGGCAGCAATGTTAAAGCTTTGCAAGAATTCATGAAATTGAAACCCCCTTCTTTTGATGGAAGTGGCGACCCACAAGAGGCAAGTCATTGGATTACTGCAATCGAGGATCTTCTGAAGGTGATGGGATGTAGCGAGGACCAAAAAGTTGATTTTGCTACATTCATGTTCCAAGCCGAGGCTAAAGAATGGTGGAAGACCGTGGAAAATCAATTCCCCCATCCATGGTCATGGGAGCAATTTATTGAGCGCTTCAACAAACAGTTTTATCCTGATGTGTACCGCGACCAGAAGATCATGGAGTAGGGGAGGCTCAGACAGGGGAGAGACATGTCGGTGGAGGAGTACGTGCGCAAGTTCATCTCATTGTCCAAGTTTGTTCCGGAGTCTGACGAGAACCGCAAGGCATGAAAGTTTGAGAGCGGCCTCAGATCAGACACCAGAGCTGCAGTAGCTCCCTTCCGGTTCAAAACGTTCAAAGACGTAGCTGATGTAGCTCTGGTGGTCGAGAGTGAGCTGAAGTTTAAGCAGTCAATGGTTAAGGATCAGAAGAGAAAGCACAGACCTGGTGACTCTGGCAAGAAGGTCTATACCCCCTCACAGAAGAAGCAAAATTTTGGAGATCGTAAGACCTTTGTGTAACACCCCCGATTAACCAACCGTAGTCCAAACGATGCACCAAACGATAATACAGCGGAGTCACAATTCCAACCGGGTGTCGCAGACGCCAACCACCCACATGGTTGACACAACAACACTATCAATACTATGCTGCGGTCTGAATGACTGGAATTAAACCATAACCAAATCCAAGTTCAACACAAAAGATAAAAGCCGAGTACCGAGAGTCTACAACATAAGTTCTTAATCCAACAACATAAACCGAAAGTACAACTAGGGTTTAGTATTACAAAGTCACAACCCATACATTAAAAACATACTACCAAAAGTCTTGCCCATGTGAACTACCCCTATGGTAGTCACCCTTGCCTACTCTCCGTCCGCTTCCCGTTTCATACCTGTAAAAATAAATGACTCAGCAAACCATGCTGAGTATGAACGTGTGAAGCCCGCATGTTACCGGGCCACACGACTACTTGTTCGAATATGATTAAGTCAATTTACATGCTCTAATAAAGCAGTAAAGCACATCACAATACATCATAGTTTCATACACACTCAAAGGTAGCAAAGCATTCACAACAAGCAACCAAGCATAACATGCTGGCAACATAGCAATATCAAACACGCAACCGAGCCCAACTAGCTGCTAATATAGCAGCAGCAATCATGTAAGTCATCAGACGTGTGCATAGGTATGTTTACCAATGAACCTCACTATGGGATCGTTCGAGCGTTGTGTGTTTTCATTTCCTTTCTCTTGTTCCCACAATGTGTATTTTCTTTCTCTTTCCTTGCACCAGGTCTGGGGATATAGTTTAGATCCCGTGACCATAACATATAGGTGCCAATCTTTCCTTGTTTCTTAAAGAATCACATTTGTGAATTATCTTATTTGCTTGGTCTCATTACAGATGTTTTCCTCTATTCTTTGGCACCGAGTCAGGGGATATAGATTAGATCCCGAGACGTTATTATGTAGGTGCTAATCATTCCTTATTTCTTTAAGGGTTATTTGTGAATTCTTTTATCATCGCACGTTGGAGGATGTCTCCTCCATAGCTAGTCCCCCATTCCCGACACCCAGGGTCAAGAAAGCGGAGTCACCTCTAGACTCCAAGATGAGCTCCACCAATTTGTCACTCCCCCATTCCGGACACCCAGGGTCGAGAAAGCGGAGTCACCTCTAGACTCCAGGATGTGCTTCACCAATTTGTCACTCCCCCATTCCCGACACCCAGGGTCAAGAAAGCGGAGTCACCTCTAGACTCCAAGATGTGCTTCACCAATTGCCAATCCCCCATTCCCGACACCCAGGGTCGAGAAAGCGGAGTCACCTCTAGACTCCAGGATAAGCTCCTTAATAGACGGTCGAAAGATCTGATGCAGACACCTCCTCCCGAGTGTCCAAACCGCACGGCCCGAGATGTTGTCTTCCCGAGTTATTCTCATATTCCACCAGTTGGTATTTAATGTTCATTATCATTAATAGCTTGACACCATAGTGGGCGTCGTTAGAAGTCCTCTATAGTTAGAGGGGAGTTGTCTCTTTGTATAGTTCTTTTGTTTTGTCTACATGGTTCGTCATGTCCCACCAATTGAGACTTGCTCTTCATTATCATTAATGAATAGACACCATAGTGGGTGTCATGGTAGTCCTCAATGGTTTAGAGAGGAGTTCCCCTTATAGAATTTTCTTTGTTTTCATAATTCGTAGTAGTTCATCTCAAGTTCCATAAACGAGAAAGGGACTAAACTACTATGTGCGCGCAAGTAATATGCCACAAGGATATATATAACAAGCATATAAGCGAGCCACAAGAAGCAATCCATTCGCATGCTTTACACAAGCTCACAACAGACAAATAAGCATGGTAAGACAACATTCGTTTTCATGCATTAGTCTTGTGGTCATAGTCAAACAAGGCACACAGCACACAAGCCGTGTAACACGGCAACATACGAACCACACATGTCCATACCTTATTTGAAAGTACGCGTTGTCTCACACTCGGAGTTCCGGTCGTAGTTCGCTACGACCCTAGCGTTAATTAGAAACAATTTGACAGTTTATCATTTCATGTGATGACACTTCATATCGGGTGCTACTCTCTAGGTATGTTTATTAAATTCTTAGTTTGTATTACCCTTAGAACTTCACATGCATTACTCCTAGGCTTACCTTACTACTAGGACACTCACAACTTGTTTTATACGTTAACTAAATCCTTTTTCCTTAGTGAATATTTAAAAGTGTTTTAAGCGCTAGTTATGTAACAAGTTTATGTAACATGTATATAACATGTCTAATGTGTATTCCCTCCTTAGATAAATAGATGAGAAATGTTTTAACCCTTGTTTAATGGTAGTATAGACCATAGAGTATCCCTAAACCCATTTATACAGCAGTCCAAAAGTTTCCAAGTTGAAACACAAACATATTATCTAACGTCACCTTTAAGGTAATAATTGATGCTTAACCTTGTCCACATGTTTCGCTAACCTAGTTATGTTTATTAGCTATAATTTGGGTTCATTATTAAACTTGAATCCCATTTATAATACCCTTGTAACAGAACTATAATATCAATGAAAACTGAAACCACAAACTACACATTCTTTCTTGGTTATTGTTGTTAGTTAGTTTAGTTTATGTTTATTTTCTTTCCTGCAGTGCTTACCCAACTAATCATGGGTGTTAATCCCTGGCTTATACTCAAGACTATACTCATGAAACACTTCACACCGCATTTGTAGTTAACTATACAGAAACAGGCACAAAAGAAGGACAGTCAAGAAAACTGAAATTGAAAGCCCATGAAACCGATGACTTCTCCTTGATTCTTTTTCCTGTTAAATCACGATTCTTTCTTTCTAATCTCTCCTAAGGCACTTACCTATATAGTTGAGTAGTATGCCACCAATTTAGACCCGAAACCACTCCAAAACAGCTCATTGTCACAACTTATACAGAGGCAATCTTTCAGAAATCAACCCTTAAACTGAAACATTACCTTATACTGTCTGTCCTCTAATCTCATTCTGTCACTCACCGATTTGTCACTAAATTTTCTTCCCTATGTACCTCTTTCTCAGTTATCTGTTTTATCACCACTTTTGAGCGCAAAACTACTCCACTAATACTCACTTACTTCCCTGTACAAAAACAGAAACAAACTTCCAGAAAACAAATATAAAACTGAAACAGAAACTGCCATGTCTTTCTATATTTCCCTTTGTCTCTCCTTTCTGTTCCGAATCTGTTTTCTATTTCCTTATAAGTATCTGTACTTAGTTAGTGTGTTAATAAGTTTTTAAAGCTCAAGGCAGACCAAGACTAACCTAGACAATGTCTCCGAGTTACCTCTGTACAAAAATCAGAACACTGATAAAGTGATTTCTTCTCTTCTGTTTCGCATCTGTTCCTTTAATCTCCTCCCTTTTGTCCTTATTTCCTGGTTCCTAAATCCTCAAATGATTTGCCAACTTAATTTACCTCTGTAATAATGCTACTGGTTCATACCTAAGACACCACTACACTTCTAATGTTCCAGTATAATCTGTTACAGAAAACTGAGATTAACCACCACCTGAAACTGAACTCGACACCACTGTTGTTTTTATCTTCTTGGTTTTTAAGTTTCAGATAACCCAAGGAAATCAGGACTGCACACCTAAGATCCCTTTACACAAGGTCTGTAAACTGAAAAGAACAGAAAACAGGTAATGCAAGTGGTGATTATTACTAGACTACAGAAACTGATAAACCTTTCTCTGTTACTTTTCCTTTATTCATAGTCTGGTCTCCAGCCCTCTCCGACTTGTGATCACTTTTAGTTACATGAGTTGACAAAGTTTTAAGCTTATAAAACCCTCAATCTAATCCCATGCACCCCTCTGTCACAGGATTAAACAGACACCAATTCCTAGTAAAACAGAAACTTGGAAACTGATATAACTTATCCTTTTCTCTTTTCGGTTATTTAATTTGACTTCTATCTCCTCCCTCTTTACTGAGTTATATAATTAAGGGTTCTAACACGATTTTATACTCCAGGCAACCCAAAGTAAGGCTGTTGTACTCACTTAAATACATTTATACAGAATCTCAAAATTCTTAGAAACTGAAACAGGTTATTTTTTTCTGTTATTGCTTCTTTTATTATTTTACTTCTGTTTCTTTTCTAAGTTGGCTTACAACTCTTCCCAACTTTGTACCTCTTAGTTAAAGTTTTTTCAACTCCTTAAACCTAAGAACAACCCAGAGTAACCTTATCAATACTCTGAAACGAGTTTCTATAGAAACCAGAACTGAAAACTGAATTCGACAAACCTGAAGCAGAAACTGTTATGACTTCTCTTTTCTTCTGTTTTTTTTCTTGTGCCTCGATTACCTAGTCTGTATCTCATTTTCCCTTAACTGTTTTAGTTACTTAATTGTGTGTTTTGTTACAGTTCTTGTTCTAGCTATATTCTACACTCAGAAGTAACCCAATCACACTCATGTAGCTTCTGTACTGATTTCACAGAAACATAAAATGTTCAGAAACTGAAACTCCCAGGAAGAATGAACTGCTTCATCTCTTCTTCTTACCGCTTTCCTTTTCTTTTTGTTCTTATGAGTAGATCTTCCGTTTTCTCTCATTGCTAGTTCAAGTAGTATAGGGTGTGACAGATTTAGGTTTCACCAGACCCAGGATAGCCTAGTTAACATTTCTGAACAGATTTTACAGACATTGAATCTGAATTACTAAAGCACTAAAACTGATATTCTTTCCCCTTCTGTTTTCCTTTCTGTTTTACTCTCAAATTTGCTATACAATTTTCTCTCATTATCCACACAAGTAGTCTAGGATGTGATAGTAATGCACTAGTTGTATTAGGTTCACAACTGAGTCCATGCAGAAAGAAAGCTATACAGAATCCAAACTACTCAGTAACTGAACTCACAGTTTTAGTTTTTGCTTTCTGATTTAGAAATCAGGTTAGAGTTAACTCACCAGTTGAGTGTCTTGGCAGTTTCTCTTGGACTGATCCTTTGTTGCCCACAGGACTTCAACTCTCTGGGTCACTCGACACAGCTGGTTTTGTGGTGTGTTTAGAAACAGAAATGGGATTTTACCCCTGGAGAGCCTTGGCACTATCCTTGGCAGCTCCTCAAGAAGAATTTGCTTATAGAAGTTTCCCAAGGCTCCAGCTGTGATGGCTTGCATGAGAACAGAAAGGGATTTGAGAAATTCATATTGGTATTACCAGGCAAGGAAAACATTCAAGAGGAGAGGAAAGAAGTGCAGCAACTCTTACCTGGTGTGCTAGAATCAGAGAGGGTGGAAGAAATTCCTGCCCAAGCACAAACGATACGCAGTAGGGGAGTGGAGGGGATGGTCTATGGCTTTTGAATAAAATGGCGCAAGGCACGAGAGGCAAATGCAGTGCGTGAAAGTTTGCAAAAACAGGTCTCTGGTGCATAGAATTCTGGAACAGAAACAGGCTCTGTCTTTACAAGGTACAGGTTGGTTTATTAATTGGGGTTTGGTGAGTATCTTCATCGCAGTTTAACCACAGGTAGTAATGGCCATCACTCTTGGTCTGCTCCTCCAAGTAACTCATGCTGTCACATATTCTGTTTGAACAGGAGTAATACCGAGGAAGAGCAGCTGTGCTTGTTTGGATCTTGTTCGTTGCTCTTGGACAGAACCAGGAGGTATGGGCGTTAGAAGAAAAATAAGTAGCGATTTTGTCATGGTGGTGGAAGAATTGATATTATAGAGGCACTGCGTCGAGTGTCTGATTCTCCTTCTTTTTGTTTAGCTACCTTAGTTGACGAATTACTAGTTTCAATTCGGTGGCATAAGTTGCTGAATTTGAGCACAGCTCACCCGGTTAAGGCGTTCACTAGGCATACGAGAGGTACGGGGTTCGAACCTCAGCGGGAGCGTCTTTGCTCCTTTTTCTCTTCTTTTTTTGTATAAGTTATACTTGCTTATTTATATATGTAAGACCATATAATGTACCGCGTTACATTTATTTATTTATTTGTTACAAAGTTATGCGACATTATCATTTTTATTACAACGTTACAATGTCGTAACGTTGCGCACATGAAGTTTTCATACAAGTACGTGATTGTATTAATATATAAGGTCGTCATGCGTTCAGACATCTATATATACTAAATTTAATTATTCGTACGTTATTTTATGTCCGAATTATAAAACACGTTATGATTTTATGTGTTTAAATGTTCAGGGGTCTTTCACTTTGCATAAGGCCCGAAGTGTGATACGTGTGGCAAGTCCCATCCTGGTAGGGAGTGTTACAAGAAAACAGGAGCATGTTTCAAGTGTGGCTCTCTGGAGCATCGCATTGCAGAGTGCCCGAAGTATGATAAGAACCAAAATAATTCTGGAGGTAAAAATGATTGCTCAGTGTCTGGATCCAAGGGGAGGATGGATCAGAAGAAGCCCCAAGCTTAGGCCCGGGTGTTTGCTCTGTCAGGGGAGTATGATCGAGATGTAGAGAAGGTCGTTTCAGGTATTCTTGAAGTACTATCTCGACCTGTCTTTTGTTTATTTGATTCGGGTGCTTCGCAGTCTTTTATTTCCTCTGATTTGGTGGATGAGCTTAAGCTATCTCTTGAGTCTCTTGATGTGGATTTATACATGACTAGTCCTTTAGAAAGGACCTCTCCTGCTGTGCTTAGTTCTGCGTGTAGAGGTTGTCCTCTTGTAGTGAAAGATAGAGTTATCCTAGCCGATCTCATTCCTCAGAGGATGAGTTGTTTTGATGTGATCTTGGGGATGGACTGGCTGTCTTCTCATCATGCATCCATAGACTGTTCGGCCAAGAAGGTGATTTTCGAGGAGCCGGATAAGCCTCGTCTAGTATTCGTGGGGAATGATGTTCCCTGTTCTCCTCCAGTCATATCGGCGATGCAGGCTTTTCAGTATCTGAAGAAGGGATGTCAAGGCTATTTGTGTTTCATTCCTGAAATCAAAGAAGAAGTAAAGCTTGAAGATATACTGGTAGTCAGTGAATTTCCTGAGGTATTTTGTGATGATGTTCCTGGACTCCCCCCAGTCAGGGAAGTTGAGTTTACAATTGAGACTCACCAGGGACGCAACCAATTTCTAAAGCTCCTTATTGCATGAGTCCAGCTGAGCAGAAGGAATTGAAAGTTCAACTACAAGAGTTGCTGGACAAAGGTTTCATTCGCCCCAGTGTTTCTCCTTGGGGCGCACCTGTGTTGTTCGTTAAGAAGAAAGATGGAACTTTGAGATTATGCATAGACTACTGGGAGCTTAACAAGGTGACTATCAAGAATAAGTATCCTCTTCCTCGTATTGATGACTTATTTGATCAGTTAGCTGGAGCTTGTGTATTTTCAAAGATTGATCTTCGTTCGGGCTATCATCAATTGAGGATCAAAGCAGATGATGTTCCTAAGTCAGCTTTCAGGACGCGTTATGGGCATTATGAATTTCTAGTAATGCCCTTTGGGCTGACAAATGCTCCCCCTGTTTTCATGGATATAATGAATCGAGTTTTTAAGCCCTATCTGGATCATTTTGTTGTGGTTTTTATTGATGACATTTTGGTTTACTCTAAGAGTATAGAGGAGCACGAGAAACACTTGAGGATTGTACTTCAGACTTTGAAGGAGCACGAGCTTTATGCCAAGCTGAAGAAATCTGCATTCTGGTTGGATCAAGTAGTCTTTCTTGGTCATTTAGTATCAAAAGACGGAATCTCGGTTGATCCCGAAAAGATTAAGGCTATTACTGAGTGGGCTAGACCTACAAACGTCTCTGAGATGCGTAGTTTTCTGGGCTTGGCCGGGTATTATAGAAAATTTGTTGAAGGATTCTCTAAGTTGGTTACTCCGCTGACTCGTCTTATTCGTAAGGATGTTAAATATGAATGGAGTGAAGCATGCGAAAAGAGTTTTCAGGAGCTGAAAAGACGATTGACTACTGCCCCTATTCTTACTTTACCTTCAGGGACTGATGGTCTGGAGGTATATTGTGACGCTTCACATAAGGGTTTAGGTTGTGTATTGATAAAGCACGGAAAAGTTGTTGCCTATGGTTCACGACAACTTAATCCGTATGAAAAGAATTACCCAACCCACGACTTGGAGTTGGCTGCAGTTGTGTTCGCTCTGAAAATTTGGAGACATCATTTGTTTGGAGCTTCATGTAAGATGTATTCAGACCATAAAAGCCTTAAATATTTGTTTACCCAAAAAGAATTGAATATGAGACAGCGAAGATGATTAGAGTTGCTTAATGACTATGACTTGGAGATTTTATACCATCCGGGAAAGGCTAATGTAGTGGCGGATGCCCTCAGCCGTAAAGGAGAATCCACAGTAGCATGTTTGTATTCGGGGTCTCAACGCCTTTAAGAGAACTTCAGAGGATGGGTATTGAGGTCACAAAGTCAGGAAGTTCTAGTGTTTTGGCAGCACTTCAGATTCAGCCCACTTTATTCGAGAAGATCAAGGATACTCAGAAGGATGATAACTATCTTAGCAAGGTCAGGGAGAGAATTTTGGCTGGGAAAGAGACTGATTTCAGAATTTCTAATGATGGTTGTTTGAGGTTCAGGGATAGGTTATGTGTGCCAAATGATTCAGCTCTTAAGTTAGAAATTATGCAAGAGGCGCATAGAACCCCTTATTCAGTGCACCCTGGAGGGGTAAAGATGTATCGAGATCTCAGGGAGTCATTTTGGTGGAGTAACATGAAGAAGGAGATTTCTGAGTTTGTTGCGAGATGTCAAACTTGCCAGCAGGTGAAAGCCGAACATCAGAGACCTGCGGGACTTCTTCAACCATTGCCGATCCCTGAGTGGAAGTGGGAGAGTATTGGTATGGATTTCATAGTTGGGCTTCCTCGGACTTTGAAAGGTAATAATGCATTGTGGGTGATTGTGGACCGTCTCACTAAGAGTGCCCATTTCTTACCCATTAAGAACACTCTCAGCCTAGAGAGATTGGCTAAGCTATACATTGACGAGATAGTCCGGTTGCATGGAGTTCCTTCCACTATTATATCAGATAGAGATCCTAGATTTGTATCCCGCTTTTGGGATAGCTTGTATAAGGCGTTGGGCACTAAGCTTGCTTTTAGTTCTGCGTATCATCCTCAGACGGATGTCCAGACAGAAAGAACCAATCAGATTTTAGAAGATATGCTCCGCGCTTGTGTGTTAGATTTCAAGGGAAATTGGGATGATCATTTGACTTTGGTTGAGTTCTCCTTCAATAATAGCTACCAATCTAGTATTGGTATGGCACCTTTTGAGGCTCTTTATGGGAGGAAGTGTAGATCTCCTATATGTTGGGACGACCTGAAGGAGCGGAAACTTTTGGGACCCGAAGTTGTTCAAGACGCAGATGATAAGGTTCAGATAATTCGGGAGCGTCTTCGTGTAGCTCAGAGTAGACAGAAGAGTTACACTGACAATAGAAGGAGGCCGTTGGAATTTCAGATTGGGGACCATGTGTTCTTGAAAGTATCTCCAGTAAGAGGAGTTATGAGATTCGGAAAGAGTGGGAAGCTGAGCCCACGGTTTATAGGCCCTTTTGAGGTTTTGGAAAGAATTGGTGAAGTAGTGTATCGCTTAGCCTCGCCGCCAGTTCTGTCCGGTGTGCATAATATTTTTCACGTGTCCATGCTTCGGAAGTACATTGCTGATCCGTCGCATGTGATTCAGTATGAGCCGTTGCAGCTACGTTATGACTTATCTTTTGAAGAAGTACCACTCCAGATATTAGCACAAGATGTGCAAAAGCTTCGAAGAAGATCATTTCCGGTAGTGAAAGTTCTGTGGGCCAATCATTCGGAGCGTGAAGCCACGTGGGAACAGGAGGAGGAAATGAGGACCAAGTATCCCCACCTCATTGAAAATTAAGGTACGTCAAATTTCGAGGACAAAATTCTGTTAAGGGGGGAAGGATGTTACGTACCAAAAAAAAGAAGATATACTAAAAAAAATATAAGTTAATTATAACTTATTTGTTACATTATTCGGACTCTTATAAGTAAAGTCTAAACCCTAAGTAGGTTCCAGACTTTTTCTTCAACGCCGCTGCGCTACCCTCTTCTTTTGTTGCTGTATTGCTGCCCCTCTCTTCCATTGTTTTCTAGCAGCAAAAAGGAGCGAGTCTTGCTGTCATTAAGGTAATGATGTTAAAGTTATTAATGGGAGGAAGTGCTCAATAGTTGATGAGAGCTTGCAATCTGGTGTACATGACTACCGTGATTTTGATTTCAAAAGTCCTCAGAATCTTGAGTCAGAAAGGAAATTAAACGCGGTCTCCTTGTTATCGGTTCAGCAATCGAGGTTTACCATTAGAAAGTTCCGGTTGGTTCAAGAAAGATCGCAGTACCAGTTTAGGAGGATTTAACAGTGATCTTGGTTGTCAGGTAGGTGATAAACTGAGATGATTTGAGTGTGTTCGCCACTAATATTTTTGTCGGGACTATAACATATACTTTCAGACATCGATTTAAATTTACAAATATCTCATATCTTATTATGGTTTATGTTTTACAGTAAACTATTTATGTATTTATTTCCACAATTTGGTATCTTTGTATACTGGAATTCAAAAACGATTTCTCGTGACTTGATTACTGTTTTTGATTTATATTGATTTGCCAATGATACAAGCTACTTAGATCTTTTGTATACGTATATACCAATGTTATTTTATTTCATTTTGAAATTAATGAATTCATACAAGCGGCTTGATGTTAGAGGATTTTAAAAGTTTTTCCACTTGATATTGATTTTATCAAATGCGTACTTTTATACACTCGGATTGTATTAATTATGAGTATGATTTCCCTTACATATATAATTAATACTTATTTGAAGTTTGACACGTGTGCAACTTGTGGGCCGTGTATGTCTTTGTTTCTTATAAGGTTTTCCGAACATGAATCTACGTAAGCTATTATGATTATGGTTACTATTTATTAAATGGTGTTTTATTAATGAAACTATCTATTTTTGATTACTAGTGTATGGAAATATTTAACTTACGTATTTGGATGTGTACAAATTATGATTTGATTTCAGGTATAAATCTTGTGGTTCTGTTTTGTGAAATAATTTGTTTTTGGGACCTAGTTTATTGCTTTCTGAGCTGTGGATGGCTGGGTCGAGTTATCTCGTAGCGCGCTATGTAGGACGTCCTTCTGTATCTGTATCACGGGCATTCCCCGTTCTGTTATCTGGAGCCGACGGGCTCATTCTGCTATCTGGGGTCTTCTGACCCATTCTGTTATCTGAGATCTTTGGACCTATTCTGTACGCTCTGAACTAGGGTCCTTTTAAAACTCTGTTTCTGAAATGTTCTGATTTGTATAAGATTCTGCTCTGTTCAGTGAGATTTGAATTCCGGTTTCAAACTTGTGTTATCATTATTTTGATACATATATATGTACTTACTGAGCGTGTGGTTGCTCACCCCTTTCCACTACAACATTTTGCAGATTAAGGATTAACCAGCTGGAGGTCCTTTGCTTTTATTTACCATTCCAATTCAGCTTTAGTCATATGCTATTTTGAACTTATTCTTATGGTCTTATTTACCCGACCTTATGTTTAGACACTCAGATCTTTTTTCGGCCTATGTATTGGCCATTATTAATATTTCGGTTTGGACTATTCATTTATAGTTATTGGACAATATTTGTAATCTGAATTTTTGGGAACTAGGCCGGTTTTGGGGTTGTGACATTTAGTGGTATCAGAGCCAGGTTAGGTTTTGTTGGGAGAAAAACCGGGTTATGTCTGCCTAACTGTGTTCCGATGATTATTTACAAGAGAAGTGGCTAATGATTAAAGGATTTTGTTTCTCAGAATGCCACCACGCAGAGAAGTCAGAAATTCTTCTCAAGGCGAAGCTTTACAAGGGGATATCGCCGCTATTGTGCAACAAGTGGTGACTCAGGTGTTGCAAAATTTGGGGAACATTGGAGCGGCAGCGGGAGCTTCTAGTGGTGGCAGCAATGTTAAAGCTTTGCAAGAATTCATGAAATTGAAACCCCCTTCTTTCGATGGAAGTGGCGACCCACAAGAGGCAAGTCATTGGATTACTGTAATCGAGGATCTTCTGAAGGATGGGATGTAGCGAGGACCAATAAGTTGATTTTGCTACATTCATGTTCCAAGCCGAGGCTAAAGAATGGTGGAAGATCGTGGAAAATCAATTCCCCCATCCATGGTCATGGGAGCAATTTATTGAGCGCTTCAACAAACAGTTTTATCCTGATGTGTACCGCGACCAGAAGATCGTGGAGTACGGGAGGCTCAGACAGGGGAGAGACATGTCGGTGGAGGAGTACATGCACAAGTTCATCTCATTGTCCAAGTTTGCTCCGGAGTCTGACGAGAACTGCAAGGCACGAAAGTTTGAGAGCGGCCTCAGATCAGACACCAGAGCTGCAGTAGCTCCCTTCCGGCACAAAACGTTCAGAGACGTAGCTGATGTAACTCTGGTGGTCAAGAGTGAGCTGAAGTTTAAGCAGTTAGTGGTTAAGGATCAAAAGAGAAAGCACAGACCGGGTGACTCTAGCAAGAAGGACTATACCCCCTCACAGAAGAAGAAAAATTTTGGAGATCGTAAGACCTTTGCATCAGGCCTGAAGTGTGATACGTGTGGCAAGTCGCATCCTGGTAGGGAGTGTTACAAGAAAACAGGAGCATGTTTCAAGTGTGGCTCTCTGGAGCATCGCATTGCAGAGTGCCCGTAGTATGATAAGAACCAAAATAATTCTGGAGGTAAAAATGATTGCTCAGTGTCTGGATCCAAGGAGAGGATGGATCAGAAGAAGCCCCAAGCTCAGGCCCGGGTGTTTTCTTTGTCAGGGGAGTATGATCGAGATGCAGAGAAGGTCGTTTCAGGTATTCTTGAAGTATTATCTCGACCTGTCTTTTGTTTATTTGATTCGGGTGCTTCACAGTCTTTTATTTCCTCTGATTTGGTGGATGAGCTTAAGCTATCTCTTGAGTCTCTTGATGTGGATTTATGCGTGACTAGTCCGTTAGAAAGGACCTCTCCTGTTGTGCTAAGTTCTGTGTGTAGAGGTTGTCCTCTTGTAGTGAAAGATAGAGTTATCCTAGCTGATCTCATTCCCCTGAGGATGAGTTGTTTTGATGTGATCTTGGGGATGGACTGGCTGTCTTCTCATCATGCAACCATAGACTGTTCGGCCAAGAAGGTGATTTTCAAGGAGCCGGATAAGCCTCGTCTAGTATTCGTGGGGAATGATGTTCCCTGTTCTCCTCCAATCATATCGGCGTTGCGGGCTTTTCAGTATCTGAAGAAGGGATGTCAAGGCTATTTGTGTTTCATTCCTGAAATCAAAGAAGAAGTAAAGCTCGAAGATATACCGGTAGTCAGTGAATTTCCTAAGGTATTTCGTGATGATGTTCCTGGACTCCCCCCAGTCAGGGAAGTTGAGTTTACAATTGAGACTGAACCAGGGACGCAACCAATTTCTAAAGCTCCATATCGCATGAGTCAAGCTGAGCTGAAGGAATTGAAAGTTCAACTACAAGTGTTGCTGGACAAAGGTTTTAGTCACCCCAGTGTTTCTCCTTGGGGCGCACCTGTGTTGTTCGTTAAGAAGAAAGATGGAACTTTGAGATTATGCATAGACTACCGGGAGCTCAACAAGGTGACTATCAAGAATACGTATCCTCATCCTCGTATTGATGACTTATTTGATCAGTTAGCTGGAGCTTGTGTATTTTCAAAGATTGATCTTCGTTCGGGCTATCATCAATTGAGGATCAAAGCAGATGATGTTCCTAAGTCAGCTTTCAGGACGCGTTATGGGCATTATGAATTTCTAGTAATGCCCTTTGGGCTGACAAATGCTCCCTCTGTTTTCATGGATATGATGAATCGAGTTTTTAAGCCCTTTCTGGATCATTTTGTTGTGGTTTTTATTGATGACATTTTGGTTTACTCTAAGAGTATCGAGGAGCACGAGAAACACTTGAGGATTGTACTTCAGACTTTGAAGGAGCACGAGCTTTATGCCAAGCTGAAGAAATGTGCATTCTGGTTGGATCAAGTAGTCTTTCTTGGTCATGTAGTATCAAAAGACGGAATCTCGGTTGATCCCGAAAAGATTAAGGCTATTACTGAGTGGGCTAGACCTACAAACGTCTCTGAGATGCGTAGTTTTCTGGGCTTGGCCGGGTATTATAGAAAATTTGTTGAAGGATTCTCTAAGTTGGTTACTCCGCTGACTCGTCTTATTCGTAAGGATGTTAAATATGAATGGAGTGAAGCATGCGAAAAGAGTTTTCAGGAGCTGAAAAGACGATTGACTACTGCCCCTATTCTTACTTTACCTTCAGGGACTGATGGTCTAGAGGTATATTGTGACGCTTCACATAAGGGTTTAGGTTGTGTTTTGATGCAGCACGGAAAAGTTGTTGCCTATGGTTCACGACAACTTAAGCCGTATGAAAAGAATTACCCAACCCACGACTTGGAGTTGGCTGCAGTTGTGTTCGCTCTGAAAATCTGGAGACATCATTTGTTTAGAGCTTCATGTAAGATGTATTCAGACCATAAAAGCCTTAAATATTTGTTTACCAAAAAAGAATTGAATATGAGACAGCAAAGATGGTTAGAGTTGCTTAATGACTATGACTTGGAGATTTTATACCATCCGGGAAAGGCTAATGTAGTGGCGGATGCCCTCAGCCTTAAAGGAGCATCCACAGTAGCATGTTTGTATTCGGGGTCTCAGATGCCTTTAAGAGAACTTCAGAGGATGGGTATTGAGGTCACAAAGTCAGGAAGTTCTAGTGTTTTGGTGGTAGCACTTCAGATTCTGCCCAATTTATTCGAGAAGATCATGGATACTCAGAAGGATGATAACTATCTTAGCAAGGTCAGGGAGAGAATTTTGGCTGGGAAAGAGACTGATTTCAGAATTTCTAATGATGGTTGTTTGAGGTTCATGGATAGGTTATGTGTGCCAAATGATTCAGCTCTTAAGTTAGAAATTATGCAAGAGGCGCATAGAACCCCTTATTCAGTGCACCCTGGAGGGGTAAAGATGTATCGAGATCTCAGGGAGTCATTTTGGTGGAATAATATGAAGAAGGAGATTGCTGAGTTTGTTGAGAGATGTCAAACTTGCCAGTAGGTGAAAGCCGAACATCAGAGACCTGCGGGACTTCTTCAACCATTGCCGATCCCTGAGTGGAAGTGGGAGAGCATTGGTATGGATTTCATAGTTGGGCTTCCTCGGACTTTGAAAGGTAATAAAGCAGTGTGGGTGATTGTGGACCGTCTCACTAAGAGTGCCCATTTCTTACCCATTAAGAACACTTTCAGCCTAGAGAGATTGGCTAAGCTATACATTGACGAGATAGTCCGGTTGCATGGAGTTCGTGCCACTATTATATCAGATAGAGATCCTAGATTTGTATCCCGCTTTTGGGATAGCTTGCATAAGGCGTTGGGCACTAAGCTTGCTTTTAGTTCTGCGTATCATCCTCAGATGGATGGCCAGACCGAAAGAACCAATCAGATTTTAGAAGATATGCTCTGCGCTTGTGTGTTAGATTTCAAGGGAAATTGGGATGATCATTTGACTTTGGTTGAGTTCTCCAACAATAATAGCTACCAATCTAGTATTGGTATGGCACCTTTTGAGGCTCTTTATGGGAGGAAGTGTAGATCTCCTATATGTTGGGATGACCTGAAGGAGCGAAAACTTTTGGGACCCGAAGTTGTTCAAGACGCAGTTGATAAGATTCAGATAATTCGGGAGCGTCTTCGTGTAGCTCAGAGTAGACAGAAGAGTTACGCTGACAATAGAAGGAGGCCGTTGGAATTTCAGATTGGGGACCATGTGTTCTTGAAAGTATCTCCAGTAAGAGGAGTTATGAGATTCGGAAAGAGTGGGAAGCTGAGCCCACGGTTTATAGGCCCTTTTGAGGTTTTGGAAAGAATTGGTGAAGTAGCGTATCGCTTAGCCTTGCCGCCAATTCTCTCCGGTGTGCATAATGTTTTTCACGTGTCCATGCTTCGGAAGTACATTGCTGATCCGCCGCATGTGATTCAGTATGAGCCGTTGCAGCTACGTTATGACTTATCTTTTGAAGAAGTACCACTCCGGATATTAGCACATGATGTGCAAAAGCTTCGAAGAAGATCATTTCCGGTAGTGAAAGTTCTGCGGGCCAATCATTCGGAGCGTGAAGCCACGTGGGAACAGGAGGAGGAAATGAGGACCAAGTATCCCCACCTCTTTGAAAATTAAGGGGGAAAGGATGTTACGTACCAAAAAAAAGTTATACTAAAAAAAATATAAGTTAATTATAACTTATTTGTTACATTATTCGGACTCTTATAAATAAAGTCTAAACCCTAAGTAGGTTCCGGACTTTTTCTTCAACGCCGCTGCGCTGCCCTCTTCTTTTGTTGCTGAATTGTTGCCCCTCTCTTCCATTGTTTTCTAGCAGCAAAAAGGAGCGAGTCTTGCTGTCATTAAGGTAATGATGTTAAAGTTATTAATGGGAGGAAGTGCTCATTAATTGATGAGAGCTTGCAATCTGGTGTACGTGACTACCGTGACTTTGATTTCAAAAGTCCTCAGAATCTTGAGTAAGAAAGGAAATTAAACACGGTCTCCTTGTTATCGGTTCAGCAATCGAGGTTTACCGTTAGAAAGATCCGGTTGGTTCAAGAAAGATCGCAGTACCAGTTTAGGAGGATTTATCAGTGATCTTGGTTGTCAGGTAGGTGATAAACTGAGATGATTTGAGTGCGTTCGCCACTAATATTTTGTCGGGACTATAACATATACTTTCAGACATCGATTTAAATTTATGAATATCTCATATCTTATTATGGTTTATGTTTTACATTAAACTATTTATGTATTTATTTCCACAATTTGGTATCTTTGTATACTGGAATTCAAAAACGATTTCTCGTGACTTGATTACTGTTTTTGTTTTATATTGATTTGCTAATGATACAAGCTACTTAGATCTTTTGTATACGTATATACCAATGTTATTTTATTTCATTTTGAAATTAATGATTTCATACAAGCGGTTTGATGTTAGAGGATTTTAAAAGTTTTTCCACTTGATATTGATTTTATCAAATGCGTACTTTTATACACTCAGATTATATTAATTATGAGTATGATTTCCCTTACATATATAATTAATACTTATTTGAAGTTTGACACGTGTGCGACTTGTGGGCCGTGTATGTCTTTGTTTCTTATAAGGTTTTCCGAACATGAATCTACGTAAGCTATTATGATTATGGTTACTATTGATTTAATGGTGTTTTATTAATGAAACTATCTATTTTTTATTACTACGTGTATATGGAAATGTTTAACTTACGTATTTGGATGTGTACAAATTATGATTTGATTTTAGATATAAATCTTGTGGTTCTGTTTTGTGAAATAATTTGTTTTTGGGACCTAGTTTACTGCTTTCTGAGCCGTGGATGACTGGGTCGAGTTATCCTGTCGCGCGCTATGTAGGACGTCCTTCTGTATCTGTATCACGGGCATTCCCCGTTCTGTTATCTGGAGCCGACGGGCTCATTTTGCTATCTGGGGTCTTCTGACCCATTATGTTATCTGAGGTCTTCAGACCTATTCTGTATGCTCTGAACTAGGGTCCCTTTAAAACTCCGTTTCTGAAATATTCTGATTTGTATAAGATTCTGCTCTGTTTCAGTGAGATTTTAATTCCGGTTTCATACTTGTGTTATCATTATTTTGATACATATATATGTATAATTATGTTCAGTAAAAATGTTTTGAGCGTTGCTCATTTTGTTGACGTTTGTTGCTTACTGAGCGTGTGGTTGCTCACCCCTTTTGAAATACCCCAAACCTTGATATGTTGTTTAAATGTTAAACTATGGTATATAAAGGCTAAAAGGAAACATCAGTGTACAATTTAAACCATAGTAAAACACAATAAGCACTAAGACACAACTTGAGCAAAATCATGCTCTAAGCTTGGTGTGAACTTGGTTGGGACCCAAAGAGTCTACCAAGACTTAGTAATATTCAATTATGATTTAATAAGGCTAATTAAGTCCTTAGGAAACCTTGGCGGACAATTAAACCAAATAAAATACAAATAAATACCTTAAAGTCAATATGGGCAAAAATGTGCTCTAAGCTTGGGATAAATTTGTATAAGACCTAAAGGTCATGCCTATACCTTATAAATATGTTAATGAACATATTAAATCAATTACTAAAGAAAACCAAGCTTGAAAACAAGTTAAAACTTAAAGCACATTTTTGAAAAATTGTCTTGTAAATGAGTTTTGAATGGCTAAATGTCCATAATTACTCTTTAATTAAAATGTGTACTATTTAGTATCAAATTTTGAGGTCTAAATCAATGGGAAATCAAAAATTTCACAAATATGTGCCTTGTTTTTGTGAATAGAAACTAAAATATGCTAGTTTATGACATAAGTCAATATAAGTAAGTTAGTTGGTCAACAAAGACCATGATATGCCCTATTATGTAAAGAGGGCCGGTTTTCATGTGTGACTCAGCACACTTGACCAATCAAATAAACAAGGAAAAGTAATAAAGCATAGTTACTATTTGCTTTTAGTTTAAATATCTCCAAAAGCAAGCCTCGTCCTCATTTCATTTCTTCCTTCTTCATTTCACACGGTCTCCAACCTCCCTTCTCCCTTCTCATTCTCGGTTTACTACAGCCCACACAACTACTCCATCTTTGAATGCTTGTAATTCCTAGCTCCATATACCAAAACAAGTTCTAAGACCATATTTGTCTTAGTTAGGCCAAGCTCTACACTTCTCTCTTTTCAAATCTTCAAGAACTCCATTTCGGTGCCATGAAGATTCACCATTGTTGGAGCTTGAGCTCACCTTTTCATGCCTTGTCATTCTCCTTTGCTTCAAGGTAAGGAAAGTCAAAGAAAATCAATGTTTCCTCTTGTTTTAGTGTGTGGCCGAAAATCACCACTTATGGTGCCTTCATCTTGCCTTGTTCTAGCTTCATTCCAACCATTCAAGGGCGTGGTGGAGACCTCTCTTGTTAAATATTCAAGTTCTCTTTCAAATTCAAAGGTAAATATCATTTTAGTGTATTAAAACACTTATGTTAAACTAGGGTTTGTATATGAGTTTAAGTGTGAATTCTTAAGCTCATTACCCTTATATGTATATTGTTTAGAAAGTTGACAAGTGATCAAACTCCTTGCTGATTTTCGGTTCAAGGAAACAAGAATGAAGTTTGAGAGGAAAAGAGGTAAATAAACTATCTCAATGTAGTTTAAATGCCTTAGGAAATGTGAACTTGATTTGCTTAATAAAATACCTAAAGAGCCAATGGCAAATGAGCTAGTAAAATGCTCTCAAGGAGTTTATTAAGGGCATATGTATTGTTGGGTGTATTTGCAGGTCAAAGGCAATATATATGTGGGAAATTCAGTGTTTAAGGTTTATGTTATTTAAGGGCCTAAGAGCCATGTTATTTAAGGGCCTAAGTGCCAAGCAATTTAAGTTTATGCACTATATTGTGATGTAGTGTAAATTGGTGAAGTTTTGTGTGTGAGAATATTCTTGATGGATTTAGGTGTTCTTAAGTGTTTAATGGTGAAAAACAATGTGTTTTGGTATGTCATTGTGCTAGGAGAACCTATGGCAAAATTTGGGTAATGTATAAGAAGATTTTAGTGTTTAAAGGAGTTTTGGTGAACTAGGAAATGTTGGGAATGGTTAAGTGTTCTACTAAGGAAAGAAAGGTGCATTAAGGTGTTTTAGAAGGCAAGAAGGATTTAGGCATTATCTTGGAAGTTCTGGAAATCCAATGGGTGTTTTGGGATGTACTAAAGTCTTGGAGGAGGTTGTTAAGGTTTAGGTAATGTTGATGTACAAGGAGGAAATGATGTTAGGTAAGGAAGATGTTTGAACTTGTGAATAAAATTCTTGGAAGGACATAAAGTATTTTGGTGGGCTAAATAATGTGTGGGGACATGCTATAAACCTAAGGGGGAAATACTATAAGTGTTGGGCATTTTGACAAGAAATGAGTAAGTGTTTAAAGGTAGAGAAAATGAAGGTTTTGGCACGTCCGAACTACCGTCCGAATGTGGACGTTCGGACATGCCCTGTTGCGCGTAAGTTTTCTAAGCCTTGACCAGTGTCCGAACTACCGTCCGAACTTGGACGTTCGGACACGCCTATCTCCATGTTCTGTTTTGGCCTCGAACAGCGTCCGAACTTGGGAAGCTCGGACGCATGTTCGGACAGTCGTCTGTTTACACCCATTTGAGCCTCGAACAGTGCCCGGACTTGGGAAGTCCGGACACAAGTTCGGACAAGGCGCTGTATGGACCAAAAACATTGTTTAAAGTTATAAGATGATGGGGATTATTAAGTAATGATGTTATAAGATTGTTAAGGACATGTTAAGTGAGTTATAATGACAGTTTAGTGGGGGAAAAGTTGTATAAAAATGTAAAAGTAAAACAAGTTAAAATGTGAAGTTATTTAACTTGTTAACGGGGATAAGTTATGAGCATTAGACTTTAACAATCATGTTACCCCGATGATAATAAAAGTAAATGTAATGTTACCAATTGTTCAAAGATGTTACGAGGAACATGTGATGGCACGTTAGAGTGAAACCCCGGTGACAGGTATGGTTTTCTTGCAACCTGTGTCCTACCGGATTTCACCGACTTGTATGCCAATGTGTTTTTCTGTATGTTTGCCACGTTGTAAGATAAAACATGTAATGAGTTTATAGTAATTCATTTATGTGGCGTGTTCAACTCCGATACCATTTAACCTCGAAAGTGTTAAACCTTAGCTAACTGAGTCTAGGATCACATGAGAGTTCGGTATTCGGATTAAACGACCCGAACCATGGGACGTTCTAACCACGGCTATGCGTGTGTTAATTGTGTGATATTTGTGTGTGTATGTAAGGACCTCCCTCGTATGTTTAACCCAGTTGTAATACTGTATGGTGTGTGGATGTGATAGACTCCATAGTGGGGTTCTAACTAATATCTAAAAGTAAGTATGTACTACAGGGGTGAGGAATCCGGTTAGGCCGATCGCGCGTTGTTTGGGAGTGGGTATCCTTTTTAGCCTTACCCTCCTCTCTGTTATGGTTGTTTCCCTCACGGGTTATGATCTCCCATTAGCTTACTCCAAAGCTTAGCTATTCTGACTTATGATCGGTTTAAGGGGAACATGTGTTTATGTGGTGTGTTTGGGTCACCATATCCGAACCATCTTAACTTAAGTTACTCGTCCGACTATTAGGACGGTAATGAGTGTTGTATAACGAGTTTATCATGAGGGTGACATCATTCTCTAGGCTCACCAGTGAATTAACTATGTTTGGGTCGGTTCCTAAGAGAATCGTTCCCGTTATGTTATGTGTTGTTGTTGTACTGCAATTCCCATTGCGATGTTGTTGTGTGCACGTTGAAACGTGAAAAGTGTTGTTATGTAGTGTATGTTATATGTTGTAAAATGTGGAGTATGTGGATCATGGATATGAATCCCAGTTTGTGATAAGAGACGGTTGAGGATAACCCGATTAATGGGTGAGTGTCGTCTTTTAAGGAGGTAGCTCCATTAGAGGAGAAACACTCTAGGGGTAATGAACACCATGAGTGACTTATCAAGTAAGGATGTGTTATCTGTTTGTTGAGCCCATTGAGGTGGAATGTTATGTGTTGTGTGTTTATAGTTTACATGCATGATTCAAATATAATCAACCACATGCTAAGACGACAATTAGTTGTGCGTGGCCCGGTAGCATGCGGGCTGCGGGATTACCATACCAGCAAAGGTGCTGAGCCCCTTGGGGGCCACCCTTTTCTCTTCTTTTTCCTATTTCAGGTACAAGGAGCTGGGAGCCGTTCGAGAGTAGGACGGGGTAGTCGTTTGTACATGGGTAATCATTTAATTTGTATATGTACAGTAGGTGTAGTAAGACCGAAATTGTTATCGGCATTAGTTTGTGAAAACTCGGTACAATTGGAGGGTATGTGTATGTTTTGTTGTTAAAGGAAAGGTATAGTAATGTACAGTTGCTCGGGAATCTAGTCCATCAGACCTGTACAATGTATATGTAATAGCCTGGTTAGCCACGTGGGTGGTTAACGGCGTGTAACACCAACGAGTTAAGTAATGTGATGAAGTATGTTTTCCGCTCTGCAGTAGTTAGTTTGATAAGTGTGTTGTTGTTGGATGGGGTGTTACCAAAAAGTGGTATCAGAGCGAAGTATCGCTCTGATGACTGAATTACCGAGCATAGGAAGTACCGAGTTAGGAGTTTTAAAACTTGGGTTAAGGTTGAGTGATAGCGTGAGAGATACGCTAGTCAGGAGTAACCAGTGTGTACTGGAAACCTACAGTGACCAACCCGCCCTCCAATCCCGTTTTATAATTGGGAAACAACGCCGGAGAGATGGAAGTCCTCTCATACTCGGGATACCCGATCCGGCTGTTATTAAATACCTCTAAAGGTACGGAGAACCAGTCATACGGTAGATCCCGAAGAGTGGGAATCCCGGAGACTGTTTCTACCTGAACAATGTTAACCGCATTGAATAGGAAGAATGAAGAATTTTGTGATAAGAGAATAGAATTTCCGGGCAACCTGGTCGACTGACTGAGTAGTCAAGAATAACCAGCTTGCAACGCACCGACCGTGCAACAGGCAAGAAGTGAAGTAATAGATCCCGAGACGAGTGTCTACGGGACTACAAAGGTTAAATAATACACCGACAGTATACCAACCGACAAGGAACTACAACGTAGTACCCAAACAAGAGACAAGTCTCAGAAACCACGACAAATGCGTGGAACGGGCTACGAAGAGGAAACAATACTAAGAAAAGGGGTCTCCAGAATGGGGAACGCCCTAGTTAATGATTATCATGCAAATACAGTGAGAAGTCGCCCAGAGGGTTAATTGTCAAGACTGTAAGATCAAGTGAGGGCCAACAAGGCCACTGTTGACAGTGCGGGTAAAATGATACCGCAACCGGTATGTGTTGAACCGATAGCCAGTTAGTATGGCGCTCTTGCCATGGCAAGTGCTGCTATAACAGGGCTGTTCGGGAAAGTTTTAACAAATACAAAGTACTTAGTAAAGTACCATGAAGTTAAGTGAGATCGTCACGACCATGTAAGGGCTTGATAGCCTAACCTCTGTAAATGGAAATACACCAGTCAGCAGGAAGCTAGATTTGGTTAAGGGAAGAAGGCATTGTAAAACCATAAGAAATTTTTCTTTCAACTCAGATTTATTGCAAACTCTTTTCTTTCAAAACCATATTTTCTTTCAAACCAATATTTATTTCTAACCTTCTTTTAAACCAAACCAGTAAAACCAAGGGCAGTTGATAAAGATACAACAATGGATAAACTTTCCCTCGATTAAGTTCGAGAAGCACGGAATGCATATTGTCACGGGACAATATAAGGGAGTTGACAACAGAATACTTCACCTAGGCGTGTGACGGACACTACGAGTGTACCAACTGTAATGTGGGACGACCGCACTCCGATAGGAGCTTGTGGGCCTGACAGACCTACTTATGGGTCAGTTGGGTAAGTAGTAATGTATCAGTATGGTACCCCACATATGTATACGAGTAGAGTCTGAAACACGGGAAGTAGTCGACTCCGTACTACGGTCAGCAGTATAAGACAAACAAGAGCTAAGGATTACCATGAATGGTTGAAGTAAAGGAACTCAGTTAAGTTAACAAGACTAAAGGAATTAGTGAATTCCTTTCAAGGAAATGTTTAAGAGTCAGGAGGTGCAAAGTGCACTAACTGTAATATAAAGACAGCGTATATGTCTTAAGGATCCTCAGGGATAAACATGATAGCTGGAACGGAGACCCAGCCTGTGCATGGCAAGGCAGATGCCTAATGTGGACACATTAATGTGCAATGAACGGGATGAAACTCCCAGAATGAGTACCTACACTACCAGGAAATGTTGATCTTCATAGAGGAAGATAATAAGCCAGTTAAGAACGCAAACGGCGTGGCTAAATGAATATACCAATAAGTGAACCAGATGTAAAGGCATAACTTAGCAACACCCAGGAGCAATCCTTGAAGGGTGTTCGCATCAACAATTGTTGCACGAAATGACATGACAGAAACACAAGGGTTGAAACTAACACCCAGTTTAGACATAAGTTGCCAGGAGACGGACTGACAATCCTAAGGGACATCCTATGAAAGGAAACGGAATGCAACGACCTTGTCATGGAGCTCAATATGATATCCAAACCATGTAATGATATACAGGGAAGTAAATGTGTATGAGTAGCCTACAATGAGCAGAGCTCGAGGCAGTAAGGCTTAAAAGCCACGAACAAAATGTGTTATATAAATTGGATCTGTTGCAGAAGTTTGTGTTATATAAATAAGTAAAGCGGATAACGAACCACTGCTAAGAGAGTGGGGATACCTCTTAATATTGTAACACCGCAACAGCGGTAGTTGTGTGAACCAAGTTCAAGCAACATGTTGTCATTGCGAGAGAACAGATAGTGAGTATAAGTGTGAAGCACCGAGCTGAATAACGCCGGTTTGTAACTCGAGTGATCAACGCTCAAGGAGCATTCAGTAGTCATCCAAATGAATGACGAACCTTAATACGAATGATGTAAGTATATGTGTGGAAGCTAATATGACAGTGAATACCACATATGTTGATGTTATACAATGAGAGAGAGCATGGTGCGTAGTAAGCGACCGTTGTATAAGCGTTGTTGAATAATAATATGGCAGGTAAGACCAGTTATGAGTTAGACTCAGTGGAGATGCAAGGTAAGTGATAGCAAATAACTAGGCAGTAAGCCAGTGGCCAGTATTACGAGATAGGAATCTCAGTGAAACACAGTGTGAATTCCATTGCGAATCGCATAAGAGATTTACAGTCAAGAGTTTACGCCTCTGCACTCTATATGACTGAGTGTTTTGGTATTGCTCTTACGCAGTAATGATCGAGTGGGATAGCTACGATTCGGGAAATGTTAGTTGTGCTGGAAATAGAAAACGGCTTAAAACGCCATAGTGACTGATGCATAGGAAATGCAAAGACGTACCAATGAAAGAGTACTTGTACAGGATCAAATGTGGAGGCATGATTAAGAATAAGTGACTACAGTAGCACTAAATACCAAATATTGGTATGGAACATACCTTGAGTGTGGGTGATAACCGAGAGAGCACTACACATTAGGTAGTAGCTCAACCTCAACTGACAGTAAGTCGAAAGGAAGCAACTCAATCATTGTGAAATACAAAACAGTTTACACAGTAATTATTGAAGAAGTGGATGGAAAGTTTTGAAACTCACCGAATTTGCTCAAGGTCAGAAATACCACGCATCGGTTGAGAAACCGTTATTACCAAGATAAAGGTGATAATTGGGGATGTACAATACAATAAGAATAACGAATGGGGCAAACTAAGCCCTACAGTTATTAGAGTTTCACAGCAGGAACTAGTGAGCCAGTGATTCAAGTGTTGAATGTGCATGGTGAACATGAGTGAACGGCTAATTATTAATGCCTAGAAGCCTCACAGGCCAGAACCGAAACCAGTTAAGAGTTAAAGCAAACTCCAATGAGAATTCTTGGTTTAGGAACTAAACCGCTAATATGGTTAGGATCCTCTAATCGGAATGCATTGTATAACAGACCGCGTGGAAGTTAAAACACTTCACGACGGTAGAAAATTTTAAACCAATATTCAGTGGTTGATTACGTGGGCGTAATCCCTTTTAAGGGGGGGTAGAGCGCAAAACCGCTTAGTGTGTTTTACCGTACAAGAGTACGCGAACTATGTTGTGCATAGCATAAAATAATTTGCTTGGATGATTGGTGCGTGCGTTACATAAACATACACATTCATTCATGGTTTAATTGTGGTAATTCTGCACAGTAGATGCGAAATACCATTGTGATTGTGATAAGTGTGTTTATTCGTTAACAGTTGTGTGTGATAGTACAAGTGTGGGGAGTAGAGAAACTCCTGGGGACTAAAACCCCGGCATTATATGTTCATATGACATTAAATGTGAAACTGTGTGTTGTATTTTGATAAAATATATGTGTGTATATATACTATATAGTGATTCATGAAAGGGTATGAAACCGACATAGAACCTAGTGAGAATAAGATTCCCTAGGTAACAGCATTAAAGTGAATGGAAAAAACTGATAGATGAAGTTCTATCCCTTGGAGATGTTATGATCATGATTAGAATGATTTAAAAGATAGAAAATTGGAAATGAGTGATTTATTTGATGCTTGAAAATGAAGTGGGAGGTGGAACTTGATTTGCATGCGATCAAGGGAAGCCGAACACAAATTGGTGTGGAAGGATAGTTCAACACTAATGCTGATCACATCAGGGTTGGATGATTCTTGAAGCTCCCTATAAGTGGTCACAAATAACCACGCTAAGAAAAGAAGCAAAGAGCATAAGTTGGACTTGGAGTTGTAAGTGTTTTCAAAAGGATTTTCAATTGGTGTTTTCAAAACAGTCGGTTAATATTTGAAATAAAGGATCCTCTTATACTTAACCTAGCAAAGAATATTTTCGTAGTACTTGCCCGGTGACATGGGCAGCAAATGTGTTAAAAAAAATTTAAGTGATTGTTTTGATCTCCCAAAGGAATGGGGACCAGAAGGTGTCCATCGCGACCGGGTTCTGCGGGATCACAGTGTATGTAAAAGATATTTTTGGTTGCCATACATGCTAAGACATGTTGTGTGGTATGTGTAATAAAGATTATTTTGACATTGAGTTCCAAAAGTGTATGTTATTAAGACCTATGAGTCTAAATGTGTTGTGTCACATAGACCTATGTGTCTAAAGGCTGTTATGTTATCAAGACCTATGGGTCTAAATGTTGTTATGTTTCCCAGACCCAAGAGTCTAAGGGTTGTTATGTATGTGCAAATGTTGTTAAGATACCCGGACCATTGAGTCCGAGGTTATCATGTGAGTATGTTATGTTATGTTATGTTATGTTATGTTATGTTATGTTATGTTATGTTATGTTATGTTATGTTATGTATGGATGTTAATATGTTACCCGGACCATTATGTCCGAGGGTGTGATTTAAAGTATGTTCGGCTATGGAAGTTTATTTCCAAGTGATTCCTGCGTTCTAATCCAAATGATGTGTGGGAAGTGTGAACTTCGAGGACGAAGTTCTTTTAAGTGGGGTAGATTGAAATACCCCAAACCTTGATATGTTGTTTAAATGTTAAACTATGGTATATAAAGGCTAAAAAGTGTCTTAGAAACATCAGTGTACAATTTAAACCATAGTAAAACACAATAAGCACTAAGACACAGCTTGAGCAAAATCATGGTCTAAGCTTGGCGTGAACTTTGTTGGGACCCAAAGAACCTACCAAGACTTAGTAATATTCAATTATTATTTAATAAGGCTAATTAAGTCCTTAGGAAACCTTGGCGAACAATTAAACCAAATAAAATACAAATAAATACCTTAAAGTCAATATGGGCAAAAATGTGCTCTAAGCTTGGGATAAATTCATATAAGACCTAAAGGTCATGCCTATACCTTATAAATATGTTAATGAACATATTAAATCAATTACTAAAGAAAACCAAGCTTGAAAACAAGTTAAAACATAAAATGTGCTTTAAGGAGTCTTAAAGCACATTTTTGAAAAATTGTCTTGTAAATGAGTTTTGAATGGCTAAATGTCCATCATTACTCTTTAATTAACATTTTTACTATTTAGTATCACATTTGGAGGTCTAAATCAATGGGAAATCAAAAATTTCACAAATATGTGCCTTGTTTTATGAATAGTAACTAAAATATGCTAGTTTATGACATAAGTCAATATAAGTAAGTTAGTTGGTCAACAAAGACCATGATATGCCCTAGTATGTAAAGGGGGCCAGTTTTCATGTGTGACTCACCACATTTGACCAATTAAATAAACAAGGAAAAGTAATAAAGCATAGTTACTATTTGCTTTTAGTTTAAATATCTCCAAAAGCAAGCCTCGTCCTCATTTCCTTTCTTCCTTCTTCATTTCACACGGTCTCCAACCTCTCTTCTCCCTTCTCATTCTCGGTTTGCTACAGCCCACACAACTACTCCATCTTTGAATGCTTGTAATTCCTAGCTCCATATACCAAATCAAATTCTAAGACCATATTTGTCTTAGTTAGGCCAAGCTCTACACTTCTCTCTTTTCAAATCTTCCAGAACTCCATTTCGGTGCCATGAAGATTCACCATTGTTGGAGCTTGAGCTCACCTTTTCATGCCTTGTCATTCTCCTTTGCTTCAAGGTAAGGAAAGTCAAAGAAAATCAATGTTTCCTCTTGTTTTAGTGTGCGGCCGAAAATCACCAATTATGTTGCCTTCATCTTGCCTTGTTCTAGCTTCATTCCAACCATTCAAGGGCTTGGTGGAGACCTCTCTTGTTACATATTCAAGTTCTCTTTCAACTTCAAAGGTAAATATCATTTTAGTGTATTAAAACACTTATGTTAAACTAGGGTTTGTATATGAGTTTAAGTGTGAATTCTTAAGCTCATTACCCTTAAGTATATTGATTAGAAAGTTGACAAGTGATCAAACTCCTTGCTGATTTTCGGTTCAAGGAAACAAGAAAGAAGTTTGAGAGGAAAAGAGGTAAAATACCTAAGGAGCCAATGGCAAATGAGCTAGTAAAATGCTCTCAAGGAGTTTATTAAGGGCATATGTATTGTTGGGTGTATTTGCAGGTCAAAGGCAATATATATGTGGGAAATTCAGTGTTTAAGGTTTATGTTATTTAAGGGCCTAAGAGACATGTTATTTAAGGGCCTTAGTGCCAAGCAATTTAAGTTTATGCATTATATTGAGATGTAGTGTAAATTGGTGAAGTTTTGTGTGTGAGAATATTCTTGATGGATTTAGGTGTTCTTAAGTGTTTAATGGTGAAAAACAATGTGTTTTGGTATGTCATTGTGCTAGAGAACCTATGGCAAAATTTGGGTAATGTATAAGAAGATTTAAGTGTTTAAAGGAGTTTTGGTGAACTAGGAAATGTTGGGAATGGTTAAGTGTTCTACTAAGGAAAGAAAGGTGCATTAAGGTGTTTTAGAAGGCAAGAAGGATTTAGGCATTCTCTTGGAAGTTCTAGAAATCCAATGGGTGTTTTGGGATGTACTAAAGTCTTGGAGGAGTTTGTTAAGGTTTAGGTAATGTTGATGTACAAGGAGGAAATGATGTTAGGTAAGGAAGATGTTTGAACTTGTGAAGAAATTCTTGGAAGGACATAAGTATTTTGGTGGGCTAAATAATGTTGTGGGGACATGCTATAAACCTAAGGGGAAATACTAAGTGTTGGGCATTTTGACAAGAAATGAGTAGTGTTTAAAGGTAGAGAAAATGAAGGTTTTGGCACGTCCGAACTACCGTCCGAATGTGGACGTTCGGACATGCCTGTTGCGCGTAAGTTTTCTAAGCCTTGACCAGTGTCCGAACTACCGTCCGAACTTGGACGTTCGGACACGCCTATCTCCATTTCTGTTTTGGCCTCGAACAGCGTCCGAACTTGGGAAGCTCGGACGCATGTTCGGACAGTCGTCTGTTTACACCATTTGAGCCTCGAACAGTGCCCGAACTTGGGAAGTCCGGACACAAGTTCGGACAAGGCGCTGTATGGACCAAAAACATTGTTTAAAGTTATAATGATGGGGATTATAAGTAATGATGTTATAAGATGTTAAGGACATGTTAAGTGAGTTATAATGACAGTTTATGGGGGAAAAGTTGTATAAAATGTAAAAGTAAACAAGTTAAAATGTGAAGTTATTTAACTTGTTAACGGGGATAAGTTTATGCATTTGACTTTACAATCATGTTACCCGATGATGATAAAAAGTAAATGTAATCTTACTAGTTGTTCAAAGATGTTACAAGGAACATGTGTGATGGACACGTTAGAGTGAAACCCCGTGACAGGGTAGGTTTTCTTGCAACCTGTGTCCTAACCTACCGGATTACACCGGCTTGTATGCAATTGTTTTGCTGTATGTTTGCCACGTTGTAAGATAAAACATGTAATGAGTTTATAGTAATTCATTTATGTGGCGTGTTCAACTCCGATACCATTTAACCTCAAAAGTGTTAAACCTTAGCTAACTGAGTCTAGGATCACATGAGAGTTCGGTATTCGGATTAAACGACCCGAACCATGGGACGTTCTAACCACGGCTATGCGTGTGTTAATTGTGTGATATTTGTGTGTGTATGTAAGGACCTACCTCGTATGTTTAACCCAGTTGTAATACTGTATGGTGTGTGGATGTGATAGACTCCATAGTGGGGTTCTAACTAATATCTAAAAGTAAGTATGTACTAACACGGGTGAGGAATCCGGTTAGGCCGGTCGCGCGTTGTTTGGGAGTGGGTATCCTTTTTAGCCTTACCCTTCTCTCTATTATGGTTGTTTCCCTCATGGGTTATGATCTCCCATTAGCTTACTCCAAAGCTTAGCTATTCTGACTTATGATCGGTTTAGGGGGAAAATGTGTTTTATGTGTTGGTGTTCGGGTCACCATATCGACACCATCTTACTTACTTAGTTACTCGTCCGACTATTAGGACGGTAATGAGTGTTGTATAACGCGTTTATCATGAGGGTGACATCATTCTCTAGGCTCACCAGTGAATTAACTATGTTTGGGTCGGTTCCTAAGAGACCGTTCTCGTTATGTAGTTTGTGTTTGTTGTACTGCAATTCCCATTGCGATGTTGTTGTGTGCATGTTGAAACGTGAAAAGTGTTGTTATGTAGTGTATGTTATATGTTGTAAAATGTGGAGTATGTGGATCATGGATATGAATCCCAGTTTGTGATAAGAGGCGGTTAAGGATAACCCGATTAATGGGTGAGTGTCGTCTTTTAAGGAGGTAGCTCCATTAGAGGAGAAACGCCCTAGGGGTAATGAACACCATGAGTGACTTATCAAGTAAGGATGTGTTATCTGTTTGTTGAGCCCATTGAGGTGGAATGTTATGTGTTGTGTGTTTATAGTTTACATGCATGATTCAAATATAATCAACCGCATGCTAAGACGACAATTAGTTGTGCGTGGCGCGGTAGCATGCGGGCTGCGGGATTACCATACCAGCAAAGGTGCTGAGCCCCTGGGGGCCACCCTTTTCTCTTCTTTTTCCTATTTCCGGTACAAGGAGCTGGGAGCCGTTCGAGAGTAGGACGGGGTAGTCGTTTGTACATGGGTAATCATTTAAGTTGTATATGTACAGTAGGTGTAGTAAGACCGAAATTGTTATCGGCATTAGTTTGTGAAAACTCGGTACAGTTGGAGAGTATGTGTATGTTTTGTTGTTAAAGGAAAGGTATAGTAATGTACAATTGCTCAGGAATCTAGTCCATCAGACCGGTACAATGTATATGTAATAGCCTGGTTAGCCACGTGGGTGGTTAACGGCGTGTTACACCTTTCCACTACAACATTTTGCAGATTAAGGATTAACCAGCTAGAGGTCCTTTGCTTTTATTTGCCATTCCAATTCAGCTTTAGTCATATGCTATTTTGAACTTATTCTTATGGTCTTATTTATCCGACCTTATGTTTAGACACTCAGATCTTTTTTCGGCCTATGTATATTGGGCTTTATTAGTATTTCGGTTTGGACTATTCATTTATAGTTATTGGACAATATTTGTAATCTGAATTTTTGGGAAGCCTTGCGTGCTCCTAGTCTTTTATTAGCACGCGGCGTGTCTATACCTTAGAACTAGGCCAGTTTTGGGGTTGTGACAATTTCCTTTTGAAAACCATTCAAGCTCAGTTAGCTTTTTCCAAAACATTCCATATAGTCCGTTAGCAAAAGTATCTGAGTATGAGAAATCGTACCTGATTAATGATGTAGGAGTTCTAGTAGACTCGTGCAAACACCCAACAATACTCTGAGGAACATTAAAGATAGTCTATCATCAATAGCTTGCAGCCTAAGTTAAACTTAAATAAATTCCCCTCTCTTATTTCCAAATCTCAATTATCTTGTAAGCCCCCGCTTAAATGTTATGTATAACCTTTGACTTATTTTGGAAGGTGGTATAGCCCAAGGTTGTAATATCAAGGAATGTATCTACTAACACTTGTTAATTATTCCACTCAATCCACTATACTAATACTTAACCGTAATTCTCACATTTAAGACCTTTATATCATAAGTGCATTTTATATTACTCAATAAATCTTAGAATTTCAATAATAATTCTTAAGCTCAATACCTTTCTTCTTACTTTAGGGCAGACATCGTATTATGACCTATGATGGATTCATCTTAGAATACTATACTACTCCCTCCGTTAATTAATAACTGTCGTTTCAGGTAGTGATTCTTGTTCAAAAATATCCGTCATTCTAACTTTTTGACACATTTTTTTCCACTTTTAACCCTACTATTCAATATAAAAAGTAATTATTATCTGGATGGAAAAGTAAAAAGTAGGGGTACATGCGTCATTTTTCTACTTTTCTTAATAAGTGTGCAAGTTTCTAGAAGGACAGATATTGTTGAACGGAGGGAGTATTATTTAACAATGTAATGATTATGTATTTTATCAATACCTACTAGATAATCCATTATGATTAAGTTTTTCCCTTAACTTAATTAAGATCTACATCCTGTATATTGGAATCATAGTGTTGTAGATGCATTTTATTATAACTTAATTGAGTTACTAAACTCATTTATCTTATGTTTAGTTCAGGATGACTTTTATTACAACCATCTACATTGCTTCTCATCTTGAATAACTATATTATAGTTAACTCAGATTTATCGAACTCTTACATTTAGTATTCCCAAGGTATAGTATTTACTTTATCATTAACTATATAATAAGGCGTTTTAAGATAACCTTTTATGTATCCTTGCTTACATTTAATTTCCTAAATGTTTTATTTTAACACACATTCCCTCCATAGACTATGTATAATCCTTTTATACTAAACCTTAATAAAGTTAAGTCATAAATACGTTTTAAATTATTTACAAAACCTAAGGTTTCAAAGGAATAACGTAATAAATTATTTTCCTTTATTATGTTTTAGGATAAACATTATATCTTAACATAAGGTAAAATTTATCTAAGAATTAAATCCCCATTCATAAGTGAAATTGTCAATTATTTAATAAGATCATCTATTCTGAAAATTCTCATATTTTATATTCAAATGACATATCAATATTTCCTATTATCGTAAAGTATATCAATATAATATCTTATGTAACTTAGTTCCATGTGATTAAAGGTTTAAAGTTTTAAATATCTAATTTATATTGACAAACCTTTTTATAAGTTCTAGCTATTAACTACAACACTTATTTATAAACTCACATTCTAAATATTGGTAGTTAATGTTATAAATGTATTTTATATGGCTTATTTACTTCTCAGAAACTTAAAGGTTATCATCTAGATTAATTTCCTAACCATAGTTTAATATAGTTTTACATCACAATCCTTTTAATGATTTTATATTAAATCATTAAGTTATTACTCAATACTATATATGTTATGAAATGATTAAATCTAGACTTATAAATCCACTTCACATTTAGATAAAAGTATTTCATTTACTTTTCAAATACCCCTAACCTTTAAATAATTAAATAAAGAGAAATATATATTATTTGGGGGATTATTAAACCCCGAGAAAAGAATATAAACAGTTAGGCGTTAAAAACGCACATAAACTCCTTAAGGTCAAAAACGAGCGTTAAAGCCCGACCTTAAGCTAACCAAGTTATATAAGCTATAAAACTCATATGAAGTTAATCAAGGATCATTTTATGACCTTTAAAACACAAGTCCTCAGTTAGAACTTAGTAAAAATACAATATGCCCGGGAGTTCCCTTAAGGGCCCTCAAGGCCCGAAAGTCCCGGAAATACTTTATATAATAAAGTAAAGCATTACTCTTCATTCCAAATACACCATAACACTTTAATGAACATATAAGATGAAGTTCTCATGAGAAATTCTCAGTTAAAGACAAAGTGCTCGGAGGTTCCCGATGAGGGCCCCATAAACCCCCGGAATGCCCCGGAGGGGTACCGAAGTGGCACAAACTCCAATATAAATCATTCTTAGAGTTCCTATCACCAATATTCACCATTCTAAAGAGAATGCTCAAGCTAATTTCCCAAAAATAAACAAAGTGCTCGGACGAATTTCTTAACGCTCCTATTTTGCTCGGGAGTGTCCCGATAGCCCATAAATTGAGTTATGAATTGATATAACCCCATATAACTCAATGTAACACCTTAACATATTATTGACTATAAAAAATGTCAATAAACACTTGGAACTCATAGCGACTAATTATTTTCCAGAAAATCCTTAAAGCACAAAAATGCACCTTCAGATGTCACAAAAATGCGTTCTACGCAATTATCTTGAAGTTTTTGAGGAGCCACGAGTTGATAATCTTAAAATGGGATAAATTTTCCATCTAAATCAATTAATGCCAGTGCTAAAAACATAGCACAAACAGGGCCGATTTTGTTATCAAAAAGGTACCTAAAATCAGCATTTTTACCTTAGAACTTTCATCTTCTACCATGATATAAATGTACCAAATAAATGATGGAACCTATTACATGTTATAATATGGTCTTAATACAATATAGTGTGACAGGAATCAAATTAAAAATCAGTCCCATTTGACCTCCATATTGGGCGCCATTTAGGGTCTATTTTGGCTAGTTTTGGCTTAGAAAATTGTCTTATGGATAATGACTCATCCTATCATGTATTATATGATAATGTAACAAGTAATTGCAATCAAAAGAGCTCCACATTACCGATTACCTACAAGGAAAAACAAGAAGGGATTAGCTTTTGAAAAGCAAGGAAATTAAATATAACTAAAGTAGATCTAGATTCCAATTATACAAGTTGCAAGCAAACAAACAAAACAGCCATGTTCTAGCCTCATGTGCTGCCGATTTCATGCTTGGACAAGGGGGAATTATTGCTGATTAACTAGTCAAAAGAATACACTACCTAACAGCACTACATTACCAATTTATACAAAGAAAAGAAGGCTTAATTTGCCTTATAAAAATTAAACTAAGATATCTACCAACCTAGGCATGTGAGCATGTCTCCAATTGTCAAATAAATCAGTCTCCAAACAGCCATATTACCGTGAGCAATCAAGAGGAAAACACAAGGACAAAATCAACATTTAAAATGCCAAAGAAATACCTAGCCTACCATGCCTTTGACTTCTAGTTTCAATTATCAATCAAAGCCTTCATTATTCCTTGACAACCAGCCGAAAGTCTAGCATGAATTGAGGTCATTTACTGAGCCAATAATCAATGAATAAACTAATACAATGACTAGTCAAACTTGACATTAATTTAACAAAAGAGAAATCCTTTCAATTTGCCTTGTCTTGCCTTAAGACCTTACGTAGCCTTTCATTCATTCCTTGCCCTTCATTCAACCGAATGTGTAAGTCTCTCTTCTCCTCTCTTTTCTTCTTCCTTTGTTAGTTAATTCCTTAGAGCTTCAAAGCTCCATTAATGGCGTACTAAGTTCTAACACCATTGCTATGTAATTTCCTAGTTAAATCTACTAAGTCTTGAAGCAAGAAATCATCCTAGCAACCTTGCTAAAATCACCAAGCTTTAATGCACCAAGGAGGTTCCTAGATTCAACAACAACACAAGGAACAACAATAAAATACCCCAAACCAAGATATGGTGTTTAGATGATAATCAAAGATGTATGAAGGCTAAATAATGCCTTAGAAATACATGCACCACCCCTCCCATGTGTTAGAACCTGAGAGGTTGACGTTAGAACCAAATATGAGATCAGTGGAGGTTCCTCAGAGGATCTTGGATAGTAAGACTAGGGACACTCGCCATAAGTCAGTGCGACTGGTGAAGGTCCTCTGGTCTAACCAAGATGTCGAAGAGGCCACGTGGGAATTAGAGGATAAGATGAGGTCGAAGTACCCTTCGTTGTTTACCGACTAGATTGTCTATATAGGGTACAGGGCGTACCCCTTTTTAAGGGGGGTAGAGCTTCCTCGCTTTTGAGTTAGTAACGAACATGTTTGTCGTTTGTTTGGTTTGTTTAAGATGTGATTTTGTGTAAGTTCCTACACTTGGTGGTAAGTTTAGGATAAGTATAGTACTTATGCATTGTACTTGTGGAAGACCTTTGAGTCTTGAGGTGTGTGAGTGTGAATGTAAGATATGGTATTAACATTAAGGAAATTTGAGTACCGTGAATGATTAAGTATATATGTGAACTTTGGGGATAAAGTTCTTTTATGGGGGGTAGATTGAAATACCCCAAACCTAGGTATGGTGTTTAGATGATAAAATAAGATGTAAGAAGGCTAAATAATGCCTTAGAAACATTAAGAAACAATTTAAACCGAAGAAAACACAAGGAAACACCATAAGAGCAATTTAGGTAAAAATGTGCTCTAAGCTTGGAGTAACTTGGTTTAGCACCCAAATATCATTCTTAGACCTTAGTAATATCGTAATGGTCATGTTAAATCAATTACCAAAGAAAACCAAGCTCAAAAACAAGTTAAAACACAAATTGTGCTTTAAGGACTCTTAAAGCACATTTTTGAAAAATTGTCTTAGAAAGGGGTTTTAAGTGGCTAAATGCCTATGATTACTCCTTAATTAACTTGTGTACTACTTAGTATCACATTAGGAAGTCTAAATCAATGGGAAATCAAAAATTTCACAAATATGTGCACTAGTTTGTGAATAGTAACCAAATAGTGCCTAGTTTAGTCTTTAGTCAATTAAGTTTAACTAAGCGGTCAAACAAGACCATGGCTAGCCTAAATTAATAAGGGGGCCGGTTTTCTAAGGGTGTGAGTCACACATGAGTAAGCTAGTTTGTAAAAGAAAGAGGAAAAGTAAGTGGTTTTACTATTTACTTTTAACATAAATATCTTACCTTTACATTCCTCTCTCCTCACCTATTCATTCTCTTCTCTCTCCACCGATTTTCACCATCTTCTACCCTTCTCCATTCAAATAAGAGCAGCCCCCATGCTAGCTCCTTCTCCATTTGCTTGCCAAACACTCATCTTAGCTCCAAAACCAAAACAAAATACATAATTCTCTTAGCTAGCTCAAGCTCTTTCTTCCTATCTTTTTAAATCTTCAAGAGCTTCAATTTGGAGCCATGGCAAACCACCATTAGAGGTGGAAATATAAGCTTGAGGAGTCCATTAGCTTCTCCATTCTCTTAAGGTAAAGAATATGTAAGAAAAATCAAGTTTCTACCATTTCTTCACATGTCCGAAAATTTCAACTCATGCAGCTTCATTTTTATGCCTTGTTCTAGCTTGTTTTATATTCTCCAAGGGCTAGAGGAGGTCCTTATTGATTCATATCCAAGCCTACCTTAAGACTTCAAGGTAAAACATTCATTTTAATACCTTAAAACACATTTTTGACCTAGGGTTTGATCCTTAAGGTTAGTGCATTGTCTAGCACTCATTAGAATCATTGAATGTTGATTAGAACATTGGAACGGAGAATTTGGTTGGTGGCCGAGATTGTTCAAGGAGAAGCCTAAGTAAGAAAGTTTGAGAAGCTTGTAAAATAACAAGGTAAATTGCTTATCTTAAGGTGTTTTATTGTTTAAGGGAATGGGATTTAGATATATGATAGCTTAGCTTAGAGTTTACATTAGGAAAGGGCTATAAAACATAGGAGAAACAATGATTATATTTGAGAACTTGTGATTAAAGAGCAAATGGGAAATGAGATAGTTAGATAATTCAAAGGTGAATCACAAGAGCATTTGTATTTCAATGGGAGCCTTGTTGTGTGTATTTGCAGGTCAAAGGCTAATATATGTGGAAATTCAGTGGATAAACATTATGTCATTTAAGGGCCTAAGTGCCAAGCAATTTAAGTTTATGCACTATATTGTGATGTAGTGTAGTTTTGGTGTAAATTGAGTGTTAAGAATGTGTGGAAAGAATTTGGGTGTTCAAGATTGTTAAATGGTAAGAACCATGTGTTTGGATGCAGAAATATACTAAAGAATCCATTTCAAAATTTAGTGAGAATACAAGAAGTTTAATGTGTATAAATGAAGTTTGACGACCTAGAAGGTACTAGGAATTCTTAGGGCTTAAATTGGTGAAAGAAAGTGAACTAGAGTGCTCTTGAGTGTTTAATGGACTTAGGAGTTGTCTTGAAGGAATTAGAATTAAAATGAGTGAGTTTGGTGCTCTAGGGGTATAGTGGGAGTGTGAATAAGTCTTGTGTAAGTTTTAGTAAACAAAGGATGAATAATGTCTTGTGAGAATCCAAGTATAAGCTTGGGGAAAATAGAAGGAATTTATGTAAGGGAGGTGCTGTGGAGAAATAATGCTTAAGAGTGGTGGTGTTATTTATGAGATGATATTTTGGTTAGTTTGGGTTATAGGTATGATATACCACTTAGATAACTTAAGGAAAATACTACAAGTGTTAAGAGGTTATGTGAGAAATTGGGTTATAAGGTTAGAAAAGGAACTAGGAAAGTTCAAGATGTTATTTTGGTATTATAATATGCCTAAGATCATGTGTAAAGTTTGGGTGATTTATGGATGAAGAGAACGAGTGCAAATACACTTAGAAAAACATAAATGGTAGAAATATGTAGCTGGTCCGGGACTTAAGTCCAGGGTGAAGTCCCGGACCAACCTAAAAATATGGCCGAGAGTAGCTACAACCTTATGGTCTGGAACTTAAGTCTTGTAAGGAGTCCCGGACCACCCCTTGAAAACCACCCGGGAGATTTCACTAAGTAATGGTCTGGGACTTAGGTCCAGTATGAAGTCCCGGACCACCACATTAAAACAGCCGAGAGATTGAACCAAGTATAGGTCCGGGACTTAAGGCAGGACAAAGTCCCGGACCACCATAAAAATGTGAATTAAGCTTGGAAAATGTTAGGAAATGATGGGGATGGTTAGATAATGATGTTATAAAGTTGTTAAGGGCATGTTTGGAGGGTATAATGGTTACTAAGTGGGTCAACAAATGTAATAGATAAGGAGAAAATGAAGTACTTAAAAGTTTAAGTTAAAACAATAAGAACTTAGTGAATAATAATGGGTAAATATTAGAGCCTAGGGAAGTTAAGTAGATTGTGTTAAGATGAGCTAAATAATAACCTAAAACTGAATGAATGTTTTAGGACTTGTGGATTGGGACTTGAAGGGAGGTAAACCAAACAATCGCCGACGATGAACGGTACAGTCTTTCTCGTGACCTACTTACTAACGAGGTGTCCCTCGGCATGTGTGCTATCTGCTTATTTGCTATGACTAAGACAAGATAAAGCATGCAACCGGTTTTTATTGCTCTCGTTGTGTGTGCGTGTTTTCTTTACACTAACCCATGAGACTTGAGGTTAGCTACTAACTAAGCTTAGTACCTATTGAATTAAGGAGAGGAATTATATTGGTAACAGCTGGTTAATACCCGTTAAGGTTTAACTAACACATGGTTTGTAAGATTTTCACTAACTGGAACCTAAGGGGGGAGTGAGGAACCCGAGACTCACTCCGGTCATGCATGCTAAGGAAAGGGGGTCGGTATCTGAATCAAATCCGACTTCCGCTTAAGGACTTGTTGCCTAGGGTCGAATGTTGGCTCAACTACGTTGGATTTCCAGTCCAAAGTAGGAGGCATTAAGATGGTGCGGTAGGATCACCTAAATCCTAAATTATAAAATAAGTTGTTTATTCAACCAATGGAGCTAATAGCTCATTGGCTAGGGTTGCTTTTGACCCGACAAAATAAACATTGAGACAAGATACGACCATTTCTATTTAAAGAACGGTTTGTATTTTAAGATTAAGATAAGGCTAAGACTGAGGTAAGTTAAGTTGGACTAAGGAAAAGAGGAATTGGAACTTAAGGAGTTTACTTACTAACTCACTTACTACGAGAACGCTTTAAGTCATTCATTTGTGTGTGAACTATGAATGTTCATTGGTGGATAGTTGTTTTATTGCACTTCATATTATGATTGTGGTTCTAATCAACTTCCATGCTATCGACAATTAGTCGTCGTAGCCCCGTTAGCTTGGGGGCCATGAGAGGGTCGTACCAGCATTCTTGCTGACCCCCTTTGGGGGCTGTTTTTACTGTTGCAGGAAAGAGGCCCATGAAGAGTCACCAGGAGAGTAGGAGTGGGTAGACTTAGGTGGGGCTTTTATTTTGAATACGGGTTGCGCTTGTGCTCCCGTCTGTTGATATTAAAACTGATAGCGGTTATGTTGTTAACGGAGATACTATGTACTCGGTTGGTGAATGTTTTGGATAGTTGGTATATTCCTTTTTGGGGAAGCGTTTGTAAGTAAGTAAGTTCGGTATATTCTATTGATCAGACCGTGGCAAGGTCCCGGTGTTAGTCTAATCCGCTACGATGTTTATGATTAAGCCGTTAAGTTCACGATAACAACGATTGGCTTAGGACGGGGTGTTACAAAAAGTGGTATCAGAGCGTAGTTACGCTCTGATCAAGAAATACTAGACATAGGTAACCACCGAGTAAGGATATGAGTTTAGATATAAGTAATAGGCTAAGGGTGTGAGAAGTTAGAGTGAGTAGAGTCAGATGACCACCATTAAGTGTGGATCGTCTTTACCGTCTACGGACGTTATAAATTCTTGAACCAAAACCGTGGTGAATACAGACCTAATGTGAGTTGTGCTTGTTCAGATGGCAGGACTTCCTAGAGGAGGCCGAGGCGATGACACTACTGAGATACCGGGAGGGCAGACGATCGTGGAGATTGTAGCTGCCGCATTAGGGCATATGGGTTATCAACCTGGTGTGGGTGCACCACCTCCACCGCCACAACCCCGGGAACCGAATTGGGTGAAGAGTCTGGCTGACCTTCGACCCGCACACTTTAAGGGGGAGACTGATCCCGCCAAGCTTGAGGCGTACATCTCCGAGTTGGAGACCGCCTTCGAGACCCTTGATGTCCTTACTGGAATCAAGGTGCGCCTGGCTGCATTCTATCTGAATGGGGCAGCGGGCGATTAGTGGAAGTTGGTGAGGGCCGAGCATGTGGCCAATCTAGAGTTCGGCTGGGAGCAGTACACTACACTACTATGAGCAAAGTACTACCCCGCCCATGTCCAGACGAAGAAGCGCTTACAATTGGATACGCTTAAGCAGACGGAGAAGATGACAGTAGACGAGTATTACTCAGAGTTTACCGCCTTACTACGTCTTCTGCCGGGTCTTGGGTATTCAGACCAGATACTGGTGGACCGCTTCTATGGCGGGCTTAGCCATCGACTCCGCTACGGCATGGGGCCGAAGAGTTATACTACCTTGCAATTAATGAGAAAAAAATTGAGATATTAATAAGTGAGTATGATTTAGATTGTGAGAAATAAGAGAAACTAATACTTTGGAAAGCAGGAGTGCTATCATGCCGCTGCTAAGGTTGAGATAACCGTCCAGCAAAGGGACGAGGACAATGCCAAGAGAAAGAATGCCGGGAAGAGCACAGAGAACCAAGGGCAAGGTGGGTACAAGAAACAGAAGTACCAGCCTCAAGCCCAGAAGAATCAGAACCAAAAAGGAAAGGAAGGAACTGAGAAGGCTGCTAAAGAGCCATTGAAATTGACTTATGCATATGCTGCTAAGCCCCTGCGCTCAAGGGCACCAAAGGGTAAGGAAATTAATGTTGAGTGAGTTGAGAGATATTTAGCAAACCGTTAAGGATATGAGTACTAATATTGTAAATGATCAGGACCTGAGACTGGTAAGGGAGCCGGTGGTGGCTACCAGCGACGCTACATCTGTCAGTGGTGTCACAAGGACCACCCCGGGCTCGATTGTAAGGGGAACAAGGTTGAGTGCAGATATTGTGGGGTATATGGGCACCGAGCATACGAGTGCTTCCGGAACCCCGATAGTAGAGCCTTTATGCCCAAGATGAGGGGCAAGGGCAAGACTAATCAGGGAGCTGGATCTGACGGTCAGAAAAGAGTGCAGCAAGCTCAGATAAGAACCCACGAGTAGTCCAGAAGTCGGGACACACACTACACATGGTGGACCAGGACGATGAGCCTGAACCCTCATCGAGGCCTAGTACCGCTATAAACCTTTAAGTGATAAATTGCCTGCTTACCGCATTATCATGCATGTTTGGTAAATAATTAAGTTAGATGAGAATAAGATAAGAAAAGAACCTTAAGTAAGATATGACCTATTACCACCTTAGGAAACTTCAACATTTGCTATCCAATACCTTCAACACCTAACCTAGAAGACACCGACATTGAAACCCGAGACTTCCCAACTGAAAAATGTCAGGTTATCCGCCCAGGTATGATTTTATTAAGGGGATACCTGACACCAAAAGCACAAATAGCCATCATCAGGAGATGCAGTCAACTAGGAGTGGGGCCGTGAGGTTTCTATACACCGGAGTACCTAGGGGGAGCAAGGATGAAGTTAAAGATGATGAGCTTAGGCAAGGATTGGAATCCGTATGCCAAGACCTACCAGACCACAAGAATACAAGATGGAGTCTCACCACCGGGAATACCCGAAGAGTTCCATCCAGTTATTACACAAGTCATGGAGATCGCTCAGCAGTTGGAAGCGTACCCGATTCCAGACATACAAGTAGACATCTGTATTGTGAACTTCTACTAGAAAGATGTGCGACTCGGACTACATCAGGACAAGGACGAGACAACGAAGTCTCTCGAAAGGGGGATACCCGTAGTTTCTTGGTCCATTGGAGATGATGCAGAACTCTTGTACGGCGAGCAGAAGCGTGCGGACCGTGCTAATAAGTTAATACTTAAGTCAGGGGATGTATTAGTTATGGGAGGAGAATCAAGGATGTTATACCATGGGATTAAGAGAATCAAGCTGAATACAACACCGTCAGTAGTAATCAATGTGACGCATATGAGACAAGGGCGGTTAAACCTAACCTTTAGACAATATTAGCCATGTAATGTTTTAAGTATGAAGTAAGGATTGAGATGTAAGAAAGAAGCACATGTTGTTAACAGGATGGTTATGAATAAAATAACAGTGTTGTTCATATTAATTGTTACGACTCTTGTTATACCATCATTACTCATGAACTTGTGAATACAATTAGGTTATGGACTCGGTACGGAAGGTGCGCTAAGCATACTTACAGAGGCACAGGCTGACGTCAGCGGTACTATCCTCATCGGCACCTTTCCGATTAATGGGATTGAGGCATCAGTTCTCTTCGACTCAGGGGCCTCGCATACCTTTATCTCGGGATCTTTTGCGAGAAGGTTGGGGCTGGACGCTGATGAGCTACCCGACTTCACGGTTACGCTCCCGTCTAAGGAGAAGGTCCGTTGCACTCGCTACTACCGAGGAGCCATCGCCAGGATTAAGGGGGAAGATTTTCCAGTCAGTTTCATTGAGTTCAAGGAGTTAGGATTTGATGTTATCTTCGAGATGAACTGGTTGGAGCGGCACAAGGGTCGTATCCTCTGTGCCGAGCATAGACTGCTGCTCAAGTGTCCGTCTGAGGTAACTATATCATACCGCCAGAGGCCCAGGGAGCCTTCGACTAAGATCATCACCGCTATGGCAATGTATAAGGAGTTGAGGAGGAAGAAAGAAGTATATCTCTGCTATGTCCAGGACATAGAGAGGGACCCTAAGTTCGACCCCGACTTACCGGTAGTGTCGGAGTTCCCCGATCTATTTCCACGGGAACTGCCCGGCATGCCACCCACTTGGGAGGTAGAGTTCACCATCGAGCTGCTACCAGAAACCGGACCGATAGCCAAAGCACCATATTGTATGGCTCCGGAAGAAATGAAAGAGTTGAAAGACTTGCTGGATAAGGGATTCATTAGACCGAGTGTATCACCATGGGGAGCGCCAGTTCTCTTCGTGAAGAAGAAGGATGGTAGTCTCCGCCTCTGCATCGACTACAGAGAGTTGAATGCAGTGACTGTGAAGAATAAGTACCCACTACCCTGCATTGATGATCTGTTCGATCAGTTGAAGGGGGCATCCGTGTTTTCCAAGATTGATCTCAGATCGGGGTATCATCAGATAGCCATTAAGGAGGGTTATATTGAGAAGACGACATTCTGGACACGATATGGCCACTATGAGTTTACAGTGATGCCGTTCGGTTTGTCGAATGCACCGGCAAAATTTATGGATGTAACACCCCAACCGTTAAACTCGCCATTACCTCTTAAACCGATTCAATTACTCTTACTCACGCAGCGGAGCTCTAATCACAACGAGGGGTGAAACAACGCCGTTAGCCACCCATGTGGCTAACCTGGCCTAACTCTCATACAGTAACGGTCTGATGGACTGGAACAACCGAATTCACAACACAAATACAATACTCAAATCATTTCTTTACTATACTGAGTCTACAACAAATGGATGCCGACAACATATTCGGTCTTACACCTCCTTCAATACATAAGTAATTAAACTACTACCATGTAACCCACCGACCCCGTCCTACTCTCGAACGGTAACATCTTCGGTGTACCTGTAAAATAAAAACATCGCCCCTAGGGGCTCAGCTTAACGCTGCATATGAAATTCGCATACCCCGAGCGCTAACCGGGGTACGCCGACTACTTAGTCGGATATACATGGAGTTCATTAGTCAAACAACATGCATCATAGCAATACAATAAGTACATGTAATGCTCAAGGAATTTACATCCAATCACGGAACACAATTCCAAACTAACATAACAAGGTTGCTAGTTGTATCTGCTTACCCTTAGGCCTTGAGGGTTATACCTCACTATGCCTTGTTTACTCATTCAATACCTCACCCGCTCTCTCGGGTTACTTAATCATGTACACACCCAGTCTCTTGGGCTACTCATTTTACACTGACCCATTTTCTCGGGTTACTTATGCACATTACCTCACCCACACTCTTAGGTTATTTATACTTATTATCTCACCCACACTCTTGGGTTCATTATACTCAAGCTCTTGTAGATTCTCGAGACACTACAGGTCTCCTACGTCACGCTCGTTACTCTTAGTACATAATCAGGCCAAAACTCATGGCTCTCTAGCATAGTCTTACTTCCCCGGTTTCGACCCTACTCTGGGTCTAGCATGGTGGGAAGGTTCAATTAGCTCACGGAACTCTCTCTTAGTTCCTATCTCTTTTACTTAGGTCCGACTACTCTCGGACTACTCTCGATCCCATACACTCCTCTCTCGGAGTTATAATAATGTCATGTATATTAGTCTAGAAGCATCACTCTCGATGTTTCTAATGACTTGGGAACATTACTTTAGTTCGGTTAATCTAGGTTTTAAGAGTTACCCATACATTTACTTTACTCATACTTTCGGTTACTTGCATATACCAGGTAAAATCCTCATATAGGAGGTCGACCATGTCTCAAGGGAGTTACTAATCCCTCAGGTCTCTTTTACCTTCTTCACTGGTTCACATCTTCGAACTATCTTAAATCCTCTTGAAGGAGGTTCACTTATCTTTCCACTCTCATTTGTTTCGTGGATTGTTTCAATGTGGTTTTCTAACCATTATCGGGTATTTACTCAACCCGTACTTCTCCTCACATTCTAGGGAGTTCATATGTTTACGTTATCGTTATACTTTAACGGATAGTTTGTGTGTTTGCACGTTTTCGTTATCATAAGCGTCGACCCGATCTATGGGTCTCTAGCCAAACGTTACTCACTACGAGTCGGTCCATTCACTATGTTAGACCACACCGGCATACAAGTATGTTAGCTCATTCAACATACAACAGGGCATACATAATCAAACAAGGGATTATTTTCATGCTTTAATCTTGATTAAGCCGGCACACAAACATACAAATCAACGTAACTCGGTTAGCACGCGGAGTATGGGAAAATCATACCTTTCACCGGGGTTTTTACTTTTACTGTGTCATCTCACCTTGCTCGGGTCACACACGATCCTCTGATAACGTTTCAAACATTATTATTAATACTAAGCTCATACGGAACATAATTAAATGTTATTCCCGTATTACCCCGTTATCCCGTTATCTTGGTTTCACTCTTGTTAATTTGAGTTCTCATTTCTCAAACACTTCTAACACTTTCTTACACTTCCTAGGTCCTTAACATGTCACCAACCAAGGCCTTAACATCTTATAACATCATTAACATTTAAACCCCCATCATTTCAAACCTTAAAAATGCTCTCTGTTGGTTTCTGGGGGTGGTCCGGGACCTTGTCCTTACCCCAAGTCCCGGACCTTTTGCAAACTTAACTCTCGGTGATTTTTAACATATGGTCCGGGACCTTGTCCCTATCCCAAGTCCCGGACCAGCATGGTTGTGCAGTCTCGACATAAAAATAGGGGGTGGTCCGGGTCCTTGTCCATGGACTAGGTCCCGGACCCTGCTAAAACCTGCAACTCACATTATTTTTCAACCCCATTTCAATCCTTACTCCACACCCAATCTTCCTCTAATCTTTCCAAAAGATTCCTACATGATTAATCACCTTAAAACATGCTCTAAAACTCTTCAAATCATGGGTTAAACCCTTACCCAAATTCTTACTCAAAATCACTTATATTCCATAACTAGTTTTTCTCTTGTTTTCTACTAGACTTATAACAGATTTGGTTTCTTCTTTAAACCATCCTAACCTCACTTACTGAAGCTGTTCCAAGCATTCACATGGCATTATTTTTTTTTACTCCTAACACACACTCCTTCTTAGTTAGGTTCTCAAAACATAAACCACTTAACCAAACCTTCTTAAACATCCTTGTTTCTTCCTTTAAAACAGAACACCCAAGTCCATACATCCCTAGGAAATTTTGACAGCACTTACTTGCTTTACTAAGCATTTTCACCACACTAAAATCAACTCACAAGCACTTCTTCTCCCCTATTTGGTTTAAACATCAAAACCACATCAAATTCCCATTTATTCACCATCTAAACTAGCTTAGTTCCCAAGCTTATTTCTCACACTTAAACAACATTAAACAATCTCATTCAACTACCATCATCGTAGTATCATAACTACACCCATTCAAGAGCATTAATTCAACTCTAAAATCTATTTCACAAGCCAAATAAACTAACACAAGGTAAGCTTTTACCTTGTTTGTTTTCTGTTTTTCTTTCTCTTCTTCCTCTTCCTTTTGCTCCATCTTTCTCTCCTTGTTTTCACAACACACAAGGGGGTCTAGATTGCCATCTACAACCTTATTCCTCCGTACACACATAACAACCTAATTAAGTCAAATTCTCCACACAAAAACTAGTATTTTAAGGAGCTAGTTTTTAAAGCTTAGCTTAGGTATTACCTTAGAAAGTCCAAGAGGATAGCTTGGCAATCAATTAGAGGCATTTCCAACACTCCACAAGGGCAAGGAGCTCACGGCTGAAATGGGGAAAATTTTCAACGTGGAGAATTTTTCCAAAATTGGAAGAACCTAGAAATGAGCAAAACTCTTGCTTATTATTACCTTAAGGCACCAAGGTGATGAAGAAGAGTCAAAATCAGCTCCTCAAGCTTCGAAAGGCAAAACACCCATGGAGGTGAAGGTGGAGGAAACAAGATTTTGAGGGGTGGAAAACGTAGCCCTCGCCGATACGAATCTAATGGTGGCAATTTTGTGCGATTCGGTGAAGAGATGAGTGAGTTAATGGAGGAAGAAGGTGGGCTGTGTGCTCACTTGTGAAATCGTCGATTGACAGAGGAGAAGAAGGGCTCAGGTGGGGAAAGAAATTATCGTGAGAGATAGAAGAGAATGGGGAGTGAGGGTATTAATGTCTCATTTAACTATTCACTCCCTTTACTTTAATATTTTGTCCTTTCGTGACTAAATAAACAAGCTTGTTTATTTAAAGGCATGTATGAGTACCAATTAAAACCGGTCCCACTACAGTATTAAGCTGGAGCGTTTTTCGGATTCTGACAGAAAACGCTCGTTATTTTACCCGGTTTAGCACTATTCACTAACCGGGCCCGTTTTTCAGTTTTTTCTTGTTTCTTTATTTTTAATGGCTATTAAGCTTCCATAAATACTTAATTATAGTTATTTAATCAACTATAATTTTTACGGGTCCGTTTGACCCCTTAATGTCACGTTTTCGGGTTTTCTCGAAAGACGTGCTTAAAAACTCCGTTAGCGTTTTAATCCATTATTTGGATCCGTTTTCTTCGGGAATCATTCCCGTATTCTAATTAGGCCTAAACAAGCCTTAGGAATCCATCTCGGACCCTTACGAGATCTTATATCTCTTATTTTAATTTAATGCGCATTTTAGCGTTTTTCGCGTTTAACGTATTTTCTCTTTTCTTTTGGTTTTATTTTCTTTACCAATACTCTTTAGGCACCATTAGGCCTTTAATAATCATATTAGCGTAATTTAATCGCCATTACTAGGTCCGGGGTATTAAAATGGATCTGATGAACCGCTTGTTATGGGAGCAGCTGGACAAGTCGGTTGTGGTATTCATTGACGACATTCTGATATATTCAAAATCGAAACTTGAGCATGAGGAACATTTGAGGAAGGTGTTAGAGATATTGAGGGAGAACCAGCTATATGCTAAGTTCTCCAAGTGTGAGTTTTGGCTTGACCAGGTCTCTTTCCTGGGTCATGTCATCTCGGATGCTGGGATCTAGGTGGATCCAGCAAAGATTGATGTCGTGCGTACTTGGCCGAGACCGAAGACAGTTACCGACATTCGGAGCTTTTTGGTTTGGTAGGTTACTACGGGGTTTGTTAAGGATTTCAGCAAGGTCGCGAAGCCGATGACCAGTCTGATGAAAAAAGATGCACCGTTTGTTGGACGGCAAATTGTGAGAGTTCGTTTCAGAGTTTGAAGGACTCATTGACCACTGCACAGGTTCTGACTATTCCAGACGGTACGGAGGGCTTTGAGGTATATTGTGATGCATCCGGCAGAGGGCTGGGTTGCGTGCTCATGCAGCATGGCAAGGTGGTGGCATATGCCTCACGCCAGTTAAAGAAACATGAGAAGAACTACCCCACACATGATTTAGAGCTGGGAGCTGTAGTCTTCGCTTTGAAGATATGGCGCCACTACTTATACGGGGTTAGTGACGATCTACACCGATCATAAGAGCTTGAGATACATATTCACTTAGAAGGATTCGACAGAGGAGATGGTTAGAATTCTTGAAGGACTATGATATTGACCTCCAATACAAAGAAGGGAAGGCCAATGTTGTAGCGGATGCCCTGAGTCGTCGACCACACTCACTTCATTCGCTAGTTTCTTTTTCTAGCGTGGTTGATGAGGTGCGAGAGGCTCAGAGGACAATTGAGTACATGAGAGAGGTCAGGCAGAAGCTGACAGAGGGTACCTTTGAGAGTTAGAAATACGACTTCAGACTTCATGATGATGATCTGATCAGACTTAAGGGCCGGTTATGCATGTATGAGTACCAATTAAAACCGGTCCCACTACAATATTAAGCTGGAGCGTTTTTCGGATTCTGACAGAAAACGCTCATTATTTTACCCGGTTTAGCACTATTCACTAACCGGGCCCGTTTTTCGGATTTTTCTTGTTTCTTTATTTTTAATGCCTATTAAGCTTCCATAAATACTTAATTATAGTTATTTAATCAACTATAATTTTTACGGGTCCGTTTGACCACTTAAAGTCACGTTTTCGGGTGTCTCGAAAGACGTGCTTAAAAACTCCGTTAGCGTTTAATCCTTATTTGGATCGTTTTCTTCGGGAATCATTCCCCGATTCTAATTAGGCCTAAACAAGCCTTAGGATCCACTCTCGGACCCTTACGAGATCTTATATCTCTTATTTAAATTTAATGCGCATTTTAGCGTTTTTCGCGTTTAACGCATTTTCTCTTTTCTTTTGGTTTTATTTTCTTTACCAATACTCTTTAGGCACCATTAGGCCTTTAATAATCATATTAGCGTAATTTAATCGCCATTACTAGGTCCGGGGTATTAAAATCTACCCCCCTTAAGGAACTTTGCCCTCAAAGTTGGCGAATCTAGTATGGTTACTCTCAGGGGCGTACTATGCCAAGGTTATAGTACATGTATAACCTTACAGACTCCACAAGTCAGTCACATTTCATACTACACATACCACACACATATCACAGCATGTATAGCAATCAAAAATACTTTTGTTCTCTCTCCATGGAATCGGTCCGAAGACAAGAAGGCACTACAGTCCTCGAATCCATATTGAGTATTATACTACTGATCCCTCAGGTACCGGTCACGTTGAACACTTACTCTTTCTGGTTCACGGCCGTTTCATGACAAATGGGCACTTACTCTCTCTGGCCCACGGTCCCTTCGGTTATGATCAAAACATTACACATATACATATCCTCAGGCACTCTGGTTGACTCACTCAACACAGGAACATCTCAGGGTACTCTCCCCGTCCCGCTGCCTTTGGAAAAATCACACACTGACACCGCCCCAACCGGTCACTTAGGACCGCCGCACGTACGGTGCAATGGTTTCAAAACCAGTACACGCCCACCGTTCTACCGGTCATCAAGACTTAAGGCCACAGCCATCGGCGGGTGATAGCGGTTTCAAAACCAGTTTTCGTTTCCATCTTCATACTTGAAGAAAATTCTTTTTCAAAATCTGTTTGAAAATTCATTTTAAAACATCACACAACTCCAAATCAAATTTATGGTAGCTGTATCTTTTCTTAGCGTGATTACTTGTGACCACTTATATGGAGCTTCAAGAATCATCCAACCCTGATGTGATCAGCATCAGTGTTGAACTATCCTTCCACGCCAATTTGTGTTCGGTTTCCCTTGATCACTAGCAGACCAAGTTCCACCTCCCACGTCAGTTTCAAACAATCAGATAGACAAACATTTTCGTTTTCTATCTTATACTCTTTCTAGTCATATTCATAAAACAATCTGTTTCAATTTATCTTTATCATGGAACTTAAGTCATCCATTATTCTCTATTTGTTTTATTACTCAACTTAAAACATACAACATACAACTCCAAAGGATGGAACTCACTCCATCAATCATTCTCAAATAAAATCACCTAGGGAACTCACTCCCTCTTAGGTTACACATCGGTTTCATGCCGATTTATACTCGTCATATCTCGTCTAATCTCAATAGACAAATACTAAAGGGATTCCATTCCCCAGCGAGTCTCTCTACTCCTCTTTCATAATATTACATACTCGTTACTTGCATCACTCATGCACATAATCATAATTACACATGAATGGGTACACATGTTTATGTAACATGAGTTTCCAAACATCAAACAATTTCCTTTGTGCTATGCACATAGTAGTTTACGCATCTATACGTAAAACATACTCTAAGCGGTTTCTTCCTCGCCCTACCCCCTTAAAAGGGGTTACGCCCGCGTAACCAACCATATGTTGTCACTGAACAGGGTTACTAATTCAAGTATTGTGAAGTGTTTTTAACTTCAATGTGGTTAATTAACTCATAACCGGGTTCGGTTCTAGCCTATAAGGCTTCAATCAGGTTTGCCAGGTATACTATAACCTTGAATCACGGTCCACAAGCTTCTGCTGTGGGACCTGATAACTAGAGCTTAATTCGCTCTTTGGTATTCTCAATGTATTTCAATCGTCGCTTGGTAATCTCTTACCGTATGCGAATTCGATGAATTTTAGATTGTCTCTCCAGTTCTCTGGGAATCTACTTCGTATAACACTGTATACCTTTGTGATTATTCACATATTTTCCATGACTTATTGTCGTTGAGGTCAAGCTACGACTTAGCATGTAGTGCTTCCTCGTTTAATAGTGGCTCATGATTATTTTGTTTCTTGGTTTCTGTACGAGAGTTTTCATTCAATACTACTCTGCATTTACCATTCATCGATCCTAGGCCCTGTGGGTTACTGCTCACGTTCCTCGTGCATCTTTGGCCAACGGCCGCACGGTTATCTCTCTAAATTCTCACTCAACAGTCTTCGTTGACATTTCTTAATTCCTGGCTCTCCCACTCGATCATTACCGTACAAGTGCAATACCAAAACACTCAGTCATACAGAGTGCAGAAGCGTAAACCCTGACAGTAAATCTCTCATGGGATAGGAAATGATTATGTCTCCTTTTCACCACATTCCTTCATCAACTCTAATCACTATCCGAATATACTCTACAATGGTCGCTTACTGCGTACCTTGTTCTTTCTCATTTTCATGGCATCCGCTACTACTACTTAGCTTCCGCCCGGGTTTCTTGCCATTTACACTATGGCTTGCCATTCGCTTGGCTCAATAATATACGCTATTCTTTAAATCTCTTTGCGCACTTGCGCGCTGCTTACTCTGCAGTTCATATTTGCACACATACAGTGTTTACTACTCAACTGATTACTCTTTGGTTTCGAATTGCTGCAATCGAGGTTCCACTTTACACTCTACTATAGTTCATATACTCATTGGCAATATACACATGCTCAATTTTACTACACCGCACTAGCGGTTTTCACATTTCATACCTAGGTGGTAGCCTTTCTCTGGAGGATTCACGCAAATGCCGCTCCATAGGCCCATAATAACAAGTGGTATCCCCACTCTAAGGTAGTGGTTCATTCTCCACTGTTCCTCTTATGCCTCTATGCATAGGTTTACAACGTTTAGATCTACAAGTTGCAGTTAGTTTACCGCTTATAAGCCACATTGCCTCGCCATGCTCCATGCGGGCTGTTTATACAGGTTTCATCTTCCCCGTATGCCATTAAACGGTTAGGAGGTTTTACTGGGCTTTTCGATAAGGTTGTCTCAACACACTTCCATACATGGAAGGCCCTTTTAAATAACTTGATATTTGTTCATGCCCTCTGGCAATCTAGGGTATCCCGTGTTACGTGGGATCCCTTCGGGTTCTACCCGAGTGTTTTTGCTTAAACACTTGTGTTCTCAACACGATGTTTCGTTCAACTACTTTGACTCCGGCACCCTTCTCGGATTGCTCCTGGTGTTACTGAGTAATGCCATTACATCTATCTGGCTTGTACTTATGGTTATGTTCAGTTGCGACTTCGCCTTGCGGCTATGTATAACTCAAACTATCCCGTTTAGGGTTGTAATGTCTCCCGTTATTGGGTAGAGTATTAGTACTTTTCCTTTACCTACTTAATTAGGTCTTATTCTCTTAGTGAGATATACTATGGGAATTCTATCCCGTTTATCAAACATTGATATGATCAATTAAGGCATTCATCTTATTGCTTACACTGGTATCCATTCCAGTTATTAGGTATTTCCTCCTCCTTGATTCCTGAGACATATCTCATGTCTGTGCTTAATACTCTGTGCTTCTCGCACTTATTTACGCTATATCCTTAGGTCCGTGACCTTACTGGATTCTAGACTCCTTTATCTTGGTATGCTTCCTTATGTTCTTCGGTCATTCGAGGTGTCCAACTGTCTTTGTTTGAATTGGCTCTTTCGTCCGTAGTATGGAGTGGGCTACTTCCCGTGTTTCCGTACTCTACTAGTATACATACATGGAGTATCTTATGATACGTTACCACTTACCTGACTAACTCATAATTGGTCTGTCAGGTCCGCAAGCTCATTCGGAGTGCGGTCGTTCCATGTCTCATTTGTGTACACTTGTAGTGTCGGTCACGCCTAGGTGAAGTATTCTGTCGCCAATCCTCTTAAATCGTCCTATGATAACTTACCGTGATTCTCTGGTTTGGTTTTTAAAAATTGGGGGTTTTTTTGGAAAATTTCATGCTTTGAAGAAAAGTTTGAGTCTTGAAAGTAAACTCTTCGCGGCATTTCAATGCCGGTTGCTTCTTACCAGGTCTAGCCTCTTGCTGACCGGTATATTCTTTATACAATGATCAAGCCGTTAGGCCTTTTCAAGGGCTCGTTTCACAATTCTTAGGGTTTGTGGTGCTATGTCGGCTTCCTTAGCCATCCACGTACTCTGCTAAGTACTTATTGCGTGTCAAAGTTCCTCTTAGCTGTCCGTTATACTGCACTTGCCGAGGCAAGTGCGCGTACAGGCGGTTTTTTGGGTTAACTCATACCGGTCACGGTATTGTTCACATGTATTTGGTAGCCTCGTTGCTCTTCTTCCTGATCCCCTAGTTGGATAACTGCTCCTTGGAGCTGATTCTCATTCCCTTGACATGACTGTCGTTCATTTAGGTGCTCCTCCACTCTCGGAGTTCCTTAATTATTTTAATTCTATGCTTACTTCGTTGCTCGTTCCACGTCTTTACTTGTGGTTACCGAGTTTAACTTATTTAGGTACTACTTCTGTAGTCCTATTCGGGTATATCCCGTAATTATGCTTGTAGCTTTTAAGCTGTGCCCGTTAGGTATTGCAACTCTTCGGGTGTGGCAGGGTGGGTGTACCTACTCTTTGACTAGATTCTGGTCGGTTAGTGTACCGATGTTGGTATTAGTAACTATGGCGGTCCGTAGACATGTGTCCCGTTCTCGTTAGTTCTCATAAGTCCGTCTGGTCGCACGATTGGTGCATCCTTCTCACTGCTGCTCGACCAGCTGGGTTCTCGCGACTGCTAAGCATGTCGCCCCAGTCTGCCACAAATTCTGGTCTCCTTGGATTAGGATGTCTCGACCTTTCGTCATTGCATGCAGTTATTGTTGTTCCAGCGGCTTCCGTCTCCGAGTTTCCGGTTCTCGGGATCCACCGCATGACAGATTCTGGTTCATATTGATACATTAATTAAATAACTGCCAGGTCGGGTTTCCCGTCTCTCCGGTGTTCTTTCCCGAGCTTTTAATGCGGGGTTATGGAGGGGGCGGTCTGGTATTGTAGGTATCCAGATCATACTGGAAGTTCCTATCTAGCGCATCTCTCACGCTACCACTCAAACCCTTAGCCCTAAGTCCCTAATTCCTAACTCGGTATTACCTAAGCTCGGTATTTCCAGTCATCAGAGCGATACTTCGCTCTGATACCATTTTGTAACACCCCAACCGTTAAACTCGTCATTACCTCTTAAACCGATTCAATTACTCTTACTCACGCAGCGGAACTCTAATCACAACGAGGGGTGAAACAACGCCGTTAGCCACCCATGTGGCTAACCTGGCCTAACTCTCATACAGTAACGGTCTAATGGACTGGAACAACCGAATTCACAACACAAATACAATACTCAAATCATTTCTTTACTATACCGAGTCTACAACAAATGGATGCCGACAACATATTCGGTCTTACACCTCCTTCAATACATAAGTAATTAAAACTACTACCCATGTAACCCACCGACCCCGTCCTACTCTCGAACGGTAACATCTTCGGTGTACCTGTAAAATAAAAACATCGCCCCTAGGGGCTCAGCTTAACGGTGCATATGAAATTCGCATACCCCGAGCGCTAACCGGGGTACGCCGACTACTTAGTCGGATATACATGGAGTTCATTAGTCAAACAACATGCATCATAGCAATACAATAAGTACATGTAATGCTCAAGGAATTTACATCCAATCACGGAACACAATTCCAAACTAACATAACAAGGTTGCTAGTTGTATCTACTTACCCTTAGGCCTTGAGGGTTATACTCACTATGCCTTGTTTACTCATTCAATACCTCACCCGCTCTCTCGGGTTACTTAATCATGTACACACCCATTCTCTTGGGCTACTCATTTTACACTCACCCATTTTCTCGGGTTACTTATGCACATTACCTCACCCACACTCTTGGGTTATTTATACTTATTATCTCACCCACACTCTTGGGTTCATTATACTCAAGCTCTTGTAGATTCTCGAGACACTACAGGTCTCCTACGTCACGCTCGTTACTCTTAGTACATACTCAGGCCAAACTCATGGCTCTCTAGCATAGTCTTACTTCCCCGTTTCGACCCTACTCTGGGTCTAGCATGGTGGGAAGGTTCAACTAGCTCACGGAACTCTCTCTTAGTTCCTATCTCTTTTACTTAGTCCGACTACTCTCGGACTACTCTCGGACTACTCTCGTTCCCATACACTCCTCTCTCGGAGTTATAATAATGTCATGTATATTAGTCTAGAAGCATCACTTTCGATGTTTCTAATGACTTGGGAACATTACTTTAGTTCGGTTAATCTTAGGTTTTAAGAGTTACCCATACATTTACTTTACTCATACTTTCGGTTACTTGCATATACCAGGTAAAATCCTCATATAGGAGGTCGACCATGTCTCAAGGGAGTTACTAATCCCTCAGGTCTCTTTTACCTTCTTCACTGGTTCACATCTTCGAACTATCTTAAATCCTCTTGAAGGAGGTTCACTTATCTTTCCACTCTCATTTGTTTCGTGGATTGTTTCAATGTGGTTTTCTAACCATTATCGGTATTTACTCAACCCGTACTTCTCCTCACATTCTAGGGAGTTCATATGTTTGCGTTATCGTTATACTTTAACGGATAGTTTGTGTGTTGCACGTTTTCGTATCATAAGCGTCGACCCGATCTATGGGTCTCTAGCCAAACGTTACTCACTACGAGTCGGTCCATTCACTATGTTAGACCACACCGGCATACAAGTATGTTAGCTCATTCAACATACAACAGGGCATACATAATCAAACAAGGGATTATTTTCATGCTTTAATCTTGATTAAGCCGGCACACAAACACACAAATCAACGTAACTCGGTTAGCACGCGGAGTATGAGAAAATCATACCTTTCACCGGGGTTTTTACTTTTACTGTGTCATCTCACCTTGCTCGGGTCACACACGATCCTCTGATAACGTTTCAAACATTATTATTAATACTAAGCTCATATGGAACATAATTAAATGTTATTCCCGTATTACCCCGTTATCCCGTTATCTTGGTTTCACTCTTGTTAATTTGAGTTCTCACTTCTTAAACACCTTCAAACACTTTCTTACACTTCCTAGGTCCTTAACATGTCACCAACCAAGGCCTTAACCTCTTATAACATCATTAACATTTAAACCCCCATCATTTCAAACCTTAAAAATGCTCTCTGTTGGTTTCTGGGGGTGGTCCGGGACCTTGTCCTTACCCCAAGTCCCGGACCTTTTGCAAACTTAACTCTCGGCGATTTTTAACATATGGTCCGGGACCTTGTCCCTATCCCAAGTCCCGGACCAGCATGGTTGTGCAGTCTCGACATAAAAATAGGGGGTGGTCCGGGTCCTTGTCCATGGACTAGGTCCCGGACCCTGCTAAAACCTGCAACTCACATTATTTTTCAACCCCATTTCAATCCTTACTCCACACCCAATCTTCCTCTAATCTTTCCACAAGATTCCTACATGATTAATCACCTTAAAACATGCTCTAAAACTCTTCAAATCATGGGTTAAACCCTTACCCAAATCTTACTCAAAATCACTTATATTCCATAACTAGTTTTCTCTTGTTTTCTACTAGACTTGTAACAGATTTGGTTTCTTCTTTTAAACCATCCTAACCTCACTTACTGAAGCCATTCCAAGCATTCACATGGCATTATTTTTTTTTTACTCCTAACACACACTCCTTCTTAGTTAGGTTCTCAAAACATAAACCACTTAACCAAACCTTCTTAAACATCCTTGTTTCTTCCTTAAAACAGAACACCCCAAGTCCATACATCCCTAGGAAATTTTGACAGCACTTACTTGCTTTACTAAGCATTTTCACCACACTAAAATCAACTCACAAGCACTTCTCTCCCCTGTTTGGTTTAAACATCAAAACCACATCAAATTCCCATTTATTCACCATCTAAACTAGCTTAGTTCCCAAGCTTATTTCTCACACTTAAACACATTAAACAATCTCATCAACTACCATCATCGTAGTATCATAACTACACCCATTCAAGAGCATTAATTCAACTCTAAAATCTATTTCACAAGCCAAATAAACTAACACAAGGTAAGCTTTTACCTTGTTGTTTTCTGTTTTTCTTTCTCTTCTTCCTCTTCCTTTTGCTCCATCTTTCTCTCCTTGTTTCACAACACACAAGGGGGTCTAGATTGCCATCTACATCTTATTCCTATTCCTCCATACACACATAACAACCTAATTAAGTCAAATTCTCCACACAAAACTAGTATTTTAAGGAGCTAGTTTTAAAGCTTAGCTTAGGTATTACCTTAGAAAGTCCAAGAGGATAGCTTGGCAATCAATTAGAGGCATTTCCAACACTCCACAAGGGCAAGGAGCTCACGGCTGAAATGGGGAAAATTTTCAACGTGGAGAATTTTTCCAAAATTGGAAAACTAGCTAGAAATGAGCAAAACTCTTGCTTATTATTACCTTAAGGCACCAAGGTGATGAAGAAGAGTCAAAATCAGCTCCTCAAGCTTCGAAAGGCAAAACACCCATGGAGGTGAAGGTGGAGGAAACAAGATTTGAGGGGTGGAAAACGTAGCCCTCGCCGATACGAATCTAACGGTGGCAATTTTGTGCGATTCGGTGAAGAGATGAGTGAGTTAATGGAGGAAGAAGGTGGGCTGTGTGCTCAATTGTGAAATCGTCGATTGACAGAGGAGGAAGAAGAAGGGCTCAGGTGGGGAAAGAAATTATCGTGAGAGATAGAAGAGAATGGGGAGTGAGGGTATTAATGTCTCATTTAACTATTCACTCCCTTTACTTAATATTTTGTCCTTTCGTGACTAAATAAACAGCTTGTTTATTTAAAGGCATGTATGAGTACCAATTAAAACCGGTCCCACTACAGTATTAAGCTGGAGCGTTTTTCGGATTCTGACAGAAAACGCTTGTTATTTTACCCGGTTTAGCACTATTCACTAACTGGGCCCGTTTTTCAGATTTTTCTTGTTTCTTTATTTTTAATGGATATTAAGCTTCCATAAATACTTAATTATAGTTATTTAATCAACTATAATTTTTACGGGTCCGTTTGACCACTTAAAGTCCCGTTTTCGGGTTTCTCGAAAGACGTGCTTAAAAACTCCGTTAGCGTTTTAATCCATTATTTGGATCCGTTTTCTTCGGGAATCATTCCCGTATTCTAATTAGGCCTAAACAAGCCTTAGGAATCCATCTCGGACCCTTACGAGATCTATATCTCTTATTTAAATTAATGTGCGCATTTTAGCGTTTTTCGCGTTTAACGCATTTCTCTTTTCTTTTGGTTTTATTTTCTTTACCAATACTCTTTAGGCACCATTAGGCCTTTAATAATCATATTAGCGTAATTTAATCGCCATTACTAGGTCCGGGGTATTAAAATGGATCTGATGAACCGCTTGTTCTGGGAGCAGCTGGACAAGTCGGTTGTGGTATTCATTGACGACATTCTGATATATTCAAAATCGAAACTTGAGCATGAGGAATATTTGAGGAAGGTGTTAGAGATATTGAGGGAGAACCAGCTATATGCTAAGTTCTCCAAGTGTGAGTTTTGGCTTGACCAGGTCTCTTTCCTGGGTCATGTCATCTCGGATGCTGGGATCTCGGTGGATCCAGCAAAGATTTAGGTCGTGCGTACTTGGCCGAGACCGAAGACAGTTACCGACATTCGGAGCTTTCTTGGTTTGGTAGGTTACTACCGGAGGTTTGTTAAGGATTTCAGCAAGGTCGCGAAGCCGATGACCAGTCTGATGAAAAAAGATGCACCGTTTGTATGGACGACAAATTGTGAGAGTTCGTTTCAGAGTTTGAAGGACTCATTGACCACTGCACAGGTTCTGACTATTCCAGACGGTACGGAGGGCTTTGAGGTATATTGTGATGCATCCGGCAGAGGGCTGGGTTGCGTGCTCATGCAGCATGGCAAGGTGGTGGCATATGCCTCACGCCAGTTAAAGAAACATGAGAAGAACTACCCCACAACATGATTAGAGCTGGGAGCTGTAGTCTTCGCTTTGAAGATATGGCGCCACTACTTATATGGGTTTGTGACGATCTACACCGATCATAAGAGCTTGAGATACATATTCACTTAGAAGGATTCGACAGAGGAGATGGTTAGAATTCTTGAAGGACTATGATATTGACCTCCAATACAAAAAAGGGAAGGCCAATGTTGTAGCGGATGCCCTGAGTCGTCGAGCACACTCACTTCATTCGCTAGTTTCTTTTTCTAGCGTGGTTGATGAGGTGCGAGAGGCTCAGAGGACAATTGAGTACATGAGAGAGGTCAGGCAGAAGCTGACAGAGGGTACCTTTGAGAGTCAGAAATACGACTTCAGACTTCATGATGATGATCTGATCAGACTTAAGGGCCGGTTATGCATGTATGAGTACCAATTAAAACCGGTCCCACTACAATATTAAGCTGGAGCATTTTTCGGATTCTGACAGAAAACACTCGTTATTTTACCCGGTTTAGCACTATTCACTAACCGGGCCCGTTTTCGGATTTTCTTGTTTCTTTTTTTTAATGGCTATTAAGCTTCCATAAATACTTAATTATAGTTATTTAATCAACTATAATTTTTACGGGTCCGTTTGACCACTTAAAGTCACGTTTTCGGGTTTTCTCGAAAGACGTGCTTAAAAACCCGTTAGCGTTTTAATCCATTATTTGGATCCGTTTTCTTCGGGAATCATTCCCGTATTCTAATTAGGCCTAAACAAGCCTTAGGAATCCATCTCGGACCCTTACGAGATCTTATATCTCTTATTTAAATTTAATGCGCATTTTAGCGTTTTTCGCGTTTAATGCATTTTCTCTTTTCTTTTGGTTTTATTTTCTTTACCAATACTCTTTAGGCACCATTAGGCCTTTAATAATCATATTAGCGTAATTTAATCGCCATTACTAGGTCCGGGGTATTAAAATCTACCCCCCTTAAGGAACTTTGCCCTCAAAGTTGGCGAATCTAGTATGGTTACTCTCAGGGGCGTACTATGCCAAGGTTATAGTACATGTATAACCTTACAGACTCCACAAGTCAGTCACATTTCATACTACACATACCACACACATATCACAGCATGTATAGCAATCAAAAATACTTTGTTCTCTCTCCATGGAATCGGTCCGAAGACAAAAAGGCACTACAGTCCTCGAATCCATATTGAGTATTATACTACTGATCCCTCAGGTACCGGTCACGTTGAACACTTACTCTTTCTGGTTCACGGCCGTTTCATGACAAATAGGCACTTACTCTCTCTGGCCCACGGTCCCTTCGGTTATGATCAAAACATTACACATATACATATCCTCAGGCACTCTGGTTGACTCACTCAACACAGGAACATCTCAGGGTACTCTCCCCGTCCCGCTGCCTTTGGAAAAATCACACACTGACACCTGACACCAACCGCCCCAACCGGGCACTTAGGACCGCCGCACTACGGTGCAATGGTTTCAAAACCAGTACACGCCCACCGTTCTACCGTCATCAAGACTTAAGGCCACCATCGGCGGGTGATAGCGGTTTCAAAACCAGTTTTCGTTTCCATCTTCATACTTGAAGAAAATTCTTTTTCAAAATCTGTTTGAAAATTCATTTTAAAACATCACACAACTCCAAATCAAATTTATGGTAGCTGTATCTTTTCTTAGCGTGATTACTTGTGACCACTTATATGGAGCTTCAAGAATCATCCAACCCTGATGTGATCAGCATCATGTTGAACTATCCTTCCACCCCAATTTGTGTTCGGTTTCCCTTGATCGCTAGCAGACCAAGTTCCACCTCCCACGTCAGTTTCAAACAATCAGATAGACAAACATTTTCGTTTTCTATCTTATACTCTTTCTAGTCATATTCATAAAACAATCTGTTTCAATTTATCTTTATCATGGAACTTAAGTCATCCATTATTCTCTATTTGTTTTATTACTCAACTTAAAACATACAACATACAACTCCAAAGGATGGAACTCACTCCATCAATCATTCTCAAATAAAATCACCTAGGGAACTCACTCCCTCTTAGGTTACACATCGGTTTCATGCCGATTTATACTCGTCATATCTCATGTCTAATCTCAATAGACAAATACTAAAGGGATTCTCATTCCCCAGGAGTCTCTCTACTCCTCTTTTCATAAATATTACATACTCGTTACTTGCATCACTCATGCAACATAATCATAATTACATAATGAATGGGTACACATGTTTATGTAACATGAGTTCCAAACATCAAAACAATTTCCTTTGTGCTATGCACATAGTAGTTTACGCATCTATACGTAAAACATACTCTAAGCGGTTTCTCGCCCTACCCCCCTTAAAAGGGGTTACGCCCGCGTAACCAACCATATGTTATCACTGAACATTGGTTTACTAATTCAAGTATTATGAAGTGTTTTAACTTCAATGTGGTTAATAACTCATAACCGGGTTCGGTTCTAGCCTATAAGGCTTCAATCAGGTTTGCCAGGTATACTTAACCTTGAATCACGGTCCACAAGCTTCTGCTGCGTGACCTGATAACTAGAGCTTAATTCGCTCTTAGGTATTCTCAATGTATTTCAATCGTCGCTTGGTATCTCTTACCGTATGCGAATTCGATGAATTTAGATTGTCTCTCCAGTTTCTGCGAATCTACTTCGTATAACACTGTATACCTTTGTGATTATTCACATATTTTTCCCGACTTATTGTCGGTTGAGGTCAAGCTACTACTTAGCATGTAGTGCTTCCTCGTTTAATAGTGGCTCATGGATTATGTTTGTTTCTTGGTTCTGTACCAGAGTTCTTCATTCATACTACTCTGCATTTACCATTCATCAATCCTAGGCCCTGGGGTTACTGCTCACGTTCCTCGTGCATCTTTGGCCAACGCCACACGGTTATCTCTCTAAATTCTCACTCAACAGGCTTTGTTGACATTTCTTAATTCCTGGCTCTCCCACTCGATCATTACCGTACAAGTGCAATACCAAAACACTCAGTCATACAGAGTGCAGAAGCGTAAACCCTTGACAGTAAATCTCTCATTGGATAGGAATGATTATGTCTCCTTTACCACATTTCTTCATCAACTCTAATCACTATCCGAATATACTCTTACAATGGTCGCTTACTGCGTACCTTGTTCTTTCTCATTTTCATGGCATCCGCTACTACTTTAGCTTCCGCCCAGGTGTTCTTGCCATTTACACTATGGCTTGCCATTCGCTTGGCTCAATAATATACGCTATTCTTTAAATCTCTTTGCGCACTTGCGCGATGCTTACTCTGCAGTTCATATTGCACACATACAGTGTTTACTACTCAACTGATTACTCTTCGGTTTCGAATGCTGCAATCGAGGTTCCTCTTTACACTCTACTATAGTTCGTATACTCATTGGCAATATACACATGCTCAAGTTTTACTACACCGCACTAGCGGTTTCACATTTCATACCTAGGTGGTAGCCTTTCTCTGGAGGATTCATGCAAATGCCTCTCCATAGGCCCCAAATAACAAGTGGTATCCCCACTCTAAGGTAGTGGTTCATTCTCCACTGTTCCTCTTATGCCTCTATGCATAGGTTTACAACGTTAGATCTACAAGTTGCAGTTAGTTTACCGGCTTATAAGCCACATTGCCTCGCCATGCTCCATGCGGGCTGTTTATACAGGTTTCATCTTCCCTGTATGCCATTAAACGGTTAGGAGGTTTTACTGGGCTTTTCGATAAGGTTGTCTCAACACACTTCCATACATGGAAGGCCCTTTTAAATAACTTGATATTTATTCATGCCCTCTGGCAATCTAGGGTATCCCGTGTTACGTGGGATCCTTTCGGGTTCTACCCGAGTGTTTGCTTAAACACTTATGTTCTCAACACGATGTTTCGTTCAACTACTCTTGACTCCGGCACCCTTCTCGGATTGCTCCTGGGTGTTACTGAGTAATGCCATTACATTTGGCTTGTACTTATGGTTATGTTCAGTTGTGACTCGCCTTGCGGCTATGTATAACTCAAACTATCCCGTTTAGGGTTGTAATGTCTCCCGTTATTGGGTAGAGTATTAGTACTTTTCCTTTACCTACCTAATTAGGTCGTTATTCTCTGTGAGATATACTGTGGGAATTCTATCCCGTTTATCAAACATTGATATGATCAATTAAGGCATTCATCTTATTGCTTACACTGGTATCCATTCCAGTTATTAGGTATTTCCTCCTTGATTCCTGAGACATATCTCATGTCTCTGCTTAATACTCTGTGCTTCTCGCACTTATTAACGCTATATCCTTAGGTCCGTGACCTTACTGGATTCTAGACTCCTTTATCTTGGTAAGCTTCCTTATGTTCTTTGGTCATTCGAGGTGTCCAACTGTCTTTGTTTGAATTGGCTCTTTCGTCCGTAATATGGAGTGGGCTACTTCCCGTGTTCCGTACTCTACTAGTATACATACATGGAGTATCTTATTGATACGGGGCGGGTCTGGTATTGTAGGTATCCAGATCATACTGGAAGTTCCTATCTAGCGCATCTCTCACGCTACCACTCAACCCTTAGCCCTAAGTCCCTAATTCCTAACTCGGTATTACCTAAGCTCGGTATTTCCAGTCATCAGAGCGATACTTCGCTCTGATACCATTTTTGTAACCCCCAACCGTTAAACTCGTCATTACCTCTTAACCGATTCAATTACTCTTACTCACGCAGCGGAACTCTAATCACACGAGGGTGAAACAACGCCGTTAGCCACCCATGTGGCTAACCTGGCCTAACTCTCATACAGTAACGGTCTATGGACTGGAACAACCGAATTCACAACACAAATACAATACTCAAATCATTTCTTTACTATACCGAGTCTACAACAAATGGATGCCGACAACATATTCGGTCTTACACCTCCTTCATACATAAGTAATTAAAACTACTACCCATTAACCCACCGACCCCGTCCTACTCTCGAACGGTAACATCTTCGTGTACCTGTAAAATAAAAACATCGCCCCTAGGGCCTCAGCTTAATGCTGCATATGAAATTCGCATACCCGAGCGCTAACCGGGGTACGCCGACTACTTAGTCGGATATACATGGAGTTCATTAGTCAAACAACATGCATCATAGCAATACAATAAGTACATGTAATGCTCAAGGAATTTACATCCAATCACGGAACACAATTCCAAACTAACATAACAAGGTTGCTAGTTGTATCTGCTTACCCTTAGGCCTTGAGGGTTATACCTCACTATGCCTTGTTTACTCATTCAATACCTCACCCGCTCTCTCGGTTACTTAATCATGTACACACCCATTCTCTGGGCTACTCATTTTACACTCACCCATTTTCTCGGGTTACACCTTATGCACATACCCACCCACACTCTGGGGTTATTTATTATTATTATTCTCACCCACACTCTTGGTTCATTTACTCAAGCTCTTGTAGATTCTCGAGACACTACAGGTCTCCTACGTCACGCTCGTTACTCTTAGTACATACTCAGGCCAAAACTCATGGCTCTCTAGCATAGTCTTACTTCCCCGGTTTCGACCCTACTCTGGGTCTAGCATGGTGGGAAGGTTCAACTAGCTCACAGAACTCTCTCTTAGTTCCTATCTCTTTTACTTAGGTCCGACTACTCTCGGACTACTCTCGTTCCCATACACTCCTCTCTCGGAGTTATAATAATGTCATGTATATTAGTCTAGAAGCATCACTCTCGATGTTTCTAATGACTTGGGAACATTACTTTAGTTCGGTTAATCTTAGGTTTTAAGAGTTACCCATACATTTACTTTACTCATACTTTCGGTTACTTGCATATACCAGGTAAAATCCTCATATAGGAGGTCGACCATGTCTCAAGGGAGTTACTAATCCCTCAGGTCTCTTTTACCTTCTTCACTGGTTCACATCTTCGAACTATCTTAAATCCTCTTGAAGGAGGTTCACTTATCTTTCCACTCTCATTTGTTTCGTGGATTGTTTCAATGTGGTTTTCTAACCATATCGGGTATTTACTCAACCCGTACTTCTCCTCACATTCTAGGGAGTTCATATGTTTGCGTTATCGTTATACTTTAACGGATAGTTTGTGTGTTTGCACGTTTTCGTTATCATAAGCGTCGACCCGATCTATGGGTCTCTAGCCAAACGTTACTCACTACGAGTCGGTCCATTCACTATGTTAGACCACACCGGCATACAAGTATGTTAGCTCATTCAACATACAACAGGGCATACATAATCAAACAAGGGATTATTTTCATGCTTTAATCTTGATTAAGCCGGCACACAAACACACAAATCAACGTAACTCGATTAGCACGCGGAGTATGAGAAAATTATACCTTTCCGGGGTTTTTACTTTTACTATGTCATCTCACCTTGCGCGGGTCACACACGATCCTCCGATAACGTTTCAAACATTATTATTAATACTAAGCTCATATGGAACATAATTAAATGTTATTCCCGTATTACCCCGTTATCCCGTTATCTTGGTTTCACTCTTGTTAATTTGAGTTCTCACTTCTCAAACACTTCTAACACTTTCTTACACTTCCTAGGTCCTTAACATGTCACCAACCAAGGCCTTAACATCTTATAACATCATAACATTTAAACCCCCATCATTTCAAACCTTAAAAATGCTCTCTGTTGGTTTCTGGGGGTGGTCCGGGACCTTGTCCTTACCCCAAGTCCCGGATCTTTTGCAAACTTAACTCTCGGCGATTTTTAACATATGGTCCGGGACCTTGTCCCTATCCCAAGTCCCGGACCAGCATGGTTGTGCAGTCTCGACATAAAAATAGGGGGTGGTCCGGGTCCTTGTCCATGGACTAGGTCCCGGACCCTGCTAAAACCTGCAACTCACATTATTTTTCAACCCCAATTCAATCCTTACTCCACACCCAATCTTCCTCTAATCTTTCCACAAGATTCCTACATGATTAATCACCTTAAACATGCTCTAAAACTCTTCAAATCATGGGTTAAACCCTTACCCAAATTCTTACTCAAAATCACTTATATTCCATAACTAGTTTTTCTCTTGTTTTCTACTAGACTTGTAACAGATTTGGTTTCTTCTTTAAACCATCCTAACCTCACTTACTGAAGCCATTCCAAGCATTCACATGGCATTATTTTTTTTTACTCCTAACACACACTCCTTCTTAGTTAGGTTCTCAAAACATAAACCACTTAACCAAACCTTCTTAAACATCCTTGTTTCTTCCTTTAAAACAGAACACCCAAGTCCATACATCCCTAGGAAATTTTGACAGCACTTACTTGCTTTACTAAGCATTTTCACCACACTAAAATCAACTCACAAGCACTTCTTCTCCCCTGTTTGGTTTAAACATCAAAACCACATCAAATTCCCATTTATTCACCATCTAAACTAGCTTAGTTCCCAAGCTTATTTCTCACACTTAAACAACATTAAACAATCATTCAACTACCATCATCGTAGTATCATAACTACACCCATTCAAGAGCATTAATTCAACTCTAAAATCTATTTCACAAGCCAAATAAACTAACACAAGGTAAGCTTTTACCTTGTTTGTTTCTGTGTTTTTCTTTCTCTTCTTCCTCTTCCTTTGCTCCATCTTTCTCTCCTTGTTTTCACAACACACAAGGGGGTCTAGATTGCCATCTACAATCTTATTCCTCCATACACACATAAAAACCTAATTAAGTCAATTCTCCACACAAAAACTAGTATTTTAAGGAGCTAGTTTTTAAAGCTTAGCTTAGGTATTACCTTAGAAAGTCCAAGAGGATAGCTTGGCAATCAATTAGAGGCATTTCCAACACTCCACAAGGGCAAGGAGCTCACGGCTGAAATGGGGAAAATTTTCAACGTGGAGAATTTTTCCAAAATTGGAAGGAAGAACTAGCTAGAAATGAGCAAAACTCTTGCTTATTATTACCTTAAGGCACCAAGGTGATGAAGAAGAGTCAAAATCAGCTCCTCAAGCTTCGAAAGGCAAAACACCCATGGAGGAGGTGAAGTGGAGGAAACAAGATTTGAGGGGTGGAAAACGTAGCCCTCGCCGATACGAATCTAACGGTGGCAATTTTGTGCGATTCGGTGAAGAGATGAGTGAGTTAATGGAGGAAGAAGGTGGGCTGTGTGCTCAATTGTGAAATCGTCGATTGACAGAGGAGGAAGAAGAAGGGCTCAGGTGGGGAAAGAAATTATCGTGAGAGATAGAAGAGAATGGGGAGTGAGGGTATTAATGTCTCATTTAACTATTCACTCCCTTTACTTTAATATTTTGTCCTTTCGTGACTAAATAAACCAGCTTGTTTATTTAAAGGCATGTATGAGTACCAATTAAAACCGGTCCCACTACAGTATTAAGCTGGAGCGTTTTTCGGATTCTGACAGAAAACGCTCGTATTTTACCCGGTTTAGCACTATTCACTAACGGGCCCGTTTTTCGGATTTTTCTTGTTTCTTTATTTTTAATGGATATTAAGCTTCCATAAATACTTAATTATAGTTATTTAATCAACTATAATTTTTACGGGTCCGTTTGACCACTTAAAGTCACGTTTTCGGGTTTTCTCGAAAGACGTGCTAAAAACTCCGTTAGTGTTTTAATCCATTATTTGGATCCGTTTTCTTCAAGAATCATTCCCGTATTCTAATTAGGCCTAAACAAGCCTTAGGAATCCATCTCGGACCCTTACGAGATCTTATATCTCTTATTTAAATTTAATGCGCATTTTAGCGTTTTTCGCGTTTAACGCATTTTCTCTTTTCTTTTGGTTTTATTTTCTTTACCAATACTCTTTAGGCACCATTAGGCCTTTAATAATCATATTAGCGTAATTTAATCGCCATTACTAGGTCCGGGGTATTAAAATGGATCTGATGAACCGCTTGTTCTGGGAGCAGCTGGACAAGTCGGTTGTGGTATTCATTGACGACATTCTGATATATTCAAAATCGAAACTTGAGCATGAGGAACATTTGAGGAAGGTGTTAGAGATATTGAGGGAGAACCAGCTATATGCTAAGTTCTCCAAGTGTGAGTTTTGGCTTGACCAGGTCTCTTTCCTGGGTCATGTCATCTCGGATGCTGGGATCTCGGTGGATCCAGCAAAGATTGATGTCGTGCGTACTTGGCTGAGACCGAAGACAGTTACCGACATTCGGAGCTTTCTTGGTTTGGTAGGTTACTACCGGAGGTTTGTTAAGGATTTCAGCAAGGTCGCGAAGCCGATGACCAGTCTGATGAAAAAAGATGCACCGTTTGTATGGACGGCAAATTGTGAGAGTTCGTTTCAGAGTTTGAAGGACTCATTGACCACTGCACAGGTTCTGACTATTCCAGACGGTACGGAGGGCTTTGAGGTATATTGTGATGCATCCGGCAGAGGGCTGGGTTGCGTGCTCATGCAGCATGGCAAGGTGGTGGCATATGCCTCACGCCAGTTAAAAAAACATGAGAAGAACTACCCACACATGATTTAGAGCTGGGAGCTGTAGTCTTCGCTTTGAAGATATGGCGCCACTACTTATACGGGGTTAGTGTGACGATCTACACCGATCATAAGAGCTTGAGATACATATTCACTTAGAAGGATTCGACAGAGGGAGATGTTAGAATTCTTGAAGGACTATGATATTGACCTCCAATACAATGAAGGGAAGGCCAATGTTGTAGCGGATGCCCTGAGTCGTCGAGCACACTCACTTCATTCGCTAGTTTCTTTTTCTAGCGTGGTTGATGAGGTGCGAGAGGCTCAGAGGACAATTGAGTACATGAGAGAGGTCAAGCAGAAGCTGACAGAGGGTACCTTTGAGAGTCAGAAATACGACTTCAGACTTCATGATGATGATCTGATCAGACTTAAGGGCCGGTTATGCATACCACGAGGTAGCACAGATTTGAAACCGTATACTTAGAGAATCACACTGTTCTTCAGTTTCCATCCATCCGGGAGCCTCTAAGATGTATAAAGACATGAAGAGATACTTATGGTGGTTGGTCGGGGATGAAGACAGATGGTACCGAGTTCGTCTTGAGGTGTCTCACATGCCAGAAGGTGAAATTCGAGCACCGACGACCGGGCGGAATGGTACAGTCGATGCCAGTTCCGGAGGGGAAGTTTCATGATATTTCCATGGACTTCGTAGTCGGACTCCCACCTGCTAGGGGAGGTCTGAACATGATTTGGGTGGTGGTGGATCGCCTTACCAAAGTAGCCCGATTCATACCGATGAAGGATACTGGAAGGTAACCAAATTAGCTGAGCTGTTTGAGAAGGAAATTATGAGACATCAGGATATCGAAGACCATAGTGTCAGATAGAGATACCAGATTCCTTTCGAGGTACTGGAGAGCTACCAGAGAAGCGTTGGGTACAGAACTGAAGTTAAGTACCGCGTTCCATCCTCAGACAGATGGTCAGACTGAGCGTACTATTCAGACACTCGAGGACATGCTGAGGGCATGTGCCTTAGACTTCCAGGGCAGTTGGATTGACAAGTAGCATCTGATCGAGTTTTCATACAACAATAGCTATCATGCTTCGATCAAGATGGCGCCTTTTCAAGCGTTGTATGGTATGTAGACCATGTCGTACACCGCTCTGCTGGAATGAGTCGAGTGAGACGGTCATTATAGGACCAGAATACTTAGAACAAGTTAAGGCTGAAGTTCAGCAAATCAGGGAGAACATGAAAGCTGCTCAAGATAGGGCAGAAGTCGTATGCTAATGTTCGACGACGAGACCTAGAGTTCGTAGTGGGCGACCGGGTATTTCTGCGAATTTCACCGATGAAGGGTGTATTTAGGTTTGGGCAGAAGGGCAAATTGAGCCCGAAGTTTGTTGGTCCTTATGAGATTACGGAGCGGGTGGGCCCAGTTGCTTACAGGTTGAATTTACCTGCTGAGCTGGGTAAAGTGCATGATGTTTTTCATGTTTCACAGCTAAAGAAATACATGCACCACCCCTCCCATGTGTTAGAACCTGAGAGGTTGATGTTATAACCAAATATGAGATCAGTGGAGGTTCCTCAGAGGATATTGGATAGTAAGACTAGGGACACTCGCCATAAGTCAGTGCGATTGGTGAAGGTCCTCTGGTCTAACCAAGATGTCGAAGAGGCCACGTGGGAATTAGAGGATAAGATGAGGTTGAATTACCCTTTGTTGTGTACCGACTAGATTGTCTGTATAGGGTACGGGGCGTACCCCTTTTTAGCGGGGGGTAGAGCTTCCTTGCTTTTGAGTTAGTAACGAACATGTTTGTCGTTTGTTTGGTTTGTTGGTTTGTTTAAGATGTGATTTTGTGTAAGTTCCTACACTTGGTGGTAAGTTTAGGATACATATAGTACTTATGCATTGTACATGTGGAAGACCTTTGAGTCTTGAGGTGTGTGAGTGTGAATGAAAGATATGGTATTAACATTAAGGAAATTTGAGTACCGTGAATGATTAAGTATATATGTGAACTTTGGGGACAAAGTTCTTTTAAGGGGGTAGATTGAAATACCCCAAACCTAGGTATGTTGTTTAGATGATAATCTAAGATGTAAGTAGGCTAAATAATGCCTTAGAAACATTAAGAAACAATTTAAACCGAAGAAAACACAAGGAAACACCACAAGAGCAATTTAGGTAAAAATGTGCTCTAAGCTTGGAGTAACTTGGGTTAGCACCCAAATATCATTATTAGACCTTATTAATATCCTAATGGTCATGTTAAATCAATTACCAAAGAAAACCAAGCTCAAAACAAGTTAGTTAAAACACAAATTGTGCTTTAAGGACTCTTAAAGCACATTTTTGAAAATTGTCTTAGAAAGGGGTTTTAAGTGGCTCAATGCCCATGATTACTCCTAAATTAACTTGTGTACTACTTGGTATCACATTAGGAAGTCTAAATCAATGGGAAATCAAAAATTTCACAAATATATGCACTAGTTTGTGAATAGTAACCAAATAGTGCCTAGTTTAGTCTTTAGTCAATTAAGTTTAATTAAGTGGTCAAACAAGACCATGGCTAGCCTAAATTAATAAGGGGGCCGGTTTTCTAAGGGTGTGAGTCACACATGAGCAACCTAGTTTGTAAAAGAAAGAGGAAAAGTAAGTGGTTTTACTATTTGCTTTTAACATAAATATCTTACCTTTACATACCTCTCCCCTCACCTCTTCATTCTCTTCTCTCTCCACCGATTTTCACCATCTTTTCCCTTCTCCATTCAAATAAGAGCAGCCCCCATGCTAGCTCCTTCTCCATTTGCTTGCCAAACACTCATCTTAGCTCCAAAACCAAAACAAAATACATAATTATCTTAGTTAGCTCAAGCTCTTTCTTCCTATCTTTTTAAATCTTCAAGAGCTTCAATTTGGAGCCAAGGCAAACCGCCATTAGAGGAGGAAATATAAGCTTAAGGAGTCCATTAGCTTCTCCATTCTCTTAAGGTAAAGAATATGTAAGAAAAATCAAGTTTCCACCATTTCTTCACATGTCCGAAAATTCTTCTCATGGGGCTTCATTTTTATGCCTTGTTCTAGCTTGTTTTATATTCTCCAAGGGCTAGAGGAGGTCCTTATTGATTCATATCCAAGCCTACCTTAAGACTTCAAGGTAAAACATTCATTTTAATACCTTAAAACAATTTTTTGACCTAGGGTTTGCTCCTTAAGATTAGTGCATTGTCTAGCACTCATTAGAATCATTGAATGTTGATTAGAACATTGGAAAGAGAATTTGGTTGGTGACCGAGATTGTGCAAGGAGAAGCCTAAGTAAGAAAGTTTGGGAAGCTTGTAAAATAACAAGGTAAATTACTTATCTTAAGGTGTTTTATTGTTTAAAGGAATTGGATTTAGATATATGATAGCTTAGCTTAGAGTTTACATTAGGAAAGGGCTATAAAAACATAGGAGAAACAATGATTATATTTGAGAACTTGTGATTAAAGAGCAAATGGGAAATGAGATAGTTAGATAATTCAAAGGTGAATCACAAGAGCATTTGTATTTCAATGGGAGCCTTGTTGTGTGTATTTGCAGGTCAAAGGCTAATATATGTGGAAATTCAGTGGATAAGCTTTATGTCATTTAAGGGCCAAGCAATTTAAGTTTATGCACTATATTGTGATGTAGTGTAGTTTTGGTGTAAATTGAGTGTTAAGAATGTGTGGAAAGAATTTGGGTGTTCAAGATTGTTAAATGGTAAGAACCATGTGTGTGGATACAGAAATATACTAAAGAAGCCATGTCAGAATTTAGTGAGAAAACAAGGAGTTTAAGGTGTATAAATGAAGTTTGATGACCTAGAAGGTACTAGGAATTCTTAGGGCTTAAATTGGTGAAAGAAAGTGAACTAGAGTGCTCTTGAGTGTTTAAAGGACTTAGGAGTTGTCTTGAAGGAATTAGAATTCAAATGAGTGAGTTTGGTGCTCTGGGGTATAGTGTGGAGTGTGAATAAGTCTTGTGTAAGTTTTAGTAAACAAAGGATGAATAATGTCTTTGAGAATCCAAGTATAAGCTTGGGGAAAATAGAAGGAGTTTATGTAAGGGAGGTGCTGTGGAGAAATAATGCTTAAGAGTGGTGGTGTTGTTTATGAGATGATATTTTGGTTAGTTTGGGTTGTAGGTATGATATACCACTTAGAAAACTTAAGGAAAATATTACAAGTGTTAAGAGGTTGTGTGAGAAATTGGGTTATAAGGTTAAAGGAGGAACTAGGCAAGTTTAAGATGTTATTTTGGTATTAGAATATTCCTAAGATCATGTGTAAAGTTTGGGTGATTTATGGATGAAGAGAACAAGTGCAAATACACTTAGAAAAACATCCAGGATGAAGTCCCGGACCAACCTAAAAATATGGCCGAGAGGAGCTGCAACCTTATGGTCCGGGACTTAAGTTTTGTAAGGAGTCTCGGACCACCCCTTGAAAACCACCCGAGAGATTTCACTAAGTAATGGTGCAGGACTTAGGTCCAGTATGAAGTCCCGGACCACCACATTAAAACAGCCGAGAGATTGAACCAAGTATAGGTCCGGGACTTAAGGAAGGACAAAGTCCCGGACCACCATAAGAATGTGAATTAAGCTTGGAAAATGTTAGGAAATGATGGGGATGGTTAGATAATGATGTTATAAAGTTGTTAAGGGAATGTTTGGAGGGTATAATGGTTACTATGTGGGTGAATAAATGTAATAGATAAGGAGAAAATGAAGTACTTAAAAGTTTAAGTTAAAACCATAAGAACTTAGTGAATAATAATGGGTAAATATTAGAGCCTAGGGAAGTTAAGTTAATTGTGTTAAGATGAGCTAAATAATAACCTAAAACTGAATGAATGTTTTAGGACTTATGGATTGGGACTTGAAGGGAGGTAAACCAAACAATCGCCGACGGTGAACGGTACAGTCTTTCTTGTGACCTGCTTGCTAACGAGGTGTCCCTCGGCTTGTGTGCTATCAGCTTATTTGCTATGACTAAGACAAGAAAGCATGCAACCGGTTTTTATTGCTCTCGTTGCGTGTGCGTGTTTTCTTTACACTAACCCACGAGACTTGAGGTTAGCTACTAACTAAGCTTAGTACCTAGTGAATTAAGGAGAGGAATTATATTGGTAACAGTTGGTTAATACCCGTTAAGGTTTAACTAACACATGGTTTGTAAGATTTTCACTAACTGGAACCTAAGGGGGGGGTGAGGAACCCGGGACTGACTCCGGTCATGCATGCTAAGGAAAGGGGGTCGGTATCTGAATCAGATCCAACTTCCGCTTAAGGACTTTGTTCGAACTTGTTGCCTAGGGTTGAATGTCGGCTCAGCTACGTTGGATTTCCAGTCCAAAGTAGGAGGCATTAAGATGGTGCGGTAGGATCACCTAAATCCTAAATTATAAAATAAGTTGTTTATTCAACCAATGGAGTTAATAGCTCATTGGCTAGGGTTGCTTTTGACCCGACAAAATAAACATTGAGACAAGATACGACCATTTCTATTTAAAGAACGGTTTGTATTCTAAGATTAAGATAAGGCTAAGACCGAGGTAAGTTAAGGTGAACTGAGGAAAAGAGGAATTGGAACTTAAGGAGTTTACTTACTAACTCACTTACTAAGAGAACGCTATAAGTCGTTCATTTGTGTGTGAACTGTGAATGTTCATTGGTGGATTGTTGTTTTATTGCACTTCATATTATGATTGTGGTTCTAATCAACTTCCATGCTATCGACAATTAGTCGTCGTAGCCCCGTTAGCTTGGGGGCCATGAGAGGGTCATACCAGCATTCTTGCTGACCCCCTTTGGGGGCTGTTTTTACTGTTGCAGGTAAGAGGCCCATGAAGAGTCACCAGGAGAGTAGGAGTGGGTAGACTTAGGTGGGACTTTTACTTTGAATACGGGTTGCGCTTGTGCTCCCATCTGTTGATATAAAACTGATAGCGGTTATGTTGTTAATGGAGATACTATGTACTCGGTTGGTGAATGTTTTGGATAGTTGGTATATTCCTTTTTGGGCAAGCGTGTGTAAGTAAGTAAGTTCGGTATATTCTATTGATCAGACCGTGGCGAGGTCCCGGTGTTAGTCTAATCCGCTGCGATGTTTATGATTAAGCCGTTAATTTCGCGACAACCACGATTGGCTTAGGACAGGGTGTTACAAACAAGATCAAGTTAAGGTATATTTTCATGTTGAAAATCTTGGTAAAATACTCTAAGGTCATTACCGAAAATTATGAACTTCTAAGCTAAGGTTTTCTTCATTATTTCATGAAGGAAATTTGGATCTACAACCATCCCAAGGTGTACCGAAAATACCTTGTTGAATTCCTAAGGTAAACTCTTGTAAAACTACTCCAAATCTTGTTTGTAAATCCTTGTTAGAAGTCTAACAAATGGATCTTCTAAATATGTACAAGGAGGCCGAATTCTCTTCATCAAAGTAGCATTTGAAGAGCTTAGAATTCAAGGAGAAATCAAGTACAAGAATTGTCTTGATTTAAAGAGTAAGTTTCTATAAATAAGGGTTATTAAGTTTAAGTTTGATTTAAGCTTCAAACTTTGGTATAAAAATTATGTAAAAGCCTTATTAATATTAAGGCCGAAAATATTGGGTTAAAATATCAAGAAAAATAATTTATAACATATAAGGTAAGATTATTACCTTAAGGTATAAATTGGTGTCACAAAAATTAATTAAGATGCATATATATATAAACCGAATTGCCTAGGAATAAAATGTCCTATTTTGAGTTTATAATCATTATAAGTCATTAGCATAATTTTTAGAAGTGTTATATTGCTTATATACATTTATATATACTTATTATAAAGTATAAATCAAGTTTTAAAACCATATGATAAATATTTGTCAAAGCCGAAAATAAAATGGGCTATTTGGTGATTTTGAAATATATGAGTATATAAACTATATTATAAATTTTGGGAGTATTAAAAATAGCTACAAGTATTTAAATGGCTAGTTTATAAAGTTAAGTGGCTAAAATGTAAATTTGGAAAAGTTTAGTGTACAAATAATAAAAACCGAGAGCTTAAGGGTCTGTTTGGTATATTTATGATATAATATAAGGTAGGAATTAATATTATGAATTTCGGTGAATTTAAATAAGTGGTTAAGTGTTAAAATAACATTTATATAGTTTTGGGACTATTTTGTAATTATTGGGAAGTTTGGAAGTATAACCGAATTATATATGAATTTAAGGGTATATTAAAATATTAATTATGAAATTAAGTCTAGGTCAAAGTGTTGACCAAAAACTTTGGGTTAAAGGGATTTATGACATAAAATATAAAGTTCACATAAGTTTTGGGGTGAATACGTAATTTGTAAAAGATATATGTGAAATCAAATAAAAAAGGGGGCGAATTGGTGGTTTACGAAAATATAAGTGTCCACTTGGTTATTCTAAGAAAATTAATATTAAAACTATAGCTTATAAGTGAATATGTAACTTATATAAAGTTTTGGGATTAAAATGTAAATATAAGGAAAGTTGTAACACCCCAATTGCTAAGCTCGTCATTACCTCTTAAACTGTCACAATTTACCTTAAAACTCGCAGCGGACTTTAATACAACAGAGGGTGATACAACGTCGTTAGCCACCCATATGGCTAACCAGGCTTATCTCACATACAGTAACGGTCTGATGGACTGGAACAACTGAATACGTAATACAAGCACAATACTCGATTCCTTTCTTACTATACCGAGTCTACAATATACGGATGCCGACAACATATTCGGTCTTACACCTCACTCAAGTACATAAGTAAATTAAAATCTATCTACCCATGTTTAACCACAGACCCCGTCCTACACTCGAACGGTATCGTCTCCGATGTACCTGTGAATAAAACGATGCCCCTAGGGGGTCAGCTTAAAGCTGCATATGCAATTCACATATACCGCGTGCTAACCGCGGTATGCCGACTACTTTTGTCGAGAGCATGAGATTCATTTCAATTCAATCAACATGCAACATAACATTACATTACAAATGTACACTACACAAGGATTCACATTCAACCATGGAATTCAATCCTTAACCAACATAACAAGGTTGTTAGTTGTGTTAATTTACTCTTAGGCCTTGAGGGTTGTACCTCACTACGCCTTGGTTACTTGTTCGATAACTCACCCATACACTCGGGTTGCTTAATCTTATTCTCGCCCATTCACTCGGGTTACATATTCTTATACTCACCCGCGCTCTAGGGTTATTACTCTTTAAGTCACCCGCTCTCTTGGGTTACTAATACTTATCTCACCCACACTCTTGGGTTACTAATACTCAAGCTCACGTAGTTCCCGAGACACTTCAGGTCTCCTACGCTCTTCTCGCTTGTTTCTCTTAATACTTACTTAAGCCAAAACTCATGGCACTGGAGCATAGTTCAACTAGCTCCCGGAACTCTCTCTTAGTTCCTACTACTTACACATAGGTCCGACTACTCTCGGACTTCTCACATTCCCATACACTCCTCTCTCGGAGTTATAATATCATTATGTACATTAGTGAAGAAGCATCACTCTCGATGTTCTAATGACATGGGGAAACATTACTTAAGTTCGGCTAATCTTAGGTTTAAGGGTTACCCTTACATTTCATATACTCTTACTTACGGTTATCTTCTTATACCGGGTAAAATCCTTATATAGGAGGTCGACCATGTCTCAAGGGAGTTACATAGTCCCTTAGTTCTCTTTTACCTTTCTTATAAGTTCACATCAATGGACTAACTTCAATCCTCTCGATGGAGGTTCATTTATCTCTCCACTCTTATTTATTTCGTGGATTGTTTCAATATGGTTTTCTACCCGTTATCGGGTATTTATTCAACGCGTACATCTCCTCACATTCTAGGTAGTTCATATGTTTGCGTTATCATTATACTTTAATCGATAGCTTTGTGTGCTTGCACGTTTCCATTGTTTATGAGACTACCCGATCTACGGCATTCTAGTCAATCGATACTCACTATGATTCGGTCTACGCACTATGTTAGACCACACCGGCATACAAGTATGTTAGCTCATACAACATACAACAAGGCATACATAATCAAACAAGGGATTATTTTCATGCTTTAATCTTGATTAAGCCGGCACACAAACACACAAATCAGAGTAACTTGGTTAGCATACGGGGCATGAGAAAATCATACCTTTCACCGGGGTTAGCTTTATCGTGTGACCTCCCGTTCCTCGGTTCACACTTGTTCCACTGACAACATACATATGTTTCCATTAACATTAAGGCATTACGGTATGTAAAACTAACACTCCCGTACTTAACCCCGTTATTCCTTAGTTTAGCTCATGTGTTCTTAAACTCACATCTTTCAAATTCACTTCTCAAACTTGTTTACACTTCCTATGACCTTCTTAGGTCACCAAACAAGTCCTAAACATCATCTAAAACCATTACCATTCACTTCCCCATCATTAGGGCACTTAAAAACACTCTCTGGTACATTTTTACACTGGTCCGGGTTTGTGTGTGGGGTTACAAACCCGGACCAGACACGGTCTAAAGTTTCTGGACAATTTTACATGTGGTCCGGGTTTTTGTCTTGGGATATAAACCCGGACCAACCCCTGTATTCACTCTCGGGTGTGTATTTGATGTGGTCCGGGTTTTGTACCGATTTGCAAACCCGGATCACCCCTGGAACTGTCAAAATTTACAGTTTTTGATCAGTTTTTAACCCCTAATTCACCTCTAATCATTTCCTAATCATTCCACATGTTTCCTACATGTTTAAACTCATTTAAACATGATCTAAACCTCTTCAAAACATAGGTTTAATCCCTACTCAAAATCTTGCTCAGATTCATGAATTTCCCATTCTCTGTTACACTTATGCACACTTGTGCTACAGATTTTCTCCCCTTGGCACTTGCATTATTGTTCTCAATCTATTTGACCATTCCAAATATTGCAAGACAATGCACTCTTCATGCCAAGGTTCATGCATACTCTTAAAGCCTTAAATTCTCATTCTTTTCTAAAACTCCCAAAGCACTTAAACAACTCCACTGCTACAGATTTTCTTGCATTAATCTTCCCTCCTTAAATAAGTATTTCCATGGTGATTTCCTAACCCAAATCAATCTCCATCAACACCTAGTTTCTCTAGGCCATTCCTTACTCACAATACTACTCAAACTACTTAAATTCCTACACAAATTTTGCCATAACTTGGCTACTTTTCTAACATCACCCAAAACTCATACCACCATTTAAATCAACCTAAAACTAGCCAAACCACAAGGGTTCTATCAGCACACATATAAATCCATTAATACTCATCAATCCTCCAAATGAAACACAATACATAAGTCATAAGGTGCATAGCTCTTAGGCTCTTAAATCAAGCATTAATTCACAAATGCATTAAGCACTACCAAAACTCTTCCTCACATCTACAAATCATACCTCAAAACATGTTTGGGTTCATTTATTTATTATTTTCCCTTCCCAATATCTAAAAGCATTAAACTAGGCTCCAAGGTAAATTACTTACCTCATGTTCACAAGCCATTTCTCTTTTCACTCCTATTCTTTCTCTTCTCTTTTCTCTTGCTTGGAAATTGGCCAAAGGCCAAGAAATTTCCCATCTCCAAATCAATATACAAAGCAAGGAATGAGTTTAAATAAAAACACTTAACCTCCTTAATTATGAATACTTAAAGCTCTAAAGTTGGTGATTACCTTGAAACCCTAGGATGGGGTTTTGATCAAGAATCAAAGGGGAACTCCCAAACCACCATTGAAGACTTGGAGAATAGCTCAAACAAGGAAAAACCAAGGCATTAAAACTTGCCAAAATCGGCCAACACAAGAGGGTGAAGGAAAATATAATTTTTTTTAATATTTTTTTTTACCTTGGATGAAAGAGGAAGCTTCAAAATGGTGTGCTTTTCTCTTCAAATGGCCAACACGCATGAAAATGAAACTCATCCTTTTCGAATTTTTAAAAGAGAGAATGATAAAGGGTGATGAGAGGATCACAAATATGTAATTATTTTTGAGTTTAAAGCAAGGATGAAGCTTGGGTAAGATGGGAAAGTGGAGGAGCCATGGAGGGAGCTCCATTGTCACCCAGCACAGAGGGAGAGAGAGAGAGAGAGAGAGGGGAGAAAATCGGTGGAGGAGGGGAAGAAGGAAGAAGAAAGGAAATGGAGGAGAGAGTGAGGGAGGGAAATGCTTTTTACCTTTTCACTTTTTACTTTTCCCTCTCTTTTCTTTTTCTTTCTTTATTTGTGTGTGTGAGTGAGGGGATGACTCACTAATAAAACCGGCCCCCTTTGGATTAATAGGCTGGAGTGGTTTTCGTCTTTTACAGAAAATGCTCGTTATTTTACTCGGTTTGGCACTATTCATTAACCGGTCCCGTTTTTCGGATTTTTCTCGTTTCTTTATTTTTAATGGCTATTAAGCTCCCATTAATACTTAATTATAGTTATATAATCAACCATAATTTTTACGGGTCTATTTGACCACTTAAAGTCACGTTTTCGAGTTTTCTCGAAAAACGAGCTTTTAAACTCCATTAGCATTTTAATCCATCATTTGGATCTGTTTTCTTTTGAAATCATTCCCACACACTAATTACGCATAATTAAGCCATAGGAATCCATCTCAGACCCTAACGAGATCATATATCTCTTACACTCGTTTAATGCGCGTTTTAGCGTTTTTCGCATTTGCGCATTTTCTCTTTTCTTTTGGTTTTTATTCTCTTTACCAATGCTCTTTAGGCACCATTAGGCCTTAAATAATCATATCAGAATAATTTAATCACCACTTTTAAGTCTGGGGTATTAAAATCTAACCCCCTTAAGAATTTTATCCTCAAAGTTGGTGAATCTAATATCGTTACTCTCATGGGCACGCTATGCCAAGGTTATAATACATGTATAACCTTACAGACTCCACAAGTTAGTCTCCTTTCACACTACACATACCAAACACATATCACAACATGTATAGCAATCAAAAATACTCTTTATATTCTCTCCATGGAATCGGTCCGAAGACAAGAAGGCACTACAGTCCTCGAATCCATATTGAGTAATACACTACTGATCCCTCAGATACTGGTCACGTTGAACACTTACACTTTCTGGTTCACGGCCGTTTCATGACAAATGGGCACTTACTCTCTTTGGCCCACGGTCCCTTCGGTTCTGATCAAAACGTTACACATATACATATCCTTAGGCACTCTGGTTGACTCACTCAACACAGGACATTCTCAGGGTACTCTCCCCCATCCCGCTGCCTTTGGAAAAATCACACACTGTCACCGCCCCAACTGGTCATTTAGGACCGCCACATGTACGATGCAATGGTTTCAAACCATTTTTTTTTCTCGCCTTCATACTCGAAGGAAGACCCCTTTTCAAATTCCATTTGAAAATTCTTTTTAAGACATCACACAACTCCAAATCCGGTTTATTGCAGTTACATCTTTTCTTAGCGTGATTACTTGTGACCACTTATAGGGAGCTTCGAGAACCATCCAACCCTGAAGTGATCAACATCAGTGTTGAACTATCCTTCCACTCTAATTTGTGTTCGGTTTCCCTTGATCGCTAGCAGATCAAGTTCCACCTCCCACGCTAGTTTCAAATAATTAGATAGTCAAACATTTTCGTTTTCTATCTTTTACTCTTTCTAGTCATAATCATAAAACGTTCCATTTTAATTTATCTTTCTCATGGAAGTCATCCATTAATCTCAATTACCTGCTTACTTTTCCTAGGCAACTCATGGGTTCATTTCCTTAAATTGTTACTCAATTTAAAACATGCAACAACACAACTCTAAGGGATGGAACTCACTCCATCAATCATTCTCAATTAAAATCACCTGGGGAAACTCACTTCCTACTAGGTTGTACATCGATTTCATACCGATTCGTACTCATTATGTCTCATGTCTAATCTCAATAGACACTTACTATTGGGATTCTCACTCCCTAGGAATTTCTCTACTCCTCTTTTCTTACATATATATATATATACATGTTACTCGCATCTCTCAAGGGTAATAACCATAATTACACAATGAATGGGTACACATGTTTATGTAACATGAGTTCCAATCATCAAAACAATTCCTTTTGTGCTATGCACATAGTAGTTTACACACCTAAACATAAAACATACTCTAAGCGGTTTCTCGCCCTACCCCCCTTAAAGGGGTTGCGCCCGCGTAATCGACCATATGTTAATACTAACATTGGTTCACTAATTCGAGTATCATGAAGTGTTTTAACTTCAATTAGGTTAATTAACTCATAACCGGGTTCAGTTCTAACCTCTAAGGCTTCAAGGCGTTTATGATTAGCCAATTACTCAGATTTGCCAGGTATACTTAACCTTGAATTACAGCCCACTAGCTTCTGCTGCGTGACCTGATAACTAGAGCTTAATTCGCCCTTTTGGTATTATCAATGTATTATCCACTCCTTTTTATCTCTTTGTGTCTTGGGAACAATGGTTTCTCAATCGTTGCTTGGTACCTCTTACCGTATGCAAATTCGATGAGTTATAGATTTTCTCTCCAGTTTTCTGGAAATCTATTTCGTATAGCACTGTATACCTTCGTGATTATTCACTTACTTTTCCTGACTTATTGTCGGTTGAGGTCAATCTACTACTTAGTATGTAGTGCTTCCTCATTTAATTTTTATGTTTGTTTACTTGATTCTATACAAGAATTCTTCATTCATACTACTCTGCATCTACCATCCATCGATCCTTGGACTTGTGGGTTACGGTCCACGTTCTTTGTGCATCTTTGGCTAATGGCCGCACGGATATTTCTCCAAATTCTCTCAACACGCCTCGTTGACATTTCTCAAGTTCCTAGCTATCCCACAAGATCATTACTGCACGGGTGCAATACCAAAACACTCAGTCCCACAGAGTGCAGAGGCGTAAACCCTTGGCAGTAAATCCCTTATGTGATAGGAATGAACATGTCTCCTTTGCCATCTTTTCTCGTCAACTTCATACCATTGTCTGGCTATAGTTTTACAATGGTCACTCGCTGCATACCATGTTCTTACTCATTAAACAACATTTATTTACATGGCATCTGCTACCACTTTAGCTTCCACTCATGTACTCCCGCCATTTACACTATGGCTTGCCATTCACTTGGCTCAATAGAATATATTACTCTAAACTCTCTGTGCGCTTCTTGCGCATTATTACTCTACAATTCGTATTGCACATGTACTGTGTTTACTACTCAACCGATTACTCTTCTCGGTTTCCTTCCACTGCTATCAACGCCTTTCTATACACTATCTCTGTTCGACTTACTCGTTAGCGATAAACACATGCGCAAGTTTGACTACACCGCTCTAGCGGTTTCACATTACATTCTTAGGTGGTAGCCTTTCTCTGGAGGATTCACGCAATTGCCGCTCCCTAGGCCCCAAAATAACAAGTGGTATCCCCACTCTAAGGTAGTGGTCCGTTCTCCACAATTCCTCTTATGCCTTTATGCATAACGTTCGGATCTACGAATTGTAGTTAGTTTTCTGGCTTATAAGCCACATTGCCTCGCCACGCTCTATACGGGCTGCTTAAACAGGTTTATGCTTCTCCATACACCATTAAATGGTTTGTAGGTATTGTTGGGCTCTTTGACATAGTTGTCTCATCACGCTTCCGTACCTGGAAGGCCCTTTAGTATCTTGATATTAATTCATGCCCTCTGGCAATTTAGGGTATCCCGTGTTACGTGGGATCCCTTCGGGTTCTACTCGAGTGTTCATTTTACACTTGTGTTCTCAACAGGATATTTCGTTCAACTATTGTTGATTCCGGCACCCTTCACGGATTGCTCCTGGTGTGTTACTGAATTACGCCATTACATCTGGCTTAAACTCATGGGTACGTTCAGTTTCTTACCCCGCCTTGCGGTCACATATATTTTGAACTATCCCATTTAGAGTTGTAATGCCTCCCGTTACTGGGTAGATCATTGGTACTTTTCCTTTACCTTCTTGGTCAGGTCGTTATTCTCCTCAGTGAGGTATCCTGTGGGAATTCTATCCCGTTTATCGAATATTAATGTGTTCATATTAGGCATTCGCCACATTGCTTACGCTGGTATTCATTCCAGTTATCATGTTCTCCTTCTGGGTTCGTGAGACATATCCAATGTCTATACTTAATATTCTGTGTTCTCGCACTTTTGATTCTTTCACCCTCCTCTTATAGTGGGTTCTTGACTCCTTTCGCTTTATAAGCTTGTTTGGGTTCTCCGATCGTTTGAGGTGTCCAACTGTTTGGTTTAAACTTATCTGATGGTCCGTAGTATGGAGTCGACTACTTCCCGTGTTCCGTACACTACTTGTATACATACATGAAGTATCTTATTGATACGTTACCACTTACCCGACTAACTCAGAATTGGTCTGTCAGGCCCGCAAGCTCCTTCGGAGTGCGGTCGTTCCATGTCTCGTTTGTGTACACTTGTAGTGTCGGTCACGTGCCTAGGTGAAGTATTCTATTGCCAACTCCTCTTATCGTCCTGTGATAACTTACCATGGTCTCTGGTTTGGTTTTAAAATTTGGGGGTTTTCAAAAAATTATGTTTTGAAAGGAGAGAAAGTTTTGAAAATAAAACCTTCACGACATTCCTTTGCCGGTTGCTTCTTATCAAATCTAGCTTCTCGCCGACTGGCATGTTCTTATTACAGTGGTTTGGCCGTTAGGCTTTTCCAAGGTTTCGTTCCAAGATTCTCAAGGCTGTGTTACTGTATTGGCTTCCCTCGCCATCTTGGTACTTGCCAAAGTACTGGTCACTCATTAAAACTTCTTGGTTACTCCATAAATTACTGCAATTGCCGTGGCAAGTGCGCGGTACAGGCGGTTTTAAGATAACTCATACCGAGTTCTGTATTGTTCACCTTAGTATTCGGTAGCCTTGTTGGCTCTTCCTTGGTTCCTTAGTTGGATAGCTGTTCATTAGAGCTGCTGCTTCTCATTCTTCTTGACATGACTGCCATTCATTTAGGTGCTTCTTCACTCTCGGAGTTCCTTAATTGCTTAGTTTTGTGTTCTACCTCGTTGTTCGTTCCCCCATCTTTGCTGTGGTTACCGAGGTTTAAATCATTTAGGCACTACTTCAGTAGTCCTATTCGGGTATATCCCGTAGATGTGCTCGTAGCTTTCTGAGTTATGCCCGTTAGGTATTGCGGCCTCTTCGGGTGCGGCAGGGTGGGTTTACCTACTCTTGACTAAATTCTTACTCGGTTAATATACCGTTGGTGGTATCAGTTAACTATGGCGGTCCGTAGACTTGTGTCCCGGTTTCGTTACTCATCTATTCCGCCTCGTTGCAAGGTTGGTGCTTGGTTTATTGCTGCTGCTCGGCCAGCTGGGTTCTCGCGACTGCTAGGCATGTCGCCGATCCTGCCACAGATTCCGGTCTCCTAGGATTAGGATTTCTCGATCTCTCACCATTGAGTGCGGTAATTGTCGTTCCAGCGGGATCCGTCTCTGGGATTTCCGATTCTCGGGATCTACCGCATGACAGGTTTTGGTTCATATTGAAATATTATTAACTGCCAGATCGGGTTTCCCCGTCTCTCTGGCGTTCTTTCCCGATCTTTTAATACGGGGGTTGTGGAGGGCGGGGGTTGGTATTGTAGGTATCCAGACCATACTAGAAGTTCCTAACTAGCGCATCTCTACGCTATCACTCAACCCTTAGCCATAAGTCTCTATTCCTAACTCGGTATTTCCTAAGCTCGGTATTTCCAGTCATCAGAGCGATACTTCGCTCTGATACCATTTTTGTAACACCCCAACTGCTAAGCTCGTCATTACCTCTTAATACAACAGAGGGTGATACAACGACGTTAGCCACCCATATGGCGAACCAGGCTTATCTCACATACAGTAACGGTCTGATGGGCTGGAACAACCGAATACACAATACAAGCACAATACTCGATTCCTTTCTTACTATACCGAGTCCACAATATACGGATGTCGACAACATATTCGGTCTTACACCTCACTCAAGTACATAAGTAAATTAAAATATATCTACCCATGTTTAACCACCGACCCCGTCCTACACTCGAACGGTATCGTCTCCGGTGTACCTGCGAATAAAAACAATGCCCCTAGGGGCTCAGCTTAAAGCTGTATATGAAATTCGCATATACCGCGTGGTAACCGCGGTACACCGACTACTTTTGTCGAGAGCATGTGATTCATTTTAATTCAATCAACATGCAATGACATTACATATGTACACTACACAAGGATTCACATTCAACCATGGAATTCAATCCTTAACCAACATAACAAGGTTGTTAGTTGTGTTAATTTACTCTTAGGCGTTGAGGGTTGTACCTCACTATGCCTTGGTTACTTGTTCGATAACTCACCCATACACTCGGGTTGCTTAATCTTATTCTCGCCCATTCACTCGGGTTACATATTCTTATACTCACCCACGCTCTAGGGTTATTACTCTTTAACTCACCCACTCTCTTGGGTTACTAATACTTATCTCACCCACACTCTTGGGTTACTAATACTCAAGCTCACGTAGTCCCGAGACACTTCAGGTCTCCTACGCTCTTCTCGCTTGTTTCTCTTAATACTTACTTAAGCCAAACTCATGGCACTGGAGCATAGTTCAACTAGCTCCCAGAACTCTCTCTTAGTTCCTACTACTTACACATAGGTCCGACTACTCTCGGACTTCTCACATCCCATACAATCCTCTCTCGGAGTTATAATATCATTATGTACATTAGTCAAGAAGCATCACTCTCCATGTTTCTAATGACTTGGGGAAACATTACTTAAGTTCGGCTAATCTTTGGTTTAAGGGTTACCCTTACATTTCATATACTCTTACTTACGGTTATCTTCTTATACCGGGTAAAATCCTCATATAGGAGGTCGACCATGTCTCAAGGGAGTTACATAGTCCCTTAGGTCTCTTTTACCTTTCTTATAAGTTCACATCAATGGACTAACTTCAATCCTCTCGATGGAGGTTCATTTATCTCTTCACTCTTATTTATTTTGTGGATTGTTTCAATATGGTTTTCTAACCGTTATCGGGTATTTATTCAACCCGTACATCTCCTCACATTCTAGGGAGTTCATATGTTTGCGTTATCGTTATACTTTAATCGATAGCTTGTGTCCTTGCACGTTTCCATTGTTTATGAGACTACCCGATCTACGGGATTCTAGTCAATCGATACTCACTATGATTCGGTCTACGCACTATGTTAGACCACACCGGCATACAAGTATGTTAGCTCATACAACATACAACAAGGCATACATAATCAAACAAGGTATTATTTTCATGCTTTAATCTTAATTAAGCCGGCACACAAACTCACAAATCAGAGTAACTCGGTTAGCATACGGGGCATGAGAAAATCATACCTTTCACCGGGGTTAGGTTTATCGTGTGACCTCCCGTTCCTCGGTTCACACTTGTTCCACTGACAACATACATATGTTTCCATTAACATTAAGGCATTACGGTATGTAAAACTAACACTGAAATACCCCTACTTAATTAAATGTGGATTGGATGTATAACCAATTAAATTATGGCCTAAACAATAATGTATACATTATTATGAGCATGTAACAAGTTGTGAGCGAACGAACAATTAAATTAGTACGAGCATATACGTGTCCGAAAATATGACGACGTTGCATATTAATATGGTTACGTACATATATATGCACATATACACAACGTTACAATATTATAACGTTGTACGTATGACTAAAAACGCGACATGACAATATAGTCGCATAGGTACATATAGCTAAATACGACAAATAAAATGGTCATATTCATATACAGGTATAACTAATAACGTGACATAACAAAATAACCGCGTATATATATGTATATACAACTAAAAACGCGGCATATTAATACAGTCGCACATATACAAGGAATAAGCATAATTAAGGCTGAAATAAAAAAGGGAGCAACATGCTCTAGGCGGGATTCGAACCTGAGACCTTTCGTACCATTCCCGTAGCCTTAACCGGATGAGCTGTGCTCGATTTCAGTAATAAATCGCAACGAATTATTACAAGTAGCATCTTGCTATTACATAATATTAACTAATCTAACAAATCTTTTCCACCGTAGCTACCTACTTCCTCCTACCTTACATGTCATTTGCATCCATTGTAAGCGCTGGACACCTGCAAAAAAAAGACGCCGATTTATGTACATAAGTAGAATACAATATCTAAGCTAAGCTACCTAATCCAACCCAACTTGTCCGACACTTCTACAAGGGATAAGTGGATTCCTTTTTCAAGATGTGGGAAGCTTCCCAAAGTAGTTAAAAAAATGTACCTATACCTGCTACCCACTATCACCGATTCCTCTCCTCCCGTTCAATGCTTTTCTTTTCTGTCGGTACACTCCTTATTCCCCGACGTAAATTCCCAGCTACCTTCATCCCATACTGCTCCCTAATCGAGAGTCTATCCCAGCCTTCTACATTTTGCTATTCCAAGAAAAGAGAACCGAGAGTTGTTCTCAGTTCACTCTGCTGCTCCACCGGAACCGAGATGCCCAGCTTCTTCTCTTGTTGTTTTCTAGAACCGAAAGGAGTTCTCAATCTCCAGCACAACCGCTCGAGCCATAGAGCCGAAAACAACATTCCCAGCTTCTTCTTCCTGTTGTTTTCCATAACCGAGAGAAAACATTACCTCCCATGCTTGCTGCTGTTGGCTGTAGCGAACCACACCCACGTGCTGTTCGAGAGAAGAAAAAAAAACAAAGAGAACACCCACTAGTACAAAAAATGTCTATTTCGGCGCCCCTATTTCAGAGGTTGTAGATAAAACCGCCGAAATAGGGGCCCGAGATGTATACGTATGTAAAGTGGGTCTATTTCGGTGGTTCCTAGATATGATCCGCCGAAATAGGCCCTTTTTAATAATAAAAAAATTAAAGAGACCTATTTCGGCGGTTCCTTACACGAAACCGCCGAAATAGGTGTTTCTATTTTTCTTTTTTTTTAAAATTTAATCATCTATTTCGGCGGTTCTTTGTTAGGAACCGCCGAAATAGGTCTCTTTAATTTTTTTAATAATTAAAAAGGGCCTATTTCGGCGGTTCTTTGTTAGGAACCACCGAAATAGGTCCTTTTAATTAACCCCCCAACCCGATTCGAAACAATTACGATTTCATTAGGGCTAATTAACCCCTCTTCTCATTCTCTGTTCCGCGGCGATTGCGAACCCACCACGCCACCACAGCCGTCGCCCGCCAGCCCTCCTCCTCCTCTCGCTTCGCCGGGTGTCGCGCCGTCGGTGGTCGTCATCGGGTGGCGTCACCGCCCTCATTCCGCCACTCAACAGAGGCGAACAGACAGAGGCGAACAGAGGTGAGAAAAAACCATAAATATAGTTTCGGTTTTGTTTAATAAAATGTTAATGTGTTGTTAAATTGTTAGATTGTTGTCACATTGTGATTGTGGATGCTGATATTTATTGTGTGTGTGAAATCTTTGCAAGATTTGGTTGTTAAACTAATAAATTTATGTATGCACACAAGGTGTTCGACGAAATGTCCGAGTGAATTTTTTTGCTGTTTTTGACCCTTCTTTTAAGTATAGTTAGGTTAGCTTATTTGGGCTAGATTTATTATGCTTATATATGGGGTGGAACAATGTTTGAGCATTATTTGTTTAAGTATAGTTAGGTTAGCTTATTGTCCACTTAAAATTACTTGTTAATTCAAATTTCATAAGTAAATATACATTGTAAATATACATTGGTGAGTGAGATCTCTGCTAGTTATTTTTGCATAAATAAGCAAACATAAATCAGAAAAATCATAACTAAATTTGTTTTCAAGAAAAGGATTTTAAATATTGTATTGTTTATTTAATGGTAAAAGTGCGGTGGGGATCTTTAAATTATTTTTTCCTTATGCAATGAAAATGGCATGTATATTTTGTTTATCTAATTGCACAAATGTAAGTTTACTTGTTCGTACAAGTAATATAAGTTAAGCAATTAAGAGTTTCTCCTTGTCTTCATAAACAATGTAGTCGATTTGATGAGTTATCATCTTTGACACTAAGTTCCCCACTCTCTGTAGATTGTATTAGAGTTATACTAAAAAAAATTCTTATTGTGCTTGTTTGCATGAGCTAACGATAATGTTTATAATTTACATATTTGATTATGATATTATATTATCGTTAATACATGAGTGTGATGCATAAGAGGTATATTGAAAATTATGGATAACATGTTAAACATGAAAAATACAATTTAGGTTGTTATGTAAGTTATAGTTTGATCTTATCATTCATTCATTGGTTAAAATACTATTAAACATCGGTAGTGTATATATATATCTATATATATATGAGTATTGTATAGTCGTTAAGTTTAATATAAAATTATTCTAATTGATGTGAATGTTGTTCAATCTTTATGCTTTGCCTCTGTAGAGATTGGCTACACGCGTCTCGCACGCCCCATTGAGAAGAGGGGCTGAAAACAATTCATTTAGAAACCGGTAATTTTTTTTAATTTAACTCTTCATTTTCTCTCACTCACTGTAAATTTGCAACCTAACTGCATATAAGGAACAAAACAAACTACTGAGTTTCTCTTATGTCTATACGTATTTGTGTCTCTACAGATAAATACTTAAGGAGCTTCTTTACCATTTGATGGTAGATTGAAAGCGGAGCGGAGAGCAATTCATTTTTGAACCGGTAATATAATCTAACTTATCATTTTTCTCTTTTGTACTTTGTATTTGATTTCCACAAATTATTGGAATTTTTTTTGATGAATAATTTGGTATATTAGTTGGTTTATGATTGAAATTTGTGTGTGATGTGTGTGATAAATGGTGAATGCTTAATAATAGACATAGTTGTGTTTTTTTTACTTTGTATTTGATTTCCACAAATTTTAAAATTTGGTTTGATGGATAAAGTTGGTATTAGTTTGATTTGTGATGGAAATTTGTGTTGATGAACGGTTGGTGAATGCTTAATAATAAGCATGAGATAGGTAAAATTATGCAAAAGTCATGCCGTTTTTTTTAAATCTCTTCGTAATTAATATTGTTTGATGTATGTGTATATGTCTAACAATATCTAATTTTTTTTTCAGGTCTCACTACATTCAAGTCCGTGAATCACCTCTCTTGTTTCCCGCCTTCTTCCATTACTGTTCCTCTTTCCTCCTCTGTGCACAAGTAAGTAACTAAACCTTATTTTTGTTTAATAAATGCAATTATGTATTTAAATATAAGTGTTAGTACATAATTTAGCTTCATTCCCTATTTGTTGATGCATTCTTTTTTAATTTATTTTTTGTTGCTCCCTTGCAGAGACATATCAGAAGTGGTATTGCTGCATCTCTCGCACAGAAGCCTACCTCTCAGGCACCAGTCTCCCCTGTCCATAAATCCTTAAAAACAAGTACGTATTTTAACTCTCGATTCTTTGTTAATCTCTAAACCGGTTTGAACTTATACAGTGGAGAATTGAAAAAGTTGATTTGATGATCTGAATTTGCAATTGGTTTTCAGTTAGCTAGTAAAGAATTGATTTATTTTAATTGTTGGTTGCTGCCATTGTTGGAATGTTTGTGGTTGTGATGACTTTGGTGAGTGCTGAATAATAAGCACGGGATGTGTACAATTATGCAAAGGTCATGCCGAATTTTTTGTAGAAAAAGTATTCGTAATATTGCTTTAAACACTGGTTTCTTGTTTTAGAAGTGCAACAATTTCTTAAATTTAAAATGCTAGTTTATTTTGTGTTTGCAACCTTAGAGTTAGGCTAGACTAATTGACAATCATCCCAGTCATGCTCCATTAAGAAATAAACATGTGCAACTTAATACAGGCCATATTCTACAAAGGCTCTAACTCACACCTGTGATCTGTTGCACATGTAGTATGGAGCGTGACTAGATGTATGGTGATAGAGGCGAACATTTTGACAAAATACTGAAAGAGTTTTGCAAAGCTGCAGTGCAACACAAAGACATGACAAAGGCGGAGAAAATTCCATGTCCTTGTGTTGATTGTGGTGTGGTTAGACATTATTCAAGCATCAACCTCGTAAAATTCCATGTGAAGACCTGTGGTTTCATGCCACATTATACAAAATGGATTTTTCATGGAGAACCTTGTGAAGATAATGCTTCGTCTTCCTACAGTCACGATCGGTGTAACTCAAGAACCGAGCAGACATTCGATACTACTAACGAGTCAGAACTCCCAAGCGCTTCCGGAGTCAATGTTGACAGTGAGTCGACTTATCATGATGAACAAATTGACGAGATGCTTGATAACGTTGAGGATAACTTTGTCGACCGGCCGGATGAGTATCAAAGGTTGTTGGACGCATCCAAAACGGCGTTGTATCCTACTTGCACTAAGTACACGAAATTGACAGCTATATTGAATTTGTTCAACCTGAAGGGAAGATATGGATTGAGTGACAAAGGTTTCACGGCATTCCTCGAGCTCATTCATGATATGCTACCGGATGAGAACGGTCTCCCTACCACCACGTATGAGGCAAAGAAATGGGTGTGTCCAATGGGAGTAGAGTACAAAAAAATTCACGCGTGTCCAAACAACTGTGTGTTGTACAGGGGTGAATACGAACATCTGGACAATTGCCCGAAATGTCGTTGTCCTGGTATAAGCATAAGATGGTGAGTACTCCTCCGTTCAGAAAAAAAAGCCCTCCAGCAAAACTTGTTTGGTATTTACCGATTATACCCAGATTCAAATGGTTGTTGCGAATCCGAAAGATGCAAAGAACTTATGATGGCATGCGGAGGGTAGAAAGAGTGATGAGAAACTAAGACATCAAGCAGATGGGCCTCAGTGGAGAAACATCAATAGACGGTTCAAAGAACATTTCGGACATGAAGATAGTAATCTGAGGCTTCGGTTATGTACTGATGGAATGAACCCGTACGGCACATTGAGTAGTCAACACAGTACATGGCCTGTTCTGCTAGTGATCTACAATTTGCCCTCATGGTTGTGTATGAAACGAAAGTACATCATGTTATCGCTCCTGATATCTGTCCCAAGCAGCCAGGTAATAGCATTGATGTGTACCTTGCCCCTCTGATCGATGAATCTGAAGCTATTGTGGAATGAGGGGACCGTGGTATATGATGCTTATGCAAGAGAGAATTTCACGCTCAAGGCTTTGTTGTTCTGTACCGTCAATGACTTCCCTGCGTATGGGAACTTGTCCAGTTACATGGTTAAAGGAACATTTGCATGTCCCATATGTGAGGAAGACACTTGTTCGGACCGTTTAAAACATTGTGGGAAGAATGTTTATATGAGTCATCGACGTCTTCTCCCCGAAGATCACCCTTATCGAGTAACGAAGAGAAAGTTGTTCAATGGTCAAGCCGAAACTCGTGTGGCCCGTCTACCTCTGACCTCTGAGGAAGTGTACGAAAAGGTTAAGGACATTGTAAATGTATTTGGAAACACATCAAAACCGGCGAAAAAACATTTGGAAAAAGTGTTCTATCTTTTAGGAACTACCTTATTGGCGTCATCTTTCTGTGAGGCACTGCTTAGACATCATGCACATTGTGAAGAACGTTGTGTGAGGCAGTGAGTGGGACTTTACTCAATATATCCGGCAAAACAAAAGACGGATTGAAAATCAGAAAGGACATGCAAACCATGGGTATACGAAAGGAGTTACACCCACAAGAGAATGGAAACGAATCTACCTACCTCCTGCATGCTACACGCTCTCAAAGGCTGAAAAGATTAGTTTCTGCAAATGTCTGTACTCGGTAAAAGTACCGTCTGGGTACTCTTCAAACTGGAAGAACATTGTATCGATGAAGGATTTAAAACTTTTAGGCATGAAATCTCACGATTATCATGTACTGATGTTACATCTTCTTCCGGTCGCAATTCGAGGGATATTGCCATCTGATGTCAGAAATGCTTTAACTCGGTTATGTTTCTTTTTCAACGCTGTTTGCTCCAAGGCAATTGACGTAACCTCTCTAGATGATCTACAACGTGAAATTGTTGTCACATTATGTCAACTTGAGATGTATTTCCCACCATCTTTCTTTGAAATAATGGTGCATCTAATTGTGCACATCGTTCGAGAGATACAGTTCTGTGGTCCGGTATACTTACGGTACATGTACCCTTTTGAACGGTACATGGGTATTCTGAAAAGTAGAATGAAGAATAGGTATCGACCAGAGGGGAGCATTGTTGAAGCAACAGTGACTGAGGAAGTCACGGAATTTGTGACCGATTATTTGAGTGAGGCAGAGTCTATTGGTATCCCAAAACCACGACACTATGGCAGGTTTAAGGGTAAAGGTGTTATTGGTAGAAAGATCGTGCAAGTTTCGCGTCTACTTATTCATCAAGCACATTTGTTTGTCTTACAACATCTTGAGGTTGTTGAACCTTATTTGGAAACCCATATGGTTGAGTTAAGGCATCAAAATCCTTTGAAAGGCCACATTTGGCTGACAAAGGAACAAAACCGAGTTTTTATCCAATGGTTCAAAGATCATGTGTTGACATTAGCATCATCAGATCCAGAAGCTGTAAGCGAAGAGATCAGATGTTTGGCAATCGGACCTGAAACTAATATTACATCATTTGAGGGGTATGATATTAGTGTGTATACATACTACACTGCACGCCAAGATGCCAAATCGATAAACCAGAATAGTGGGGTAAAAATTGAAGCTGCTGCCACTAAGTACCACAGCAGTAACCGATCTCAACCAGTTAGTAATTGGTATTATGGTGTCATCGAGGACATCTGGGAACTAGACTATGACATTGATTCCTTTCTGTTGTTCCGGTGCAAGTGGGTGGACAACCGACGCGGGTACCAAAATGATGGAGGGCTTACCTTGGTTGATCTTTCACGGTTACACAGTTATAATGATGATCAATTTGTTCTGGGAAAGGATTGCGAACAAGTGTGGTATGTTGAGGATCCGAAAGACTGCAGATGGTCTGTTGTTCTTCCAGGAAGAAGGCCGGTTGTAATCAAAAATGAAAATGAGGATAACGATGAAAATGGGACTGTAGAGGAAACATCCTTGTTTCCTACTGGATTACCGGATTCGATTGATGATACCGAAAACGATTTGCTCTACGCACGATCAGACCATGATGACGGTGTTTGGGTAGAAAATATGAAATGATTTATGTTTTTTACGTGTCTCGGTAATGTTGTTAGTAGAATGTAGACTGTAATATCATCTTAACTGTTATTGTTATGCATCATAGTATTTATGTTATGAGTTTAACTGATGAAAATGCTTTATGATTTTTTTTTTGCAGTGGATGATCACCCTATGGATGACCCCATTGGACGGCTTATCTCGACTGGAGAACCTGAGCCACAGCAGAATAGACCAAGTAAGCGGGTCACAAGAGGAGGAAAGAAGAGAAGGACCAGTTAGCAGTACACGAGACTGAGGCTGGCCCTTCACAGCAGACCGAAGAGGAGTCAGTTGTCCCACCAGAGGCGAAGAAGCAAAAGAAGAGAGGTGCAACACGTGGGCTGAAGGCTAACAAGGGCCCTCCTACAAAACCGGTGGACTTCAATCAGTTCAACCAACCCCATGGAAATTGGAAGAATGACTTCACCGCTTACGGTAGCCATTTGGTGAAGTCATATTGCAACATAAACCACAACTGGAAGCAAGTGCCTCAATCATTGAAGGATACTATGTTTCAGCGTCTTCAGGTAAATCTCTACATTATTACTATGATCTTTTGTGAAATAATAGAACATTTATGTTTACTTTACTAACTGAATGATCATGTACGTAGTCTCGTTTCTCCGTGGATCCCGCACTTAAAAAGGATGTGCTATCAGCGATGTCGAAACAGTTCCGGGACCACAAGAATAAGTTGGCTGACAAGTTCATCTACAAGATGCCTACTCCAGAAGATCCAGATGAGCCAGATCATGGTGGAGACGGTGAGAGACCACCATGGGAGGTTTACGAGGGCATAACAGAAGAGCAATGGCTACAATTTGTTGAGAGGCGTCACACACCGGAGTTCCAGGTGCACTTTATTGTCATACATACATAAATTAATCTTAATTTCTTATGTTTTTTGTGTTCAATTTCACTTAACATGATCCCATTAATTTATGCAGGCTCTCCGTGCGCAACAACAAGCAAATGCTAAGAAGAATCTGTACCCTCACCACTTAGGTGGAAAAAGTATTGCTCAAAGGGTACCAGAATGGGAGCAAAAGGGATATCTGCCCACGGATGGCTCATTGGATGCCAGTGGCAGAAGAATGAAAGTGTGGGAGTTAAGCCACATTCCGAAGAACTCTACTCCCGAAAATCCTCAATACGATGAAGCCACGAGAGCAGTTATTGCTCAAATGGTAAGTGATATCATTTCATTTTTAGTCAAACTGTTCATTTCATTTGTATATGAACTTATGTTAAACTAATAACTGTATTTGTGTGTTGTATTAGGGTGAATTAAGCTCTCAGCTCACCCAGGGCACCTGGACCTCACAGAGGAATGATGATCCTCTTACACGCGCTCTTGGTAAGAAGGATCATCCAGGTCGTGCCATTGGGTTTGGTGGGCACGTTGGTATCCGCCAGGCATTTGGCGTACCCGGGTCCAGAATCACAGGGAAAGTCGATTAGCTACGAGGAGCACCTGAGAGCGTTGGCTGAGATGGAGCAGAGGATTACTCAGAACGTCGACGAGAGGATCGCTCACTATTCAAGGCTTCAGCCACAGCAGCATGAAGCCAAGAGGTTTCTCGACCACCAGTTGATCAGTCACCCATTCAGCAGCAGAGTGCACCGGTAGTGAGAAGTAGTGTCCACTCGGCTGATCCGTTTCCCTATGCATCTCTAAAGGTTAGACTAACATTTCAATTGAGTACATGACGATTAATTTTTCACTTGATCACTAATATCATCATAGAAGAATTCTCAATTTTTATCTAAACAAGTTCCACATAACACTCAGGCACCCACTGAGTGCCATCTGTTTTTACAAATTGGAGTAGAAGAGGTCATGGTTGCATGGGGAAAACTTTTCCCCTCTCTTCCAAGTGATATTGTGCACGGTGAACCACTCCGACATTACCATGCACGAGTGCTTCTGACGAATTTGTTGCAGAGCATGCTGACGTCGGTTTACCGGTGCCGATCCCACAAAGACCTACCTTGCGTTCCACAAACTGCGACAGTGCAGTGGCCTGTACGATTGGTCAGACTCCCTGGGCAGGTATTACTCTTAACCGTTGCTATAAAACTATTGGTGTACCACCTTGCATCCATATACTTAATTAGACTAATATCATAGGATATGAGCCGACCGAAGACTGATAAGGGCAAAGGAAAAAGAATTGCTGCCTGTGCAATCAAAGGCATCCACAAATTTTGTGCTTAGACCTGCTTTGGTGGAGAAGAATATTGGCCGGCTGTCGACTAATATGCAGATTCTGCATTCATCCTTGTTGCTGCTACCACCTGATTGTGATTCCCTCACTGTGGAAGATCCCGAGCGGATATTTCACTTTAGAGTTCAAGGAGAAGATATACATCGATTTGGGATGTATATGTCCGACTTCGAGGAGTGCTTCAGGAGGGATTGGTTGAATGTGTCGATTATCAAGTCAGCCGCCATGTGAGTGACTTCTACCTTTTGTATTTTGAATTCATTGATTGATGATGAATTAGATGTTTGAATAAAAAGTTAATGATCGACTAATGATATTGCCTCATAGGTGGGTGCATGATAAGGCGATCAATGTCTATGAAGATCACAGATTCGGATTCCTGTGTCCTGCTATGTGCAGTGAAGTCCAGATGACAAGTGATATGGAAGGCCTTATGCAGTATATGACGAATGCCCTCTTTGAATGTTCTAACAAGTCATTTATTATGCTGCCATATCATTCAGTATGATATTTGACTATTTCTCTTAGTATTATCTAAAACATATAGTTTGTGTTAGTTGCTTAATGATTAAACATTGTGTAATTTGTGGACAGTCGACATTGGTCATTGATTGTGCTGGTGATTGAAGCACCCACGAATCTTGCAATTTGACTCACTTGGTAAGGCTGCCAAGAGACCGAAGATCTCCACCGCAATACTGGGGTAATTAGTTTGTTATCGTAAACAACAATTTTATTACTTAACATTAACTGTTTCATAACTTGCTACTGATGCTTAAAACTATATGTATTGCTGATGTATATAGTTCCATGAGAGCTGCATTATCTCTCCAGAATAAAACAATGAAGCATGACATCCCTTGGAACCTAGTCAAGGTACTCTATTAATTGATAAATTTGTGTTATAATGTTTAAACTTGTTTATAACTGTCAATATGTGCGTTTGTATAGTGTCCGGTGCAGCCTGGGGGTTCAGAATGTGGATACTATGTCATGAGATTCATGAGTGACATAGTAGGAGCGGCAAACCTTTTACCAGAGCACTCGTTAGACATGGTAACATTCTTTGAAAGTTTCAGTTATGCTCTTTACATGTTGTTAGACTTGTACGTTTTAGATTAATGTTCATTTTTTTTCAAGGCTTACGAACAAGTGTTCAAAGATGGTCAGTATGATGATGCTCAAATTGTTGAGATGCTTGAGGAATGGTCGGAGTTCGTCTGCACAAGTTTAATGAATTGATGATCATGAAGATGTTTTGTGAACTTTTTGGAGTATGTAATTGTAACTCTGTACACTTGTGGATGGTGTAATGGTAGATTTGAATTGTAATGTTGTTTTTTATTTGTAATGAAAGTGTGTAAATAAGTGTAATTGCATTGGTTTTGTTAACTCTCAAATTGTGGTGCGTCGTTGGTATTAATTGGGAGCTTTTATAACTTTTAAATGTGTGCTGGAGCTCCCTGTATGGATGAAGCTTTATTACAGGTCTCATTGAAACAAATGCGGTGAATATATATATATAAGCTAGGATGGAAAAAAACAAAAAAAAATACCCCTATCTCGGCGGTTCTTAGAGCACAACCGCCGAGATAGACCCATGGGATTGACCGATGCTGAGTTGACCATGAGTCTATCTCGGCGGTTTTAGAGAACCGCCGAGATAGACTCATGGTCAAACTCAGCATCGGTCAATCCCATGGGTCTATCTCGGCGGTTGTTAAATAAGAACCGCCGAGATGGACTCATGGTCAAACTCAGCATCGGTCAATCCCATGGGTCTATCTCAGCAATTGTGCTCTAAGAACCGCCGAGATAGGGGTACCGATTTTGGCGGTTGTAAACCACCGAAATAGGTGCTTACACCTATTTCGGCGGTGCTCATTTCGGCGGTTTACAACCGCCGAAATAGGCCCATTGGAACCGCCGAAATAGGCCCTTTTTCTACTAGTGACTATCAGCATTGTCTATACAGAAGCTTAAACTTCCATCCTTGATCAGCTCAGTAAGGAAATATCCATTATTTCCCTTCCCTGCTGCGGTGATTTTCCAAGCTTGTCTTAAAACACCTCCTTCTGTTTCCTTCACGTAAACAAACCCGAAGAGACACCCAGCTCGTGAAGGAACAAATCCAAGTCTCATTTGCTGTAACGAGCTCACGAAGTTCCCAGTCTTCTTTTCTTCTCCGCTTGCTGTTACTCACTATCGGTAAGCAAATGCTCAACTCTTCCTCTCTATTTCGGTAATGATCCCAGCTTCATGAACTCTTCTTTTGTTTCCCTCGCGTACCAGAAACAGAAGATAATTCTCAGCTCCGGCACTACTACTTCCACGTACAAAATGAGGATGAATGCTCAACAACTTAGTGAAGGAGAAGATTCAAGAGTAGAGCCCATACTCATCCTCTCGGTAAGAAAGAAAAGCAGGCCTTATCCCTCCTTGTTCTTCCGGTAAATCATGCCCGGTTTTCCAACTGAAACCTTACCCCTTTTCTTACAAAAAAAAAGAGGACAACATCCAGGTTTATGTGGCGACGATGATCCAAACGAACCACTCTGTACTTCCCCCTTGTACTACAGAATACATGCGCTAGTATAACCACAAGTTACACTTCTTGAGTGGGGTAAAGACAGACGCGAATTAGCCAAACAGAAACTATCTTGGGTGACCCGTTTCGGTAAGAATGTGTTCTTCCTCCGTGTATGCTCTGGTCCTACCGGTAATATACCATTTGATTCACTGCCTTCTTCACGTCCAAACTGAGAGGAATCACCCTGGTTCATGCAGTGAAGTAAGTCCAAACAACACTCTTGCAGTACCGAGCTACGGAAAGGAAAAACACCATTGTCTCCTTCCTTACTTTACCGATAGTACTTCTAACAAGTCTTGAGCCTCTCCTTGTTTTCTTTCACGTACAAAACCAGAGGATTAATCACCCTAGCTCATGCAGTGGCACTATCCATGATGGAGCCCTCGTATTCATCCTTCTCGGTAAGGTTTACCCTTGTGAATACTCCTTGTTGCACCGATGATATACTCCCAGTTCCCAAGCTAAGTTTTATCTCTTCACGTACAATAGAGAGGGAATGCCCAAGGGAAACACAGTAACAACATCCTTGGCTTAACCATGCTCTCGCTAAGGAAAGCCTCTCTGTTTCCCTCTTTGTTACCGAGTACATGTACTAATATAAACACTAGCTTAACACGTGTTTGCCTTGGAAAAACAGGCGGGAATGAGCCCTGAATCCAGCCCCAAAATTAGGTAAAAACCTTGCCTGTTTTCCTCTTAATCCCATCGGTAACATGAGTGGATATTAGTAGCTTATTAACATCTTATTTGCCCACTGAAAACAGGCGTGTTTAGCCACTTCAAAACAGGTTCAAACAAAGGTAAATACCTTGTGTCTCCTAACCTATATCAACCGGTAATCACCTTGTTATGTTTGGCTAACCGTGTTCTTTTCATGACATGAGATGCTGTTGGAGAAAGAAAAATCTTTGAAAAACCTCCTGCACAAAACCGTAAAGGAACAGACCCAAATATAGTTATACAAGAGAGTATTTTGCTCCTAATTATGTCTATATTGAGCTTATGTAATTAGTGCTCAAAGACTTATCAAACATTGTGTTAAAATTAGGCCGAAGGGTTAAAGTGCTGCTTGGGGTGTGTTGGAAGCTTGATAAAAGAAAACATAAACTAGGTGAGAAGATACTCACCTTATGTTATAACATGTTTTATGAAATTATATTACATGAAAATATATCAGTCGTGGGGTGTTATGGAAATTAAATGATTTAATTATGTATCAAAATGTTTACTAACATTTCTGGTTGGTTAGTTAGAGTATTAATGACCTATAAGGTCAAGTAAATTGATTATGGGTCAAAAATAGAATTTATAAAGATATGGTGACAAGGGAATGAAAGCCGAGACCAAACATGGTCTTAAATGCCTAAACTATGTATTAAAATGTTTATAACATTGTTAGTTGATAATACAAGGTTTAGATGACATATAATGTCATAGGAAATAATTAAATGTGTAACACCCCTACAACGCACATAACATTACTTGGAGTCGCAGCGGAATTTAAACAACTAAACGATTGGTGCTACAACGCCGTCAACCACCCACGTGGTTAACAAGGCTGAATAAATACAAGTGTATCGGTCTGATGATCAGACTCCCGAGCATAGATCTAATAACCATATATACAAAAACATAATACCGAGTATTTACTCACATCCTTCACTGTAAACCATCACTGTAAACTGTTCACAACCAAATACATAACGCCACGGGAGCACAGGCGCATCTCGGGCCCAACATCCAAAAGTAATCAAAAGTAAACCTGCATCCTAGAATCTAAAGCCATTTCGCTTCTTCGATCCTCATCCTGCAGTAAAAGAAATATGGAGCCCCCGAGGGGGTCAGCAACGCTTGGCTGGTATGGTTAACGCGCAGCCCATCGGCTACCGGGATGCACGCAACTAATTGTCATGATGACATGGAATTCATTTTAAAACACTCAACATATACATATATCATAACATGGGTATTGTACACAACATCACACATAACACACAAGAACAATTCCATTTAGGAAGCGAACCAATACAATTAGTTCCCATGGAGAGCCTAGAGGATGTTGCCATGCTCATGCTAAGCTCGTTACATAACTCGTTACCGTCCTGTTAGATTGAACGGATAACTTACACAAGGTGTCTCGGATATAGTGATCCAAGCACACCGAAACAACACATAGTATGCCCCTGTGGCCCGACGTGAGTCAGTAAAATAGCCTTGGTTAAGCTAAAGGGAAGGTTGGGAACCAAATTGGAAAACAACCATAACATACAAAGAGAATCGAACCGGTTATGACATCGACTCCCATACTCACACGCGTGGCCGGAACAGACCGGACTCCTCACCTTCCCCGTTAGCACTTGTTAGTAGTTCATTATTGAACTCAATAAACAATTCACAATAATAGGTCAAGTCTTGTTAGACACACACAAGGGAAGAGAGAGTCATACTTAACAACATAATAATATTTAACAACTGTAAACTCTTTACATGGTTTAATCTTACAAAGTCATAAACACACAGAAAAACAAACAACACACAAGCCGGTGTAAACCGGTAGGCAACAGACTGCAAGAAAACCATACCTTGGTCCCTGCTTCAATTTGTTTCCACCGTAGGTCACTCCTATACATGATTAATAACGTCAGTTAAATAATTTATTTAACCTCAAATTTACTAAATGTTTAACATGATTATATGACATGTTTTAATGTCTTAACTTATACTTGATTACCTACATTATACCCCCTAGGGTTTATTACTTAAACCATTCTTGTTTTTTTTTTACAAGTTTAGGTCCGACTGACCTTACCGACCGACCTTACACAAGGTCGGTCCATTCCAGAACACATTACCGTCAAAATTTTCTACTCCGACCGACCTTGTAAGTTCGTTCGCTTGTTCGGTCCATTCCCGAGAGTTTCTTCCCTTTGAAAATTCAGGCCCGACCGAACTTGCCAAGTCCGGTCCCATGTTCGGTCGATTCCAGAAACTTAATTCGTACACAAAATACAAGCCCGACCGACCTTGCAAGTCCGGTCCCCAAGGTCGGTCCATTCCAGAACCAATTCTCGCAGGGTAAACTGGGCTCGACCGACCTTGGCAAATTCGGATCGGTCGCAAGGTCGGTCTGCTCCAGACCCTTATTTTCCATTGCCCATTCAACTCCAAACTCCTCCTAAGGCCTCCTAATGTTTTCTAACATCATTTGGTACACTTATATCCACATACAACATCCATGAAACTCATTATCTATCACCTTAAACACTTACTCATTTCATACCGAAATTCCTAACACTTATGTTATTTCCTCCTTAGTTTTCCAAGTGGTGTTTCATACCTATGATAACTACTATCCCAAAATGCTTTCTCCTCATTTTAACATCATCTCCCAAGCATCATTTCTTACCTACTTAAACCTTAGTTGATGTCTAAGTCCCTTTGTTTACCTAGAACACCTTAAGACATTATTTCTCCTCTTGTAAAATACTTAAGCATTTCCAACATTTCTAGTTCACCAAACCTTATGTAAACACTTAGAACTTCTTGCTTCTTACCTAAATTTTGACATGGATTCTCCTAGAACATTACTAAGCCAAAACACTTTGTTTTCTCCATTAAGCACACAAGGACACCTAAATTCACCAAGAACACTCTCACACACAAGGTTTCACCAAATTTACACTACATCACAATATAGTGCATAATTTAAATTGCATGGCACTTAGGCCCTTAAAATGCTTAAACCTTAAACACTGAATTTCCACAATATACTTGCCTTTGACCTGCAAATACATACAACAACACATATGTCCTTTTAATAGTTTCCTTGAGAACATTTCACTAATTCATTTACCATTTGCTCTTTAGATAGTTTTAACAAGCATTATAAGCTCATTTCTCCTAAGGCATTTAAACTACATTACGTTAGCATATTTACCTCTTTTCACACAACTTCTTTCTTGTTACCTTGTTTAAAATCGGCTAGGTATTTGATTCCTTGTCAACTACTAAACAATATACAAGCAATGTAATGAGTATACAAGCTCCAAGCTTAAACTCATTGTAAACCCTAGTTTCACATTGTTTCCAAAAACATTAAGATAGTTGTTTTACCTTAGCACTTGAAGAGAGTTTGAATATCTATCAAGAGAGGACTCCACCTAGTCCTTGAAAGGTTGGAATGAAGCTAGAACAAAGCCATATAAAGAGCACCTTCAATGGGCATTTTCGGTCAACAACAAAACATAGAGGAAATGAAGTTTTTATTTGAGATTCCTTACCTAGAAGCAAAGGTGAACAATAATATGTAGAAATATAAGCTCAAGCTCCTTCAATGGTGGAACTCCATGGCACCGAAATGGTGGTCTTGAAGTTTTGAGAAGATAGGAATGAAGAGCTTGATGAGACTAAGAGAATGGTGGTGTTTGTTTTTGATTTGGTTTAGTGAGCTAGAAATTACAAGTGGTCAAAGATGGAGTTTGATGGTGGTGGTGTATTATCGTGAAAGAGAGAGCAAGAATGGAGAAGGTGAAGTGTTGGAGACGGTGGGAATGCAAGAAAGAATGAAACAAATGAGATAAGTTTGCTTTTGTAAGATATTTTAGCTTAAAGTAAATAGTACTTGCTTCATTACTTGTTTATTTACTTAATAGGCTAGCAAGAGTGGTGACTCACCACTTAACAAACCGGCCCCATTATGATATAAGGGGTTTTTAGTCTTTATTTGTCAATTAAATTACTTATAATAACATATGTTACAAACTAGCTTATAAAAGTCACTATTCACTAAAACAAGGCACATATAAGTGAAATTTTTTATTTCCCATTGATATAGACTTCCAAATGTGATACTATATAGTACACATGTTAATTAAAGAGTAATGATGGACATTTAGCCATTCAAAACTTTTACAAGACAATTTTTCAAAAATGTGCTTTAAGACTCCTTAAAGCACATTTTGTGTTTTAACTTGTTTTCAAGCTTGGTTTTCTTTGGTAATTGGTTTAATATGTTCATTAGTATATAAATAAGGTCATGGCAAGTTCACTAGGTCTTACCCAAGCTTTTCCCAAGCTTAGAGCACATTTTAGCCCTAATTGACCTTAAAGCACATTTTGTGTTTTCTATTGTTTAAATTTGTTTACTAATGTTTCTAAGACTCTGTTTAGTCTTAATATAACATATTTAAATGTTTAAACAACATACTAAGGTTTGGGGTATTTCAATCTACCCCCCTTAAAAGAACTTTGTCCTCAAAGTTCACACCTCCACATATCCTAAATGTTAGAACACGGGAATACATATAAACAATATTTCCATACAACATTAACAACACACTTACATAACATTGGACACAAAGTCCATACAACATAACATCAGACACAAGGTCCATACAACATCATCAACATCATTCAGACACAACGGTCTGTAACATGACAACATAACATAGACGATGTATTTAAATACACGCCGTACACACATAACCGAAACGGCTCTACCCCCCTTAAAAAGGGGGTACGCCCTGTACCCTATACACATAAACACTAAGAAGTAAACAATGACGGGTACTTCGCCTTCATCTTGTCTTCCAGCTCCCATGTGGCCTCCTCAACGTCCTGGTTAGACCAAAGAACTTTCACCAGTCTCACAGACTTATGGCGAGTGTCTCGAGTCTTAGTATCTAGAATCCGTACCGGAGTCTCCACTGATCGCATGGTCGCCTCTAAGGTTAGCCTTTCAGGCTGAAGCACATGAGACGGATGAGACATATACTTCTTCAACTGGGACACATGAAATACATCATGTACCTTGCCCAGCTCTGCGGGTAGATCAAGTCTGTAAGCTACCAAGTGTCCTTCATCGGTATGAATCGAGCCACCTTGGTCAGTCGGTCAACAATAACCCAAATCATATTCAGACCTCCCCTTGCAGGCGGAAGCCCTACTACGAAGTCCATAGAAATGTCATGGAACTTCCACTCAGGCACTGGCATTGGCTGTACCATACCACCAGGCCGTCGGTGCTCAAACTTAACCTTCTGACAAGTGAGACACCTCAACACATAATCACTTACATCTTTTTTCATTCCAGTCCACCAAAAATATCTTTTCATACCCTTATACATCTTTGAAGCTCCGGGGTGAATCGAAGTAGTAGAACAATGGGATTCACTCATTATGCGCTCCTTCAACTCAGCGCTACTCCTCGGTATACACAATCGGCCATTAAGCCTAATCAGGTCATCATCGCGGAGTCTGAAGTCATGCTTCTGACCCTCGAATGTGCCATCAATAAGCTTCTGTCTAATCTCCATCATGTACTGATCCGTCATCTGAGCACTCCGCACCTCTTCAACCAAGCTAGTATGAGAGACTAGCGAATGGAGAGAGTGTGCTCGGCGACTCAGTGGTCAGCTACCACTTTTGCCTTACCTTCCTTATATTGCAGATTAATGTCGTAGTCGTTTAGAAATTCAACCCACCTTCTTTGTCTCATGTTCAACTCCTTCTGAGTGAACAAGTACTTTAAACTCTTATGGTCAGAATAAATCGTCACACTTACCCCATACAAGTGATGTCGCCATATCTTCAATGCGAAGACAATGGCACCCAATTCTAAGTCGTGGGTAGGGTAGTTCTCTTCATGCTTCTTCAGCTGTCGGGAGGCGTATGCTACGACCTTCCCGTGTTGCATCAACACACAACCCATACCTCTGCCTGATGCGTGGCAATAGACCTCAAAACCATCTGGACCGTCTGGTAAAGTCAGGACTGGTGCAGATGTCAGAGCATCCTTGAGACTCTGAAAAGAACTCTCACAGTCGACTGTCCACTCGAATGGTGCATCCTTTTTCATCAAGGAAGTCATCGGCTTCGAGACACCGGAGAAGTCCTTTACAAACCTCCTATAATAACCTGCCAGACCGAGTAAGCTCCTGATGTCGGTAACTGTCTTCAGCCTAGGCCAGGTGCGCACAGCATCAATCTTTGCTGGATCAACAGCGATCCCGGCCTCAGAAATCACATGACCAAGAAAGGATACTTGGTTTAACCAAAATTCACACTTCAAAAATTTAGCATACAATTGATTCTTCCTCAATGTTTGTAACACATTTCTCAGGTGGCTTTCATGCTCACCTCTCGATTTTGAATACACAAGGATATCGTCGATGAAGACTACCACTAACTTGTCCAACTGATCTTGGAACAAGCGGTTCATTAAGTCCATGAACTTATCTGGTGCATTGGATAGACCAAACGGCATAACCGTAAACTCATAATGTCCATACCTAGTTCTGAACGCTGTCTTCTCAATATCACTGTCACGGATGGCAATCTGATGGTATCCGGATCGTAGATCTATCGTGGAGAATACTGATGCTCCCCTCAACTGATCAAATATATCGTCAATGCGTGGTAAAGGGTAACGGTTCTTCACCGTAACTGCATTCAGTTCTCGATAGTCAATACACAGGCGGAGACTACCGTCCTTCTTCTTCACGAAGAGGACCGGCGCTCCCCATGGTGAAACGCTAGGGCGAATAAATCCCTTGTCGAGTAAGTCTCTCAGCTGCTCCTTGAGCTTTGTCATTTCTGCTGGAGCCATACGATAGGGCGCCTTCGCAATTGGTCCGGTGCCCGGAACCAAATCAATTTCAAACTCTACTTCCCGTGCTGGCGGCATGCCCGGCAGGTCCTTAGGAAATACATTAGGAAACTCCGACACTACCGGCACATCTGGCTAAACTCTGGATCTCTCTCTAGGTCCTGGACATAGCAGAGGTATACATCACTCCCTCGTCGTAGTTCATGACACATAGCCATGGCGGTGATGATCTGAGTCGAAGGCTCCCTGGGCCTCTGACGGTAAGATATAGTAACCCCAGATGGACTCCGAAGAAGCAGACGATGCTCGGCACACAAGATTCTGCCCTTGTACCGCTCCAACCAGTTCATCCCGACAATCACATCAAAACCAAGTCCGTCGAACTCTATCGAGTCGATCGGGAACTCTTCACCTCTAATTCTCACAACAACATCTCGGTGGTAGCGGGTACACCTGATCCGCTCTTTCGACGGGAGAGTGACTAGGAAGTCTGGCATCTCATCACCGTCTAACCCCAGCCTCTTCGCAAAGGATGGCGAAATAAAAGTATGTGAGGCTCCGGAGTCGAACAAGATCGAAGCGTCCACGCCATTGACTGGAAAGGTACCGGTGAGGATTGTGCCGCTCCTGCTGGCTTCTGCCTCATTGCAGACACTCAGTATACCTCCCGTTCCGAGAGCACAGCCTAATTCATTGGCAAACTAATAAGTATTGGGTAACAACACGGTTGATATGCTTCAAACAACTCCACTTTATTCATTAACACACTCTTTTTACAACATTCATTGGCTTATACTGTCGCCATAATTAACACTTACAACATCCTTAACATACACTGCTTCAACACATCACATAATTATACAAGGCTTAAAACTGTCTGAAGGTCAAATTCAAACGTTCGGGTTTCATGTGTGTGGCATTGATCACTGCCGACGGTGCGGTATTCAGTTTGATCTTCCTGATGCCATGGTATAGCATCCTTGACTGCCCACCCATGATTAACACGTCTCCTGATTTCAACACTAGCTTCTTTGCGAGGTCAGCACGCTTCTGCTCGCCATACACAAACACTGCGGTATCACCAATGGACCAAGACACCACGGGTACTCCCTTACTTAGAGACTCGGGTGACTCGTCCTTGTCTTGGTGTAACCCTAACCGTCCACCTTTCTGGTAGAACTTCACAATGCATAGATCTGCTTTCACATTTGGAATTGAATCCGTTTCAGCTTGTTGAGCAATTCCCACGGCGTGGTTAACGACCGCAAGGAACTCCTCAGGTATACTTGGTACAGTTGCTCCATCTTCAGCTCGCACTTCTTGATATGTCTTGGTGTAAGGGTTCCAGTCCTTACCCATGCACATCATCTTCAATTTCATTCTTGATCCGCTCGGGTATTCGGGTGTGTAGAAACCTCCTGGTTTTGCTCCAAGTTCGTCGCATCGTCTGACGATATGGATTTGTGCTTCTGGTGTCAGGTATCCATTTAAGAGTACCATACCTGGTTGGATGACTTGACATTGTTCCATTGGAAAGTCGGTGATGCCGATGGTAGTTTCTTCAGGGTTTGGTGTGGGTGGGATTGGATAACATATATTGAAGGTTCCTTTAAGTTTAGAGTATTCTAATCAGGTGACTTTCACACTATACTTTAATTATTTATTCACATGGTTATTTACTTAATCTCACTAACACACATGCATGAAATGCGGTATGCAATCACTTATTTCACTCAGTAGTTTAGGCGGTACCTGGTCTAGAAGAGGGCCCTGGCGCCTCAGACCGGTCCACCACATTCAGGGCGGCCTTGCCGGACCCCGACCCCTTCCCCTTCTGGGAATCTGTGTACCTCTGATCTGGGGGTGGCTGATTCGCCGTCTTTGGGCCATCGGTGGTCGCAGTGGCCTTACCCTTCCATTGCCCCTTGGGCCTGTAGTTTCTACTGTTCGGGTTCTGCCAGCACTCATAGTCGCGGTGCCCCATCTTCTTGCAGTATCGGCACTGCACATCATTACCCTTGCAGTCCTTGCCGGGGTGGTCTCCGTTACACCACTTGCAGTAATAGTGGCGCTCCGGTCCAGAGCCCGTGCTAGCTGCTAACACATCACACACTCAGTACATACTTCACAAGTTAATAACACACACTAGATTTCGGTATTAAAATTTGTTAATTACCCTTGGGTGGGTAAGAACGTAAAGGCTTGGCCGCATACGCATAGGTGAGCTGCAGAGGCTCCTCAGCAGTGGTGGTCTGGGTCTGGCCCTTGCCACCCTGTTGCTGTCCTTTCTGGGGCTGGGGGTATGGCTTCCTCTTCTTTCCTCCCCCTTGCCCTTGCGTGCCTTGGCCCTCGTTCATGGCCTTGCGCTTGAGCGCACTCTCCTCGTCCCTCAGACGGACGGTGATCTCCACAATTGCAGCGGCATGATAGCACTCCTACATTTAGGGTGTCAGTTATGCCCCGCCAAACAAATTCACATCACATTAAAACATTGTACATACTTATTCGCATCACACCGTAGTCCCATTACCTGCAAAGTAGTATATCCAGTTGGCCCCATGCCATAGCGTAGGCGGTATCTCAGTCCGTTGTAGAAACGCTTCACAAGAATCCGGTCAGAGTAACCCAGATCCGGTAGCAGGTGGATAAGTCCGATGAAGGCCGAGTAGCACTCATCTACCGTCATCTTATCCCCTTGCCTCAGATTGTCCAGCTCCAGGCGCTTGGCCTCTTGCACGTGTATTGGGTAGTACTGGGCTCGCAGCAGAGCCGTGTACTCCCTCCACTGAACGGTCGGGTCAGCAACTCTGCCCTCCCGTACTAGCATCCACCACTCTGTACCGAACCCTTCAAGTAGTATGTAGCAAGTCGAACCTTGACCTCCTCAGGTACTGCTAAGGTCTCGAAGGCGGTCTCCATCTCGGAGATGTACGCCTCCAGCTTACGAGGGTCGGTCTCCCCACTGAATGATGGTGGCCTCAGATCAGCCAACGCCTTGACCCAGTTGGTCTCTCGTGGCGGTGGCGGTGGTGGTGGTTGAACTCTGGGCTGTTGCCCCTGCTGAATCGCAACTACAAGTTATGGGACCATTTGGGCTACGGCGGCCGCTACAGCTTCGTCCATAACCTGGGCCGTAGTATTCTCGCCCTGGTCATTCGTATCTCCAGTACCGTGTCCACGGCCTCTACCTCTCGGTCGACCTGACATCTGAAATCACATGAACATTCATTAGCAATATGCTTGCACACTTATCGGTCCAACGGTTGTAACGCTTTTCCCGACCACAAGGTATTCCCACACTTAGTTAGTGGTTAACCTTTCCATAACTGTTTACTTAGGTAACTGTAGTTAGGTTTCCTAACTCGGTATATCCCTAAGCTCGGTATTCTAGTCATCTGAGCGATACTTCGCTCTGATACCACTTTTTGTAACACCCCTACTACGCACATAACATTTCTTGGAGTCGCAGCGGAATTTAAACAACAAAACAGTAACTAAACGATTGGTGCTACAATGCCGTCAACCACCCACGTGGTTAACAAGGCTGAATAAATACAAGTGTATCGGTCTGATGATCAGACTCCCGAGCATAGATCTAATAACCATATATACAAAAACACAATACCGAGTATTTACTCACATCCTTCACTGTAAACCATCACTGTAAACTGTTCACAACCAAATACATAACGCCACGGGAGCACAAGCGCATCCCGGGCCCAACATCCAAAAGTAGTCAAAAGTAAACCTGCATCCTAGAATCTAAAGCCATTCCGCTTCTTCGATCCTCATCCTGGAGTAAAAGAAATATGGAGCCCCCGAGGGGGTCAGCAACCCTTGGCTGGTATGGTTAACGCGCATCCCATTGGCTACCGGGATGCGCACAACTAATTGTCATGATGACATGGCATTCATTTTAAAACACTCAACGTATACATATATCATAACATGGGTATTGTACACAACATCACACATAACACCAAAGAACAATTCCATTTAGGAAGCGAACCAATACAATTAGTTCCCATGGAGAGCCTAGAGGATGTTGCCATGCTCATGCTAAGCTCGTTACATAACTCGTTACCGTCCTGTTAGATTGAACGGATAACTTACACAAGGTACCTCGGATATAGTGATCCAAGCACACCGAAACAACACATAGTATGCCCCTGTGGCCCGACGTGAGTCAGTAAAATAGCCTTGGTTAAGCTAAAGGGATGGTTGGGAACCAAATTGGAAAACAACCATAACATACAAAGAGAATCGAACCGGTTATGACATCGACTCCCATACTCACACGCGTGGCCGGAACAGACCGGACTCCTCACCTCCCCCGTTAGCACTTGTTAGTAGTTCATTATTGAACTCAATAAACAATTCACAATAATAGGTCAAGTCTTGTTAGACACACTCAAGGGAAGAGAGAGTCATACTTAACAACATAATAATATTTAACAACTGTAAACTCTTTATATGGTTTAATCTTACAAAGTCATAAACACACAGAAAAACAAACAACACACAAGCCGGTGTAAACCGGTAGGCAACAGACTGCAAGAAAACCATACCTTGGTCCCTGCTTCAATTTGTTTCCACCGTAGGTCACTCCTATACATGATTAATAACGTCGGTTAATTAATTTATTTAACCTCAAATTTACTAAATGTTTAACATGATTATATGACATGTTTTAATGTCTTAACTTATACTTGATTACCTACATTATACCCCCTAGGGTTTATTACTTAAACCATTCTTGTTTTTTTTTTACAAGTTTAGGTCCGACCGACCTTACACAAGGTCGGTCCATTCCAGAACACATTACCGTCAAAATTTTCTACTCCGACCGACCTTGTAAGTTCGGTCGCTTGTTCGGTCCATTCCCGAGAGTTTCTTCCCTTTGAAAATTCAGGCCCGACCGAACTTGCCAAGTCCGGTCCCATGTTCGGTCGATTCCAGAAACTTAATTCGTACACAAAATACAAGCCCGACCGACCTTGCAAGTCCGGTCCCCAACGTCGATCCATTCCAGAAACCAATTCTCACAGGGTAAACTGGGCTCGACCGACCTTGGCAAGTTCGGTCGCAAGGTCGGTCTGCTCCAGACCCTTATTTTTCATTGCCCATTCAACTCCAAACTCCTCCTAAGGCCTCCTAATGTTTTCTAACATCATTTGGTACACTTATATCCACATAAAACATCCATGAAACTCAGTATCTATCACCTTAAACACTTACTCATTTCATACCGAAATTCCTAACACTTATGTTATTTCCTCCTTAGTTTTCCAAGTGGTGTTTCATACCTATGATAACTACTATCCCAAAATGCTTTCTCCTCTTTTTAACATCATCTCCCAAGCATCATTTCTTAACCACTTAAACCCTAGTTGATGTCTAAGTCCCTTTGTTCACCTAGAACACCTTAAGACATTATTTCTCCTCTTGTAAAATACTTAAGCATTTCCAACATTTCTAGTTCACCAAACCTTATGTAAACACTTAGAACTTCTTGCTTCTTACCTAAATTTTGACATGGATTCTCCTAGAACATTACTAAGCCAAAACACTTTATTTTCTCCATTAAGCACACAATGACACCTAAATTCACCAAGAACACTCTCACACACAAGGTTTCACCAAATTTACACTACATCACAATATAGTGCATAATTTAAATTGCATGGCACTTAGGCCCTTAAAATGCTTAAACCTTAAACACTGAATTTCCACAATATACTTGCCATTGACCTGCAAATACATACAACAACACATATGTCCTTTTACTAGTCTCCTTGAGAACATTTCACTAAGTCATTTACCATTTGCTCTTTAGGTAGTTTTAACAAGCATTATAAGCTCATTTCTCCTAAGGCATTTAAACTACATTAGGTGAGCATATTTACCTCTTTTCACACAACTTCTTTCTTGTTTCCTTGTTTAAAATCGGCTAGGTATTTGATTCCTTGTCAACTACTAAACAATATACAAGCAATGTAATGAGTATACAAGCTCCAAGCTTAAACTCATTGTAAACCCTAGTTTCACTTTGTTTCTAAAAACATTAAGATAGTTGTTTTACCTTAGCACTTGAAGAGAGTTTGAATATCTATCAAGAGAGGACTCCACCTAGTCCTTGAAAGGTTGGAATGAAGCTAGAACAAAGCCATATAAAGAGCACCTTCAATGGGCATTTTCGTTCAACAACAAAACATGGAGGAAATGAAGTTTTTATTTGAGATTCCTTACCTAGAAGCAAAGGAGAACAATAATATGTAGAAATATAAGCTCAAGATCCTTCAATGGTGGAACTCCATGGCACCGAAATGGTGGTCTTGAAGTTTTCAGAAGATAGGAATGAAGAGCTTGATGAGACTAAGAGAATGGTGGTGTTTGTTTTTGATTTGGTTAAGTGAGCTAGAAATTACAAGTGGTCAAAGATGGAGTTTGATGGTGGTGGTGTATTATCGTGAAAGAGAGAGCAAGAATGGAGAAGGTGAAGTGTTGGAGACGGTGGGAATGCAAGAAAGAATGAAGCAAATGAGATAAGTTTGCTTTTGTAAGATATTTTAGCTTAAAGTAAATAGTACTTGCTTTATTACTTGTTTATTTACTTAATAGGCTAGCAAGAGTGGTGACTCACCACTCTGAGTGGTTAAACTGGTGTAAAATTAAAAGAAAAGAAATTAAAAACTCAAATTAAACGTCGGGCTGCAAACAAATCCCGGTCGTAGTTAGTAAAACAAGTGTCATATCCACAGTGAGATTGTTCAATTTATCCTAGTCTTGGTAGTTACTTAAAAACTGTAAAAAGGGGTTTAGCCGGAGGCAAGCTTGATTTGTTGTTTGATCAGTGCAAATATAATAAAAACAGTAAAAAGGTGAATTAATTGATGTGAATGGAAAAATGTATCCTAGGATAGCGGGGGAATTTCCTAAATTACTTAAACATATTTATAACCTTGTCTCAATTATTTATTGCCTATTAGAGTTAATAATTGTCAGTTACGAACTCTTAATAAAAGCCTTAATATTTTCCTGCTCAATCCGGAGTGTAAATACTAAGATTAATTCCTTGGTGGTACTTAGACTATCTCAAAATCATGTGTTGATAGTTACCAAATAAATGCAGTCGTTTGTCGCGCAAAGCATTTATCAATATTAGTTGAAAGGAATTAAAACAAGTTAACAAGTGAGACAGGTGATAAATATTGTTTACGTAATATTAGAAATAAATCCCCATCCTAGGATACAAATGAAAATTACTCAGACATTAACGGAGATAAGAAGATTGCACAGACAGATTTTGACATTGTTTCAGAGGAAGAACTGGTCTGCTCTCGCTCGTACTGCTGCTCTTCTATTTCTTTTGTTACTGCGTGAGTGTGGACTGTTGTGGTGTTACGGGAGGAAAATAAGTGGAAGCGAATGGGTGAGTGTGGTGAATGGTTTCTTCAGACTCCCGTCGTGCGTGGTGTGCGTCTTTTTATTTTTGGTGTTGAAGGGGCGAGTTTATATAGAGGCAGAGGAGAAGAAGGTCCGTACGATTTTGATTGCCGGTTGATTGCTCTCATTGATTGCAGGGGACAGAAATGAAACGCATGAGAGAATTATGGTAGGCGCTGCGGCGGAGTAGATGGATATGGCAGAAGCGAAGTTGCAGACACTTGGGGGAAGGCAAGTTGCAGACGAAGACGAGCGAAGAAAACTGTCGCGCTTGTGTAAATATACACGCGTCCGCGTGTGCGTCCGCCTAAAACTCATGCGGACGTGACTGAGCCGTCCGCCCGGCCACTTGTGCCGTTCGCTTCCCGTGTCCGCCTGAAATCCACGCGGACGTGACTGAGCCGTCCGCTTCCCGTGTCCGCCTGAAATCCACGCGGTCGTCACTGGTGTGGCGTCCGCTTAAGGACATCCGAGACGTCCGCCCTAATACCATGCGGACGCATGTGTTGACTCGACTTATTTTCTTCCATCTTTGACCGGCTCTAAATTCTTCGTTTGGACTCCGTTTTCCGAGCCGTTTGCGTCTATGCGTTCGTCTCTTCATGTACTTTGCTCCTAGCTTGGCTTTTCCTCATGTTTAAACCAATAAATTTGTGAGATAATCAATAAAACATAAACTAGAGGAAAAACATATGATAAGTGAGAAATGAGCAGAAAAGTGCTGATATGATATATGAAATACACCTATAAAACATGCTCATTTAGACACTCATCACACCCCCACACTTACCTTTTGCTTGTCCTCAAGCAAAACCATGTACCCAAACAAGTAGGGAATGCTCAATATTAACAAATACTATTATGAAGGGTAGGATAAAGAAGTCAATAGTACATGATCTCAAACTTATAGAGGAGTGTGATCCATCACCTACTGGTGGCATAGGTGTACTCAGGGCAAAAATAAAAATTAGAGTTTCGGGGTATGATCCGAAGTACTTCAATGCTTCTTGATTTAAGGTGACTTTGAGAACTTTTACCATGGCCAACTTCTCTCAAGAATGGGCATTGAGGAGAAAACAAAAGGAAAAATAGAATTAAGCATTTGTTTCACTTTGCATAATAGATGAGAAGATAATATGTAGGCATTAAGCCTTCGTTTTTAAGAACACTCAACTCTCTTGTTGGTTACCAATGGTGTCTCGCAAGTCCCTTATTTATTTTTTGTATATATATTTTTTTGAAAGAGAAGCACCCCTTAGCAATCCCTAAGAAAGAAGACAGAAAGAACCCCTGAGTAATAAAAATTCATCCATTTCAGATCATTTGGTCACACCGCATAAAAATGCTCCTCAAAAGTAATCAAAATTTTAAAATTTGTACCCATTTATACCATTTACCCCACAATTCATAACAGTATTTATTCTTAAAGAGAACAACCCACATATAAAGGGTCCACGATATTGAATTTGAACAAACGCAAGATAAGCAGAGAGTTTAAGCATTTTAGCATAAAATGTCATCGAAAAGGGCACACTCCCCCACACTTAAATTGAACAATGTCCTCATTGTTCAGCAGAAAAACAAGGGAAAGTTTCAGAAGGCCTTTTCGGTAAGTAGATAAAATAGAGAGAACACGAAGCTCATGAATAATCATTTAAGCACATAAATTCTCCTCTGCATATTTATTTAAATAAAAGCATAATTAAAGAAACTGGTACTCCCCTGAGATTATTTTTGCTTGCGTTAAAAGAGTTCCCCTACACTTGAGCTTCAGCCTCAAGTAGCGTAGCTTGGTTGCGGTGTAGACATGAAATTGCACCTGCATAAGACACTAGAAGCAACCATACTAAAACGGGGTTAAGAGTTAGCAAAAACAAAATTAAAGGGAACCTGAAAATTAAAACAGCATAAAAAGCATATAAAAGATAAGTTCGTCCGGGTTGCCTCCCGGAAAGCTGCCCTTCTTTAACGTCTTTGGCTAGACGCTTTGTCGTTAGATCGATCACGGGGGGTGGTTATGAGGAGGAGATCCAAAGCATGACTCGATAGTATTTTTGAGTGTCCACCGGGATGCATGTTTTCTTTTCTTATCCCGCTCTTCGTCGGGAGGGGGTGGTACTCTGTAATAGACATGCCGTCTGGAAGGGTGATAAACAGAAGTGGGGATGATGGTGATTGAGTGTCCCGCACAAACTTGAGATCCTTAGATTTGTTATCTGGAGATCTTCCTGATGCAAACTCCAGCTTTTCGTTATAAGCTTGGAGGGTGATTGTCCCCTGGGCTACCCAAATGTGCACATCGGCTGTGGCAAAGAATGGTCGTCCAAGGATGAGAGGTGTAGTGGAGTTCTCTTCGATGTCTAGAATGACAAAATCGCATGGGAAGTATAAGTGCTCCACTTTAATAATAACATCCTCCACCACTCCGCTTGGGTATGTTACCGAACCATCTGCCAGTTGCAGGGTCATCTTGGTCTTTTTCATCTCTCCAATTCACAGCTTTTTGAAAGTGGAGAGGGGCATCAAATTAATGGAGGCACCAAGATCGCATAGGGAGTATGGAAATGAGGTGCTACCAATTGTGACTGGAATGGTGAAGCTGCCCGGATCATTGCATTTTGAAGGCAGTGGTTGTTGTAGAATAGCTGAGCAAGCTACATTGAGAGGTACCGTACCGACTTCGGCCAATTTAGTTTTGTTGGATATGAGGTGTTTGAGGAATTTGGCGTAGTTTGGAATTTTGGCAATGAAGTCTACAAACTGTATGTTGACGTTTAGTTGTTTCAGCATTGCTAGAAACTTACCATATTCATTATCCAATTTCAGCTTTTGGAGTCGGTGGGGAAATGGTATAGGCGGTTCTTGTGAAGAAGGTTTTGAAGCTGATGGAATAGTGAGGATGGTGGGAGATGTTTTTTCTACTGGGACCACAGCTTTTTCTTCACTATCCTCTTTGGATTCTTCTGATCTTTGCGGGATGTGAATCTCGTCGGTTTTCTTACCGCTTCCAAGGTTATCGCTTTAACCCCTTCTTCTTCTTCTTCAAAGTCGAGCTTTTCATTTTCATAACCGGCCACCAAGTGCTCAAGGTAGGTATTCTCAGATTGAATGCGATTATTATAGACTTTGGCGGTGCTTTCAAGTTCATCTATTTGGAAGTTTCGATTGCTACAACCCACTCTTGGAGGGAAGGGTGTAGTTCTAGAACTTTAGCTGTTTTAGCCACCTCCATCTTTTCTTCATCGTGCTCCTTCACATAGATGCACTTGGCTTGCTCTCTTGGATTTGGTTCATTTTGGCTTAGGAGAGCCCCTGGCGGTCTTCGAGCAAGATGTTCTGCAAGTTGATTGAATTTACCTTCTATTTTCTGGTTGAAGGCTTCTTGCGCAGAAAGCTGGTTCTGAGTCATAGTCATGTAACCCTTCATCATCTCTTTGAGTTTTGCGTTTGGATCAACAGAGGAGGAAGATGGTTGTTGTTGTTGCTGTTGTTGGAAACCTGGAGGGGCACCTAGTGCTCTATAACCCATATTAGAGTTTGGTTGGGGTCGGTTTCCCTGATAGGTATTGGAATTGTTGTTCTGCCCTCCTTGGTTCTGATCATTATTTTTCCATGAGAAATTCGGGTGATTTCTCCATGGGTAGTTGTTATTGATGTTATTGTTGTAGGAATTACCGGGGCGGTTTCCTATGAATTGTACTTCCTCGTACTGGCCTTTGCCTTCGCACTGATGGGTTTCATGAGGACCGGCGCATATGACACATCCTTCTGTAGGTGGAGCTGGTGGTGAACTTGTAGGTGGAGAAGCTATTGTTTTTACGATTTCGTTTGTGATGTTGTTAGCTTTTCCACCATCTTTGCAAGGGACGAGATCTGGGCTGATAAATGATCCGTAGGCTCAACGTGGAGTAGGCCTGCTGCTCGTGGCGTTCTTCCTTGGATCTCGTCCACTGTTGTATTGCTCGTCATGGTTTCGAGAAGGTCCATTCCTTCTTTAGGAGATTTCATCATGAAACTTCCTCCTGCAGAGGAATTGACGAGTAGTCGGTTCCCATCATCCAGACCGTTGAAGAATGACAGGCAGAGGGATTGATCGTCAAGACCATGGTGGGAACACTTCATTAGCATATTTGAATCTGTCCCATGCGTCGTACAAGTTTCTCCCGGCTCCTGACAGAAGTGTTGATTTCACCGATCAATTGCCTTGTTCTACTGGTTGGGTAGTATTTGGCAAGGAATTTTTGGGCCATTTGCAGCCATGTGGTGATTGATCGGGAGGGAAGGCTTCGTACCACCTGTTTGCTGAATCCGATAATGAGTGAGGAAATAGTTGTAGACGGATTCTTTCTTTGACGTTGCCGGTCTGACCAAAGGAATTGCAGAAGTCTAGGAAGAGACTCAGATGATTTGGGGCTTCATCTGGGTTCGCTCCACTAAACTTGCCTAGATCCCGGACGGCGGTGATGTAGTGGGTTTTGAAAACCCATCGTCCGGCTTCTTGTGGTGTTAGTTCAGGGAGAACTATGGCTGATGCTCTTCCTTCGGTATTGGTTGGTGGTAGTCAGAGAGAGCACGGTGTTCTGGTTGATTTGCATGGTCCATTTCATTTATAACTTCGTTATTGGCCATGGCTTGGTTTCTCAGGTTTCTTTGTGCTTGTAATAAAGTGCGCTCGGGTTCGGGGCTCGGACTGATTGGTGGAGAGCCTGGGTTCGAGTATTTGGCATGCACAGAAGATAACTTGTGGTTTGTGAGAAACTGCAAAATTAATTAGTAAATAGATAAAGAAAAGCAAATATATTGGTTAGGCTGATAAACGTTAGTTAAACAACACTGATATATTTTTTTTTTTTTTTAACAAGAGTAAAATGACAGAATATTAAATGACAAGGGAAAGAAATGACAGAAAATTAAAGTTAGGAGTTAGTATACTGGAAATTATAAGTTAGTAGTTAGTATACAGAAATTTGAAGGACAATGGAAATGAAATGTTAAGGACAATGGAAATGAAATGTTAAGGACAATGGAAAGAGATGACAGGAAATTTTAAGTTAGTAGTTAGGGACAATGGAAAGAAATGACAATGGAAAGAAATGACTGGAAAGAAATGACAGAAATAATAACAATAATATTAAGATGTCCGAAGTTAGATAGAGATGTCCAAGTCAGATGTCCAAGTCAGATGTCCGAGATTAACAATTTAATAGTATTAACAGATTATTATAATATAGCGAGTGAACTACCGGAAACTAGGGAAATTGATGGAATCAATCTCCCCGGCAACGGCGCCAATTTGCAGAAGGTTATTTTCTGAGTGGTTAAACTGGTGTAAAATTAAAAGAAAAGAAATTAAAAACTCAAATTAAACGTCGGGCTGCAAACAAATCCCGGTCGTAGTTAGTAAAACAAGTGTCGTATCCACAGGGAGATTGTTCAATTTATCCTAGTCTTGGTAGTTACTTAAAAACTGTAAAAAGGGGTTTAGCCGGAGGCAAGCTTGATTTGTTGTTTGATCAGTGCAAATATAATAAAAACAGTAAAAAGGTGAATTAATTGATGTGAATGGAAAAATGTATCCTAGGATAGCGGGGGAATTTCCTAAATTACTTAAACATATTTATAACCTTGTCTCAATTATTTATTGCCTATTAGAGTTAATAATTGTCAGTTACGAACTCTTAATAAAAGCCTTATATTTTCCTGCTCAATCCGGAGTGTAAATACTAAGATTAATTCCTTGTGGTACTTAGACTATCTCAAAATCATGTTGATAGTTACCAAATAAATGCAGTCGTTTGTCGCGCAAAGCATTTACAATATTAGTTGAAAGGAATTAAAACAAGTTAACAAGTGAGACAGGTGATAAATATTGTTTACGTAATATTAGAAATAAACCCCCATCCTAGGATACAAAGAAAATTACTCAGACATTAACGGAGATAAGAAGATGCACAGACAGATTTTGACATTTTTCAGAGGAAGAACTGGTCTGCTCTCGCTCGTACTGCTGCTCTTCTATTTCTTTTGTTACTGCGTGAGTGTGGAATTGTGGTGTTACGGGAGGAAAATAAGTGGAAGCGAATGGATGAGTGTGGTGAATGGTTTCTTCAGACTCCCGTCGTGCGTGTGTGTGTGTATTTTGGTGTTGAGGGGCGAGTTTATATAGAGGCAGAGAGAGAAGAGGTCCGTACGATTTTGATTGCCGGTTGATTGCTCTCATTGATTGCAGGGGACAGAAATGAAACGCGTGAGAGAATTATGGTAGGCGCTGCGGCGGAGTAGATGGATATGGCAGAAGCGAAGTTGCAGACACTCGGGGGAAGGCAAGTTGCAGACGAAGACGGGCGAAGAAAACTGTCATGCTTGTGTAAATATACACGCGTCCGCGTGTGCGTCCGCCTAAAACTCATGCGGACGTGACTGAGCCGTCCGCCCGGCCACTTGTGCCGTCCGCTTCCCGTGTCCGCCTGAAATCCACGCGGACGTGACTGAGCCGTCCGCTTCCCGTGTCCGCCTGAAATCCACGCGGTCGTCACTGGTGTGGCGTCCGCTTAAGGACATCCGAGACGTCCGCCCTAATACCATGCGGACGCATGTGTTGACTCGACTTATTTTCTTCCATCTTTGACCGGCTCTAAATTCTTCGTTTGGACTCCGTTTTCCGAGTCGTTTGCGTCTATGCGTTCGTCTCTTCATGTACTTTGCTCCTAGCTTGGCTTTTCCTCATGTTTAAACCAATAAATTTGTGAGATAATCAATAAAACATAAACTAGAGGAAAAACATATGATAAGTGAGAAATGAGCAGAAAAGTGCTGATATGATATATGAAATACACCTATAAAACATGCTCATTTAGACACTTATCACAAGAGTGGTGACTCACCACTTAAGAAACCGGCCCCCATTATGATATAAGGCGTTTTTAGTCTTTATTTGTCAATTTAATTATTATAATAACATATGTTACAAACTAGCTTATAAAAGTCACTATTCACTAAAACAAGGCACATAGAAGTGAAATTTTTGATTTCCCATTGATATAGACTTCCAAATGTGATACTATATAGTACAAATTTTAATTAAAGAGTAATGATGGACATTTAGCCATTCAAAACTCATTTACAAGACAATTTTTCAAAAATGTGCTTTAAGACTCCTTAAAGCACATTTTGTGTTTTAACTTGTTTTCAAGCTTGGTTTTCTTTGGTAGTTGGTTTAATATGTTCATTAGTATATAAATAAGGTCTTGGCAAGTTCACTTGGTCTTACCCAAGCTTATCCCAAGCTTAGAGCACATTTTAGCCCTAATTGACCTTAAAGCACATTTTGTGTTTTCTATTGTTTAAATTTGTTTACTAATGTTTCTAAGACTCTTTTTAGTCTTAATATAACATATTTAAATGTTTAAACAACATACTAAGGTTTGGGGTATTTCAAAATGATTTTAGGAAACATTAAAGAAAAACTATATATTTAACCGTTAACAATATGGTTTTTATGACATTTATGTGTAATTATATTCTATGTTAATTATTGCAATTTGGCCAAGCATTTTAGGCCAAATAATTTAATTGTTATGTTAAGTTAAAAATGGATTTAAAATGAATTTAGAACAAAATATATATTGCCAAAATAGTTTGGGGTTGAATTGCAATTTAAATATATTTTAGAGACTGAAAATAAATAAAATCGAAAACCATATGTTAAAAGAGATATTCTATGAATTTCATTGGGTTTTATAAAATATGGGGGTCAAATGGTAATTTTGAGAAAGTGTGGTCAAAACCACAAACACATAAACCTATGGTCAAGCTAGTGTATATTGGGTCAACATTGACCAAAATAAAAGCCTTGACCAAACTTAATGTCTTGAATAATTAATTTATGAACTTATATTAACATTATAAGTGAGATGTGGAATTTATGAAAATTTCAGGGTATAAAACGTAAATACCGAAAAGTAGGGGTATAGTTTGGTTAATATAGTGATTTATATCCTAAGTATAAAATTTAGGAATTTTTGGGAGTATATAAAAGGCTATATTGATAAAAGTGTATATTATATGGTTTTTGTGACATGTGATAGTATATGATATAAAATGGGGGTTAAAACAAAAGAAAAACAGAACCTAAGGGGCTGTTGTACTTTCGGAAACTTTAAGACCCTATCATATACATATTATATGGTTTAAATGTTATAGTACACGATAAGTTAAGCATGTTATAAAATTGTGGTGAAATGGTGATATTTGAAGAGTTTGAGATTTGAAAGGAAATGAAAGATTAAATATATGCCTATTCGGCAATAAAGGGGAAATATTACAAAATTATAGATTATTTCTTAAAACAAGTTTTGATGTTATAAAATAAAGTATTTATAACATGGTATTAATTTATGTGGGGATTTTGTAATTAATGGAAATTAAGGGAATAAAGAAGTATGAGTGTATTATATGTGTAACACCCCTAATACGCACATGATACTAAATGAAATCGCAGCGGAACAAAATAACTAAACAGTAACTAACGCTTCGGTGCTACAATGTCGTCAACCACCCACGTGGTTGACAAGGCAGAATAAATACAATTGTACCGGTCTGATGATCAGACTCCCGAGCATAAAACTAAACCATAAATACTTAATATACAATACCGAGTGTTTACATATCCTTTACTGCATAACATCACTGTAACTGCAACAACCCAAAAATACATAACGCCACAGGAGCACAGGCGCATCCCGGGCCAACATCCACCAGTATACAAAAGTAATTACATCCTAGGATCTAAAGCCACTCCGCTTCTTCGATCCTCATCCTGCAGTATAAGAAATATGGATCCCCCGAGGGGGTCAGCAACCCTTGGCTGGTATGGCTAACGCGCAGCCCATCGGCTACCGGGATACGCGCAGCTAATTGTCATGATAACATGGCATTTATTTACACACATAGCATAACATAACATGGAGCATGGCATTAGTAGTGCATAGCTCATCATCACATACACGGTGGATCTTGGTTCCACAATAACAAACCACAAGGGTCAAATAACATAAGAGCCTAGAGAGTGATTCACCCTCATGTTAAGCTCGTTAAACACACTCATTACCGTTCTGTTAGGCGAACGAGTAACTTAAGTCACAGATGGTTCGGATTTAGTGACCCGAACACACCACACAAACACAGGTTCCACAAACCGATCATAAGTCAGAATAGGTAAGCTTTGGAAGAAGCTAGTGGGAGATCGAACGCCAAATTAAGAGAGAACAATCTTAACAACATAAGAGTCGAATCTGATTCAGATATCTACTCTTTACATGCATGACCGGACAACCGGATTCCTCACTTCCCAGTTAACACTTGTTAGAAGTTCATAGTGGAACTTAACAACCAACACACATTAGGTGGTAAGTCATGTTAGACACACACAAGGGAATTGAGTCTCAACAACACATCATAATAGTATGAACAACTTTAAACTCATTACATGTTTAAATCTTATAACGTTGTAAACACACAGAAAAACATACAACACACAAACCGGTGTAAACCGCTAGACAACAGACTGCAAGAAAACCATACCTTGGTCCTTGCCTCGTTTGGTTTCCTCCGTAAGTCACTCCTATACATAATTCAAGAACGTCGGTTAATTAACTTACTTAACCTCCAAATTTACTAAGGTTTAACATAATTGTATGACATGTTTAATGTCTATCTTACCCTAGGTTACCTTCATTATACACCCTAGGGTTAACTACATAAGTCACATTCTTTTCTGTTTTTTTTTTTTTTACAAATTTTGGTCCGACCGGACTTGCCTAAGTCCGGTCCATTCCAGTACCCTTTTACCGTTGGAAAAATTCACTACGAAGGACTTACATGTCCGGTCCTATGTCGGTCGATTCCAGAGCTTATAACGTACAAAATTCATGCGACGGACTTGACAAGTCCGGTCCCATGTCCGGTCCATTCCAGAAACATTTTTCCCTCACAAAACACAAGTCCGACCGGACTTGTAGGTCCGGTCCCCCAAGTCCGGTCGACTCCAGAAACATTTTCCGGTAGTGTAACAGGGCCCGACCGGGCTTGCAAGTCCGGTCGCAAGTCCGGTCTGCCCCAAATCCTTATTTTCCTTTTTACATTCAACTCCAAACTTCACCCCATATAACCTAGTACTCCCTAACCTCATTTGGGCACTTCAAACACAACTTAAACCATCCTTAAATACTCACACAACTCTTTTTCTGATTCCTTAAACCTTTACTTATCTCCTTGTAAATTCCTTAACACTTACAACATTTTACACTAGGTTTCTAAATGGTGTTTCTCACCTATGATAACTACTATCCCAAAATGTTTTCTCCTTATCTTAACATCATCTCCCAAGCATCATCTCTCACACTAATTCCTTATATCCTTCTTGAAACTCTTTTCCAAGTTTACCAAAGTTTGCCTAAGTCTTTACCTAAGTCCCAAAATGACTTTGGTACATACTAAAATCTCAAGCTCATGCCTAAGTCCTTGTTACATCCTAAATCACCTTAATGCATGTTTCCTACACAAGGACAACACTTAACCATTTTAAATACTCCTTAACTTATCAACTCATTTTAACACTTAGAACTTCACATTGTTACCTAAATTTCGACATAGGTTCTCCTAGAACATTACTAAACCAAAACACCTTGTTTTTACCAACAAACAACCAAGAACACTAAAAATCCATCAAGTACTTGTTATACACAAACTTCACTCACAAAGCACTACATCACAATATAGTGCATAATTTAAATTGCATGGCACTTAGGCCCTTAAATGACATGGCTCTTAGGCCCTTAAGGTGCATAAATCATAAACACTGAATTTCCACAATATATTTTCCTTTAACCTGCAAATACACTCAACAACACATATGCCTTTTACTAAGCTCTTGAGAACCCTTTACTAAGTCGTTCACCATTGGCTCTTTAGGTAGTTTTAATAAGCATTTATAAGCTCATTTCTCTAAGGCATTAAAACAACATTATGTTAATTGATTTACCTCTTTTGCAAAATAACTTCTTTCTTGTTTCCTTTAGAAAACCGATAGAGTACTTGATTCTTTGACAAGTTCTAAACAATATACAAACATTATAATGAGTATTCAAGCTATAAGCTCCATCTCATTGTAAACCCTAGTTTTACATTGTTTCAAAAAATTAATGTAGTTGTTTACCTTGCTCTTTGAAGAGAGTTTGAATATCTAGCAAGAGAGGACTCCACCTAGTCCATGAAGAGTTGGAATGAAGCTAGAACAAAGTCACATAAAAAGCTCCTTCAATGTGTATTTTTGGACATGACAAAAACAAGGAGGAAACTTAATTTTTGTTTGAGATTCCTTACCTAGAAGCCAAGGAGAGTAACAATATGTAAAAATACAAGCTCAAGCTCCTTCAATGGAGAAACTCCATGGCACCGAAATGGTTGTCTTGGACTTTTGAGAAGATAGGAATGAAGAACTTGATGAGAGGAAGAGATTGGTGGTGTTTGTTTTTGATTTGGACAAGTGAGCAAGGTTTTACAAGAGATCAAAGTGGGAGTTTCAATGGAGGTGTGTGTATTACCGTGAGAGAACAGCAAGAAGAAGGAAGAAGAGAGGTGGGAAACCGTGTGAATGAAGAAAGGAAAAAAGAGAATGAGATAGAATTTGCTTTATGAAGATATTTATACTTTGTAAAGTAAAAAGGGTACTTAAGTAGTTTACTTATTTTCTTAACAAGCTAACAAGGGTGGTGTGTCACCAACCTTAAAAACCGGCCCCAAATAGTAGTAGGGGGGTAATATAGTCCTTGTTTGTCAATTTAATTACTTATACAAACATATGTTACAAAATAGCTTATAAAAGTTACTATTCATAAAATAAGGCACATAGAAGTGAAATTTTTGATTTCCCACTAATATAGATACCCAAATGTGATATAATAGTACACATAGTATTAAGAGTAATGATGGACATCTAGCCACTCAAAACTCATTTACAAGACAATTTTTCAAAAATGTGCCTTAAGACTCCTTAAAGCACATTTTGTGTTTAAACTTGTTTCAAGCTTGGTTTTCTTTGGTAATTGGTTTAATATGTTCATTAGTGTATAAATGAGGTCTTGGTAAGTTCATTAGGTCTTAACCAAGTTTATCCCAAGCTTAGAGCACATTTTGGCTCTTATTGGCTTTAAAGCACATTTTGTGTTTTCTTTTGTTTAAATTTGTTTACTAATGTTTCTAAGACTCTTTTTAGTCTTAATACACCATATTTAAGTGTTTAAACAATATATTAAGGTTTGGGGTATTTCAATCTACCCCCCTTAAAAGAACTTTGTCCTCAAAGTTCATACTTCCACATATCCCAAATATTAGCACACGGGAATACTTATAAACAATACTTCCATACATTACTAACAACATACTTACATAACATTGGACACCAGGTCCATACAACATAACATAACATTGGACACAAGGTCCATACAACATAACATAACATTGGACACAAGGTCCATACAACATTATCCACATCATTCAGACACAACGGTCTGTAACATAACAACATAACATAGACGATGTATTCAAATACACGTCGTACACACATAACCGAAACGGCTCTACCCCCCTTAAAAAGGGGTACGCCCGTACCCTATACACATAAGGACTAAGAAGTAAACAATGACGGTACTTCGCCTTCATCTTATCTTCCAGCTCCCAAGTGGCCTCCTCAACGTCCTGGTTAGACCAGAGAACTTTCACCAGTCTCACAGACTATGGCGAGTGTCTCGAGTCTTAGCATCCAGAATCCGTACCGGAGTCTCCACTGATCGCATGGTCGGCTCTAAGGTTAGCCTTTCAGGCTGAAGCACATGAGACGGATGAGACATAACTTCTTCAACTGGGACACATGAAATACATCATGTACCTTGCCAGTTCGGCGGGTAGGTCTAGTCTATAGGCTACCGGGCCGATCCGCTCCGTCACAACATAAGGCCCCACATACTTTGGGCTCAACTTGCCATTCTGGCCAAAGCGAAATACTCCCTTCATGGGGGATACTCTCAAAAATACCTGATCGCCCACGGCGAACTCCAGGTCACGTCGGCGCACATCTGCGTACGACTTCTGTCTATCCTGAGCTGCTTTCATGTTAGCCCTGATCTGGCGAACTTCTGCCTGAACTTGCTCAAGATACTCTGGTCCTATAATGACCGTCTCACTCACTCGACTCATCCCAGCATAACGGCGTGCGGCATGGTCTACCGTACAAGGCCTGGAAGGGAGACATTCTTGATCGAAGCATGATAATGTTGTTGTAACTAAACTCGATCAGATGTAACTTATCAATCCAGCTGGTCTGAAAGTCAAGTGCACAAGCACGTAGCATATCTCGAGTGTGTCTGAATGGTGCGCTCACTCTGACCATCGGTCTGTGGATGAAACGCTGTGTACTCAATTCAATTCAGTACCCAATGCCTCTCGTGTGGACTTCCAATATCTGGATAAGAATCTGGTATCTCTGTCAGATACAATCGTTTTTGGTACACCATGATGTCAAATCTTTATCAAACAGTTCTGCCAATCTTGCCACTTTCCAAGTGTCCTTCATCGGAATGAATCGGGCCACCTTGGTTAGTCGGTCAACTATCACCCATATCATATTCAGACCTCCCCTTGTAGGCGGAAGCCCTACTACAAAGTCCATGGAGATATCATGGAACTTCCACTCAGGCACTGGCATTGGTTGTACCATACCACCAGGCCGTCGGTGCTCAAACTTGACCTTCTGGCAAGTGAGACACCTCAATACATAATCACTAACATCCTTCTTCATTCCAGTCCACCAAAAATACCTTTTCATACTCTTATACATCTTTGAAGCTCCGGGGTGAATCGAAGTAGTAGAACAATGGGATTCACTCAATATGCGCTCCTTCAACTCAGCGCTACTCCTAGGTATACACAATCGGCCATTCAGCCTAATCAGGTCATCATCGTGGAGTCTGAAGTCGTACTTCTGACCCTCGAATGTGCCATCAATAAGCTTCTGCGGATCTCCAGCATATACTGATCCGTCATCTGAGCACTCCGCACCTCTTCAACCAAGCCAGTATGAGAGACTAGCGAATGGAGAGAGTGTGCTCGGCGACTCAGTGCGTCAGCTACCACATTTGCCTTACCCTCTTTGTATTGTAGATTAATATCGTAGTCATTCAGAAACTCAACCCACCTTCTTTGCCTCATGTTCAACTCTTTCAGAGTGAACAAGTACTTTAAGCTTTTATGGTCAGAATAGATTGTCACACTTACCCCATACAAATAATGTCGCCATATCTTCAATGCGAAGACAATGGCACCCAATTCTAAGGTGGGTAGGGTAGTTCTCCTCATGCTTCTTCAGCTGACGGGAGGCGTATGCTACGACCTTCCCGTGTTGCATAACACACAACCCATACCCCTGCCTGATGCGTCGAGAGTAGACCTCAAAACCATCTGGACCGTCTGGTATAGTAGGACTGGTGCAGATGTCAGAGCATCCTTGAGACTCGCGAAAGAACTCTCACAGTCGATGTCCACTCGAATGGTGCATCCTTCTTCATTAAGGAAGTCATCGCTTCGAGATACTGGAGAAGTCCTTCACAAACCTCCTATAATATCCTGCCAGACCGAGGAAGCTCCTGATATCAGTGACTGTCTTCGGCCTAGGCCAGGTGCGCACTGCATCTATCTTTGCCGGATCAACAGCGATCCGGCCTCAGAAATCACATGTCCAAGGAAGGATACTTGGTTCAACCAAAATTCACATTTTGAAAACTTTGCATACAACTGGTTTCTCCTCAGAGTTTGTAACACATTTCTCAGGTGGCTTTCGTGCTCACCTTTCGATTTAGAATACACAAGAATGTCATCGATGAAGACTACCACTGACTTGTCCAACTGATCTTGGAACAAGCGGTTCATTAAGTCCATGAACTTTGCTGGTGCATTCGATAAGCCAAATGGCATAACTGTGAACTCATAATGCCCATACCTCATTCTGAAAGCGGTCTTTTCAATATCACTGTCACGGATGGCAATCTGATGGTATCCGGAACGTAAGTCTATCTTGGAGAATACTGATGCTCCCTTAAGCTGATCAAATAGATCGTCGATGCGTGGGTAAAGGGTAACGGTTCTTCACCGTAACAGCATTCAGCTCTCGATAATCAATACACAGGCGGGGCTACGTCCTTCTTCTTCACGAAGAGGACCGGCGCTCCCCATGGTGAAACACTAGGGCGGATAAAGCCCTTGTCGAGTAGGTCTCTCAGCTGCTCCTTGAGCTCTGTCATCTTGCTGGAGCCATACGATAAGGTGCTTTCGCAATGGGTCCAGTACCCGGAACTAAGTCGATCTCAAACTCAACCTCTCGTGGGGCGGCATGCCCGGCAGTTCCTTAGGAAATACATCAGGAAACTCCGACACTACCGGCCAATCTGGGCTAAACTCAGGGTCTCTCTCTATGTCCTGGAACATAGCAGAGGTATACATCACTCCCTCGTCGTAACTCACGATACATGGCCATGGCGGTGATGATCTGAGTCGAAGGCTCCCTGGGCCTCTGGCGGTATGATATGGTAACCCAGATGGACTCCGAAGAAGCAGTCGATGCCGGCACACAGGATTCTGCCCTTGTACCGCTCCAACCAGTTCATCCCGACAATCACATCAAATCCAAGTCCGTCGAACTCTATCAGGTCGATCGGGAACTCTTCACCTCTGATTCGTACAATGACATCTCGGTGGTAGCGGGTACACCTGATCCGCTCTTTCGATGGGAGAGTGACCAAGAAGTCTGGCATCTCCTCTCCATCTAACCCCAGCCTCTTCGCAAAAGATAGCGAAACAAATGTGTGAGGCTCCAGAGTCGAACAAGATCGATGCATCCACGCCATTCACTGGAAAGGTACCGGTGAGGATTGTGCCGCTCTTGCCGGCTTCTGCCTCATTGCAGACACTCATGTACCTCCCGTTCCGAGTGCACAGCCTAATTCATTGGCAAACTAATAAGTACTGGGTAACAACACGGTTGATATACTTCAATAACTCCACTTTATTCATTAACACTTCCTCTTTACAACATTGTTGGTTTACATGGTTGATATAACTTAACACATACATAACTCCCTTAACATATACTGGCTTAACACATTACAAAAGTATACAAGGCTTAGAATTGTCTGAAGGTCAAATTCAAACGTCCGGGTTTCATGTGTGTGGCATTGATCACTGCCGACGGTGCGGTATTCAGTTTGATCTTCCTGATGCCATGATATAGCATCCTTGACTGCCCACCCATGATTAATACATCTCCTGACTTTAACATTAACTTCCTTGCGAGATCAGCACGCTTCTGCTCGCCATATACAAATACTGCGGTATCACCAATGGACCAAGACACCACGGGTACTCCCTTACTTAGAGACTCGGGTGACTCGTCCTTATCTTGGTGTAAACCTAACCGTCCACCTTTCTGGTAGAAGTTCACAATACACAAATCTGCTTCCACATTGGAATTGAATCCGTTTCAACTTGTTGAGCAATTCCCACGGCGTGATTAACGACCGCACGGAACTCCTCAGGTATACTTGGTACCGTTGCTCCATCTTCAGCTCGCACTTCTTGATATGACTTGGTGTAAGGGTTCCAGTCCTTACCCATGCACATCATCTTCAATTGCATTCTTGATCCGTTCGGATATTCAGGTGTGTAGAAACCTCCAGGTTTAGCTCCAAGTTCGTCGCATCGTCTGATGATATGGACTTGTGCTTCCGGTGTCAGGTATCCACTTAAGAGTATCATACCTGGCTGGATAACCTGACATTGCTCCATTGGAAAGTCGGTGATGTTGATGGTGGTCTCTTCAGGGTTTGGTGTGGGTGGGATTGGATAACATATATTGAAGGTTCCTTTCAGTTTAGAATTATCTAATTAGGTGTCTTTCACACTATACTTTAACTCCTTACTCACATGATAATACACTTGAACTCACTAACACACATAAGCATGAAATGCGGTATGCAATCACTTATTACATTCAACAGTTTAGGCGGTACCTGGTCTAGAAGAGGGCCCTGGCGCCTCAGACCGGTCCACCACATTCAGGGTGGCCTTGCTAGGTCCCGACCCTTTCCCCTTCTGGGAATCAGTATGCCTCTGATCAGTGGGTGGCTGGTTAGCCGTCTTCGGGCCATCAATAGCTGCTGTGGCCTTACCCTTCCACTGCCCCTTGGGCTTGTTGACTCTGCTGTTGGGGTTCCGGTAACACTCGTGGTCACGGTGACCCCACTTCTCGCAGTATCGACACTGCACCTCATTCCCTTGCAGTCCTTGCCGGGGTGGTCTCCATTGCACCACTTACAGTAATAGTGGCGCTCCGGTCCAGAGCCCGTGCTAGCTGCTAACACAATACACACTCAGTACTTGTTTCACAACTTATCAACATACACATCAACTTATACACATGATTAAACAATTACCCTTTGGTGGGTAAGAGCGTAGGGGCTTCGCCGCATAAGCATATGTGAGCTTCAGTGGCTCCTCAGCGGTGGTGGTTTGGGCTTGGCCCTTGTCACCCTGGTGCTGACTCTTCTGGGGCTGGGGATAAGGTTTCTTCTTCTTTCCTCCCCCGTACCCCTGCGAACTCTGGCCCTCGCTCGTGGCCTTGCGCTTGTGCGCATTCTCCTCGTCCCTCAGACGGACGGTGATCTCCACCTTAGCAGCGGCATGATAGCACTCCTGAATTTAGGATGTCAGTCATGCCCCGCAATACATACTCACAAACTCACATTAATACTCACTTGTAGACTATACATATTCACATCACTCTTTACTTAAATTACCTGCAAGGTAGTATACTCAGCTGGCCCCATCCCATAGCGAAGACGGTGGCTGAGACCGTTGTAGAAACGGTTTACCAGCACCCGGTTCGAGTATCCCAGGTCCGGTAACAGGTGGACAAGGCCGGTGAAGGCGTGTATACTCATCAACCGACACCTTGTCCCCCTGCCTCAGACTATCCAGCTCAGGCGCTTGGCCTCTGAACGTGCACGGGGTAGTATTTGGCTCGCAGCAGAGCCGTGTACTCCCTCCAACCAAACAGGATCCGCCATCCGGTCCTCCTTCACAACTTCCACCAACTGTGCCGAACCCTTCAAGTAGTAGGCGGCAAGACGGACCTTAGCTCTGCGGGTACAGCCAAGGTCTCGTAGGCGGTCTCCAACTCGGAGATGTACGCCTCAGTTTCGAGGATCAGTCTCCCCATGAAGATGGGGTCTCAGATCTGCCAATGCCTTGACCCAGTTGGTCTCTCGTGGCGGTGGCGGTGGTGGCTGAACTCCGGGCATCTGCCCCTGCTGGATCGCAGCTACAAGCTGGGGTACCATCTGGGCCACAGCGGCTGCTACAGCCTCAGCCATAACCTGAGCCGTAGTGTTCTCGCCCTGGTCACCCCCAGTACCAGTACCACTTCCGCGGCCTCTACCGCGTCTACCTGCCATCTGTATTCACATGAATATTCATTAGCAATATGCTTGCACACTTATCGGTCCAACGGTTGTAACGCTTCCCGACAATAAGGTATCTCCACACTTAGTTAGTGGTTAACCTTTCCATAACTGATCACTTAGGTAACTGTAGTTAGGTTTCCTAACTCGGTATATTCCTAAGCTCGGTATTCTAGTCATCAGAGCGATACTTCGCTCTGATACCACTTTTTGTAACACCCCTAATACGCACATGATACTAAATGAAATCGCAGCGGAATAAATAACTAAACAGTAACTAACGCTTCGGTGCTACAACGCCGTCAACCACCCACGTGGTTGACAAGGCAGAATAAATACAATTGTACCGGTCTGATGATCAGACTCCCGAGCATAAAACTAAACCATAAATACATTATATACAATACCGAGTGTTTACATATCCTTCACTGTATAATCACTGTAACTGCAACAACCAAAATACATAACGCCACAGGAGCACAGGCGCATCCCGGGCCAACATCCAAAAGTATACAAAAGTAATTACATCCTAGGATCTAAAGCCACTCCGCTTCTTCGATCCTCATCCTGCAGTATAAGAAATATGGATCCCCCGAGGGGGTCAGCAACCCTTGGCTGGTATGGCTAACGCGCAGCCCATCGGCTACCGGGATACGCGCAGCTAATTGTCATGATAACATGGCATTTATTTACACATAACATAACATAACATGGAGCATGGCATCAGTAGTGCACAGCTCATCATCACATACACGGTGGATCTTTCCACAATAACAAACCACAAGGGTCAAATAACATAAGAGCCTAGAGAGTGATTCACCCTCATGTTAAGCTCGTTAAACACACTCATTACCGTTCTGTTAGACGAACGAGTAACTTAAGTCACAGATGGTTCGGATTTAGTGACCCGAACACACCACACAAACACAGGTTCCCACTAAACCGATCATAAGTCAGAATAGGTAAGCTTTGGAAGAAGCTAGCGGGAGATCGAACGCCAAATTAAGGAGAACAATCTTAACAACATAAGAGTCGAATCTGATTCAGATATCTACTCTTAACTTACATGCATGACCGGACACCCGGATTCCTCACTTCCCAGTTAACACTTGTTAGAAGTTCATAGTGGAACTTAACAACCAACACACAATAGGTGGTAAGTCATGTTAGACACACACAAGGGAATTGAGTCACAACACACATCACAATATATGAACAACTGTAAACTCATTACATGTTTAAATCTTATAACGTTGTAAACACACAGAAAAACATACAACACACAAACCGGTGTAAACCGCTAGACAACAGACTGCAAGAAAACCATACCTTGGTCCTTGCCTCGTTTGGTTTCCTCCGTAGGTCACTCCTATACATAATTCAAGAACGTCGGTTAATTAACTTACTTAACCTCCAAATTTACTAAGTGTTTAACATAATTGTATGACATGTTTTAATGTCTATCTTACCCTAGGTTACCTTCATTATACACCCTAGGGTTAACTACATAAGTCACATTCTTTTCTGTTTTTTTTTTTTTACAAGTTTTGGTCCGACCGGACTTGCCTAAGTCCGGTCCATTCCAGTACCTTTTACCGTTGGAAAATTCACTCCGACCGGACTTACATGTCCGGTCCTATGTCCGGTCGATTCCAGAGACTTATAACCCGTACAAAATTCATGCCGACCGGACTTGACAAGTCCGGTCCCATGTCCGGTCCATTCCAGAAACATTTTCCTCTCACAAAACACAGTCCGACCGGACTTGTAGGTCCGGTCCCCCAAGTCCGGTCGATTCCAGAAACATTTTCCGGTAGTGTAACAGGGCCCGACCGGGCTTGCAAGTCCGGTCGCAAGTCCGGTCTGCCCCAAATCCTTATTTTCCTTTTACATTCAACTCCAAACTTTACCCCATATAACCTAGTACCCCCTAACCTCATTTGGGCACTTCAAACACAACTTAAACCATCCTTAAACTCACAAACTCTTTTTCTAATTCCTTAAACCTTTACTTATCTCTTCACAAAATTCCTAACACTTACAACATTTTACACTAGGTTTCTAAATGGTGTTTCTCACCTATGATAACTACTATCCCAAAATGTTTTCTCCTTATCTTAACATCATCTCCCAAGCATCATCTCTCACACTAATTCCTTATATCCTCTTGAAATCCTTTTCCAGTTAATACCAAAGTTTGCCTAAGTCTTTACCTAAGTCCCAAAATGACTTTGGTACATACTAAAATCTCAAGCTCATGCCTAAGTCCTTGTTACATCCTAAATCACCTTAATGCATGTTTCCTACACAAGAACAACACTTAACCATTTTAAATACTCCTTAACTTATCAAACTCATTTTAACACTTAGAACTTCACATTTGTTACCTAAATTTCGACATAGGTTCTCCTAGAACATTACTAAACCAAAACATTGTTTTTACCAACAAACAACCAAGAACACTAAAAATCCATCAAGTACTTATTATACACAAACTTCACTCACAAAGCACTACATCACAATATAGTGCATAATTTAAATTGCATGGCACTTAGGCCCTTAAATGACATGGCTCTTAGGCCCTTAAGGTGCATAAATCATAAACACTGAATTTCCACAATATATTTGCCTTTAACCTGCAAATACACTCAACAACACATATGCCTTTTACTAAGCTCTTGAGAACACTTTACTAAGTCATTCACCATTGGCTCTTTAGGTAGTTTTAATAAGCATTTATAAGCTCATTTCTCCTAAGGCATTAAAACAACATTAGGTTAGTAGATTTACCTCTTTTGCAAAATAACTTCTTTCTTGTTTCCTTTAGAAAACCGATAGAGTACTTGATTCTTTGACAAGTTCTAAACAATATACAATTATAATGAGTATTCAAGCTATAGCTCCATCTCATTGTAAACCCTAGTTTTACATTGTTTCAAAAACATTAATGTAGTTGTTTTACCTTGCTCTTTGAAGAGAGTTTGAATATCTAGCAAGAGAGGACTCCACCTAGTCCATGAAGAGTTGGAATGAAGCTAGAACAAAGTCACATAAAAAGCTCCTTCAATGTATATTTTCGGACATGACAAAAACAAGGAGGAAATGAAGTTTTTTTTGAGATTCCTTACCTAGAAGCAAGGAGAGTAACAATATGTAAAAATACAAGCTCAAGCTCCTTCAATGGAGAAACTCCATGGCACCGAAATGGTTGTCTTGGACTTTTGAGAAGATAGGAATGAAGAGCTTGATGAGAGGAAGAGATTGGTGGTGTTTGTTTTTGATTTGGACAAGTGAGCAAGGTTTTACAAGAGATCAAAGTGGGAGTTTCAATGGAGGGTGTGTATTACCGTGAGAGAACAGCAAGAAGAAGGAAGAAGAGAGGTGGGAAACCGTGTGAGCAAGGAAAGAAATGAGAGAATGAAGAGAATTGCTTTATGAAGATATTTATACTTTAAAGTAAAAGGGTACTTAAGTAGTTTACTTATTTTCTTAACAAGCTAACAAGGGTGGTGTGTCACCAACCTTAAAAACCGGCCCCAAATAGTAGTAGGGTAATATAGTCTTTGTTTGTCAATTTAATTACTTATACAAACATATGTTACAAAATAGCTTATAAAAGTTACTATTCATAAAACAAGGCACATAGAAGTGAAATTTTTGATTTCCCACTAATATAGACACCCAAATGTGATATTATATAGTACACATATGTATTTAAGAGTAATGATGGACATCTAGCCACTCAAAACTCATTTACAAGACAATTTTTCAAAAATGTGCTTTAAGACTCCTTAAAGCACATTTTGTGTTTAAACTTGTTTTCAAGCTTGGTTTTCTTTGGTAATTGATTTAATATGTTCATTAGTGTATAAATGAGGTCTTGGTAAGTTCATTAGGTCTTAACCAAGTTTATCCCAAGCTTAGAGCACATTTTGGCTCTTATTGACTTTAAAGCACATTTTGTGTTTCCTTTTGTTTAAATTTGTTTACTAATGTTTCTAAGACTCTTTTTAGTCTTAATACACCATATTTAAGTGTTTAAACAATATATTAAGGTTTGGGGTATTTCAATATGCATACACCATTTTCGGTACATATATGTATTTGGCAACTATACGTTATAAAGTTAAATGACATATAAAATACCATACTATATGGTATCATGATATTAATGTAACACTAAAGAATATTGAGTGGCCAAAAGTAAAGTTTATTAAAACTATCTTACTAACGCATTCATATGTACATTATATTTCCAAAATGAAGATATAAACTACGAGCAAAGAGTTTTAAGTAAAGTGATACCTTAACTATTAACAGTTGAAACTCCGGGGGTGTAAAAACGGGGTTACAGGCGTTATTCGGAAATACCGAATCGTATTGTCATGTGGATTAACATTTAGCGTTCTTCGTATTGTTAGACCGCCCGTCGGACGTGTGCGCTCGAGAAGCTTAGAGGTCCACATTGCGCATCCTTGGTCTACGGTGTACGGTATGTAAAGGGGTTTGATCCGAGTTGTCCTGAGGAATTCCTCGGGCTCGGATTTGTTTGATGAATAACTTGTGTGAATGTATGTATGTGATGTATGTGTGTGATGGGTAGCTATGTCCACTGCATTATTTATTTATGCACGAACGTCCTACGGGACTAATACTACGTCGACTATAGATCGACTTATACAAAATTACATATGCGAAATGTGTGATTGTGACCACTGTTGCTTGACCTAATACGCTAAGTATTACAAGTATGTAGTTAAAACCTAAGTAAAACACTTAGGAACGGGACACGACATTGTCGGTCTCTAGAGCTTTGACTTGAACGTGAATGTTACCTAGAATAATTCTAGGCATGCGTAAGACCCATAGGGAAGCCAACAAATTAAGTGATGTTCTCCATAACTAAAACTGTAACTGACTATCTAACTAACAAAGTTAACAGTGGAGTGTGAATGAATGTGATGATGTACCTTAATCCAGACAGTCACTGGCTGCTGGTCGCGCGTAGAGATCTCTTGGGTTATCCCGTATCGGGTCTACCCTAGTTAATCCTGAACGAGCCTACATAGATCGTCAGGCGGAGTGTGCTACCGTTGGCACCAGGCCCTTGGCCACCTAAATGGACGCCTTTACAAAGGCAAAGTGAAATAGTCCCAGAGTCTTCGGATGATCAGGGCAGTGAGCACCTTATGTGTACGTGGGACTACTGTCCAAGTGAATATATTTCGGGTTGTCCTAATTGACGCCCGATAGTGCTAACTAAAACAAATAATATGTGAGGGCCCGGGGGGCCGAATGTTGTAATACATGACGATGATAGAATACGACGTATGAATTACTAATGCCGTCGCATTGTATGATGTGTGATTGTTGTGTATGTTTATAAGTGACTATTTTGATTGGATGAATGATTATATAATCATGCATGTTGTTACAGTACCTATTATTTCTGTAAAATGGTAAAGCATGAAATCAATCTAATATAAAGACGGTTAAAAATGACAAGTGACCAATAGGGTCCAGATCCGGCATACTCAGCATCTATCGCTGAGACTACACTTATTGTGCAGGTTGTTGATCTTCGTTGAAGCCGAAGTGCGGGAACAGGGTAGATAGGATTACTTCAATAATTGCGTAAGGAATTTATTGTATAACGATACCAGGCTGTAGACGTATGATGGTAATGTTGCATTTATCTGGGATTTGAAATAGATGCTCACTTGTCTACTGTTATGGATGTGGACTTAGTATAATGTATAGGGATATCTCGTTGTCACAACGGTTTAGTGGTGATGTATATTTAGTGTTGGATTTAGTTCTATTTCGTTACCCGCATGGGCGAGCAACGGCAGGTGACACCCGAGTGAGATTAATGCTGTTATTTATTTTCCACTGTAAGACGCTTTATTTATCTATTGACGTGAGTGACTAATACGTGTTATTTGAGAGGGGTGTTACAAAAGTGGTATCAGAGCGGAGTACCGCTCTGATGAAGAGATACTAGGATTAAGACAGTGAGCTTAGGACTTGGGAAACACGGGAAACGTTTGTGAGGTCGAAACGTCTATGTCTTAATGGAATTATGTGTTGGCAGAGCCTTTGGCCTGCAAGTGTTAGCCTTGGGGCACACAAATGAGTTGATTGTATTATGGTGCGTTATTAAGAAAACGAACGGTAATACCGATATCTAGTGGTGGTGGGAGCCAGGAAGCTGGCCAAGGGCATAAAGGCCCGGGAATATTACCCCTGTTAAGGACCAGCTGAGTGCTCAGCCAGGAGGAGACACAAACGTCATGAGTACATTGGTGACAGTCCACTTTCATGTGGAAGTCCAGTACGAACTACCGCCGACAGTACCCCTCCCCCCACAACCCAATAAGTATAATACAACTAAGAATTATACTCCCCGAATATAGGGAAAAGGGCTACCAAGCCCAACGGACTGTCTAAACACCCTCGCAGCGAATGAATAATTCCTGCTCCTGTAACATTAATGCAACCTCAATGTCATACCACCATTGACGACCAAGCGCCGTATCAATAGGCACTGCCAGAGGCGAGCGCCACTACTACTATAACGCCGTGGGAAGGGTCACCCAAGAACATCAGGGCAAGCGGACAAGGAGCACCATGAACTCCGCGAGACCGTCGCCCGTAATGGGACCTTTAACCACCATACCATTGTATCGTGATACCCAACAGTAAAATGAAATTATATTGAAAATGTGGAAAAATCTTGTAAGTACACCGTCCTGTTATAGTGATACCTGATATTATGTACACACAATGCAGTGACGCTAGAATCTTGTCATAACGACACATATGGAGAACAAACTCCGAGCGTTTACGCTATTATAAATATAATGTGAGGGAGGACTTGATTATTCTAATGACAATGTGGTCAGGAAAATTTCCTAAATCCAAATACCGTCTTATTCATGAACAATCATTCTAACGGTACTTAAGCAACCCATACAGCAGTGAGACAACAAGTCGGAAACCGACAACTCTACTCGCATTGTGCGCTTGCCACTGCAAGTGCTGATTTAAACAATGTACCAGTAATTTCGTCTACCCCGCGCACTTGCTACTGCAAGTGCAGCAAACAATTACTACTGCAGTTACCACTGCTATTATCATTACAAACGCATACTGTACATTGTGTAGACCTATGGTACGACACCACGGCTACCAATAATCACCAAGCAATTGTACACCTCTAACATAAACTACAGAACTACAATTGTTGCAATAAACCACTAAGATACGAGGCCTACAACCTCTGAAGGGACCGACGAGTCCGACTAACGCAATAAAAAGGGCACACCAGCCCATAACAAATTATAACTACTAAACGAGAACGAAGCAGATGACACAGGCTGAGAGCCAAAATAACATAATCTAATTATCAAACCATTAAATGGCTGAATTGGAAGTGGACGGTGAAACCTAATTCCCGGGGATCAAGGGAAAACCAACCACAAATTGGGGTGGAAGGTTAGTCCAACACTGGTGCTGATCACGCCAGAGTCGAATGACTCCTGAGACTCTTCACAAGTTGCCACAATTAATTACAGTCAGGATAAACAAGACAACATCATACTAGCTACGAACAACTACCAACAACGTAGTAATAAGATATAAAAATAAAATATAAAATAAGGGAACTTGTGACTAACAGTTTATGTTGTATATATTAAACCATACAAACTAAAATTATGAAGAGAATACGATCGTATAACGGCCGCTACCATATAGTTTCCAACTATATCGTATGCTCAGTGTCTATATTTATTCACCTACATTTATATCTCATGATTTATTCTCTTATGTCTTATGTCACATTTTCATCATCATCTTAATGTAAGATGATTATTTGATTTAATGCATTATATTATGCAACTTATATTAAGAACCTTATCTTAATATTCTGTAACCTTTCAGGACATAATTTATAATTCCTAAGGTTTTATCTTATACTAACCTTAGGTTATAAATTCCATTTTCTCATTATATATACTATAACTCATATGATAAGTGTCTAAATGAGCATGATTTATAGGTGTATTTCATATATTATATCAGCACTTTTCTGCTCATTTCTCACTTATCGTATGTTTTTCCTCTGGTTTATGTTTTATTGAATATCTCACAAATTTATTGGTTTAAACATGAGGGAAAACCAAGCTAGGAGCAAAGTACACGAAGAGACGAACGCATAGGCGTAAACGGCTCAGAAAACAGAGTCCAAACGAAGAATCTAGAGCTCGTAGAAGAAATAAGCTTGTACATCGTGATAATAGGCGGACAAGAGACAACCCGTACATCGCGATAACAGGCGGACAAGAGACAAGCCTGTACATCAACAAAACAAGCGGACAAGGAACACATGCTTCAGGCGGACAAGGAACACATGCTTCCGCCTAATATGAGGCGGACAACACACATAGGTGACCGCTTAATATGAGGCGGACAACACACATACACAACCGCCTGTTTGGAGGCGGACAAGGCAACAAACAACCGCCTATTAGCATGCGGACAGGAGGCGGTCGTGACTAAAAAATCAGTCGCGACCAGTTTTCTTCGCCCGTCTTCGCCGTCGTCTGCAACTCGCCCAACTCGCCCACTGTCTGCAACTTATCCATCTACTCCGCACGCGTATTCAGCTCTGTCCCCTGCGTAATCAATGAAGCAATCAATGCTCTTCTTCATCTGTAATCAAATTCGTACGGATCCAAACCTCTATATAAACCCAGCACCATAACTGCAAACAACACAACACGCACGACGGGAGTCTGAAGAATTCGCTCACCACACTCATCCATTCGCTTCCACTTATTTTCCTCCCGTAACACCACATCATTCCACACTCATGCAGTAACAAAAGAAATAGAAGAGCAGCAGTGAGAGCGAGAGCAGACCAGTTCTTCCTCTGAATTAATGTCAAAATCTATCTGTGTAATCTTCTTATCTCCGTTAATGTCTGAGTAATTTTCATTAGTATCCTAGGATGGGGTTTATTTCTAATATTACGTAAATTAATATTTATCACCTGTCCCTCTTATTTTAACTTGTTTTAATTCCTTTCAACTAAATTGCTAAATGCTTTGCGCGACAAACGACTGCATTTATTTGGTAACTATCAACATATGATTTTGAGATAGTCTAGGTACCACAAAGGAATTAATCTTAGTATTTACACTCCGGACTGAGCAGGAAAATATTAAGGCTTTTATTAAGAGTTCGTAACTGACAATTATTAACTCTAATAGGCAATAAATAATTGAGACAGGGTTATAAATCTGTTTAAGTAATTTAGGAAATTCCCCCGCTATCCTAGGATACATTTTTCCATCCACATCTCTTAATTCACCTTTTTACTGTTTTTATTATATTTGCACTGATCAAACAACAAATCAAGCTTGCCTCCGGCTAAACCCCTTTTTTACAGTTTTTAAGTAACTACCAAGACTAGGATAAATTGAACAATCTCCCTGTGGATACGACACTTGTTTTACTACTACGACCGGGATTTGTTTGCAGCCCGACGTTTATAATTTGAGTTTTTAATTTCTTTTCTTTTAATTTTACACCAGTTTAACCACTCATAAATAACCTTTTGCACCATACTTTTAATAAAACTATATTATTGCCAAAAGGCATATACATCAAAATTCCTATTTCCATCAACTCGTAATATTTTTCCATTATTACAGTATTGCCACATAAAATGTTTTACATATTATACGTTATAACATTTTAACCCTGTAATAAATGTAACTTATAGTTCACTAACTATATGTACGTATACGCCAACCTGTGATGTACACAAGAGAATTGGTAAAACGTATCAGTCCACAGATGGACCAGGAGTGAAAAGAACAATTCTACCGTAATACGGACATTACCAGTACCTTTATAATAATGAGCGCGAATCAACACTGAACACATGAATAATTACTACCTCTAAGCACTACCTTTACCAAGGAGTGCCACGTATGGTCATGTACAATTAAAAGTGATCAACATCAAGATTAAATTTTATATGTATTATCAATATCATACCGATTATGAAACAAGTCCTAAGTAGAAGAATGGCTACCTCCATTGGCATCCGATCATGTGAAAATGATAAGTATGGATATATATTAAAAACATGTCGCTCACTGTTGTGACGACTGTCAGTGATGAACGAATGTTCAAATCAAAATAATGGCAAACACTTAACCAAACACTAAATAGCGCGAGTACGCAAGTACCTAATGGACAATAAAAGGGCATGAGCCTAGGAGACCGGGAATACCGACTCCAATTACCTTTTCGAGGTATAGTACTAAAATAACAAGATCAAAGTTAATATAATGAAACAAGGGAGCTACGGTACATACCGTATGCAATGTGAATAACAATCATGATTTACTAACAGGCGCCAAACCGCGCACTTGAAATACAAATAACTGCAGTTACAAATAACTAGCACTAAACGATAAGTAACAACAAAGACATTGCTTACTAGCCGAATACCAGAAGTATATACCAACATTCAATGCTAATCACTAATAGTGATAAATGTTTAGTCCTAATGGACAAACCTAATCTTATGAGAAATAGCATACCCTTTCTGGATGCAGTACCATCAATGAGAATAGTTGGAAAGATGAAGAGCCAAGTTGCTCAAGCAATCATGCAATCTA